>BDMV01000007.1:3293227-3668955 GCA_008326285.1 Oryza officinalis
TTTCTGGCTTCTGATGGCCATCAACATTCCTGTGGCATCAAGAGCCAGAACAAGGAAGAATAACAAAAATCTTTGGATTATTGAATTGAAAAGGAAAAAAAAAACTTTGGATCCTCATCCTTTCTCTTGGGACTTGAGGTGGTCCTTACTCCTGAATGAATCCTGATCATAATAAGTTTCTTGTCCAGAACCACAGCAGTGTCGTTTCATCTAACTGACCAGCCAAGCCATGACACCAACACTACCTCTGTCTTCACATATATCCCAATCCTTTTCTTTTCACCACATATATCTGAAAATGTACAATCTTTTTAGATAATCTAAGTTTTATCAAACTCGTCTATATCAAGATGATACAGAAAATATACACGCTCTTAAAAAAAAGTATGCGAGCAGAGTGAACCAAAAAAAACAGAAAGAAAAGAGAGAGAGAGATTAGCAGACACCAAGAATCTGATGCGGCGCCGGAAGAGGAGGCGACGGAGAGGATCACACACCAAGAATCTCATGAGCTGTAAAACCGCGAGACTGCATCTTTCTGACTCCGATTATTTCTCAACGAAACTGTGAGCATTCTTGGCATGCAAGTCTGCAGGTTTCTTCGCTATACATTCTTGCGAGTTTAGTTGTTGCCGTGAGGTTTTCAGTTCCGAGAAGTCGCGTCACACGTGACACATCTCGACTCATCTTCACCTCTCGTTTCTGCATGCCTCTGCATGCAATCAAGCCAAAGTTTACAGCTGCTAAATAATATAAATCTGTTCGTCCTTATCGTCGAGTCAAACGAAGGGCAGGATGATCACCCATGCTTATCCGGAATCTATTGTATTCTGAGACATTATTAGCATTCCTGATGCTTGCTTTGAACTTGTCCCCAGCCTTGACCTGCCCAGCCATGGCTTCACTTGCATTTTTATTTATAATCATCATCCTTAGATTGGTCGCTGGTCTTGTCTTGTGTGTAACATACAAGAGTATCAAGATCGATATTTTACTGACAGTGACAGTTTTCATCAGTTTTTGGGACTTCAGAGGAGCTGAAATTAGTGTCAGTTTCAGGTAATGTTCAGTTAACAGTTCATCATCTTGCTGCAGATGAATGCTGTAAAGTGTGCGCTACTTTGGGGTTTCATCTTGTGTGTTGACAAGGAAAAGTTCATGCAAATGTACAGATATGAATTAATTGGAGTATATAATTCAGTTGGTTGCTGGTGTATCCAATGATGAAAATGGGATTGTTCTTGTATGTGCTGATGAATATTCGTGGATCTTTCTGTCTGTCACTCTCTGCAGAGTGGAGACATCCCAATGTTCAACAACCAGAAGCTAGTTTCATCAATCAATCGGTATATTCTTGTTGGTGCTGACTCACTAATGGGGATGTTCTTCTTCCTCTGCAGGAATTAAATTTTGTTTTTTGGGTTTGATGTAGACCACCTGCACTGGATTAGCTGAACTTTTCAACACACTCGACCATTTTTATTCCTTATCTTGATGATGATGCTGCAGTTGTACCAGATGAATATAATTCTGGTTCAATTTGTCTCTCGTGTTCAAATCTTCAGGCTGACTTTACATGTACTTTCAGAAATAAATTTTAAAAGTTTAGTCATTGCTGGGAGTAGAATCACTTAATGTCAATCAGCAGCAATGCCGAATTTCTCGTAAGCTTGTTTGCGTTCATTTTGAAAACTGGAAACATGAAACAAACTGAGTTCGTAGTAGATCAAAGTAGAGAATTCATAAAAAAGGAAAAAAAAAGAAAATGTGACACAAATGTGTGAGATGGGCCATGGGCGCCTTTGAAACGTGGGATTGAGAAAACACAGGAATAGACAAAAACGTAAGAATATAATAATGTTTATACTCATCGGATTCCTACATGATTTTGAAACACACGAAAGTTTCAAAACCGTATTTTATTAGCACATAGAAAAAACGCAAGAATTCTAAACACATGAAAAGAAAACACATGAGGGTGAGACATCATGCTTATTTTCCTCCAAAATTACTCTAGAATGATTCATTTCATATGAATTTCAAAGAAATGAGTAAGAAACAATCCCTTTGTTTCAAAGGGTTCCTATGATTATTTCTCGTAAGATAACATCCGCTAGGACTAGAATCCCTATGGTCTTATCTTGTCCATGCAACCAACTGGTACAAGCTGCAAGCAAGCAAGCAAAGTCGCTTTGCACATGAACGCTTGAGTTGTTGGGCTGGCGCCCAGGCCAGCATTTGGCCGAAACAAAACCCAAACCTGCATGACCAGGTAGGCTATTAGGCCCAAATCATTAAACTCTAAATCCAATTGGTTATTGGGCTTTAGTGTGCTATGTAAGCTATATAGACTGCTAGAAATTCGGAAAACTGATGGAAACTCCCAGGAAGTTTCAGGCTTATAATCTTGATATCTCAGACTGAAACTTGAATTCCTCACCAGGTGTTTGAAATCTGAATCTTGAAGAAGTTTCAAATGCTGGATAGTTTGCCACTAGTTTCTCTCAGTCTCCGCCGTTGTACGGAACTGCCAGTATGAGTTTATGCAGCTAGCGATGAGTTCATAGAAATGATGGAAAGCTAAGCATGCAGAGTGCCGTCAGATGCAGTACTCAGTACTCACCAACGGTCTCTACAACTACAAGGTAAAACGATGCAGAGGCATGCTTTGCTTGCTCCAACACTAATCATCATCATCATCAAGCTAATAATCTGTCAAAAGTTGTATAATCTATGAGTAAGTTGCAGTAAATTAATTAGACACATGTTTTTAATGGATTTGAGGTTGGTAACTTGGGTTTACGAGGGTGAAATGTAGTAGTGTCTCACGGATGGTAATATGGTATGGATCACGAGGCAAAATGGTTGCATGTGAGCGTGTACTCATGAAAGAAAGAGAGTTGCTCGCTGCCTCGTGATTCGTGCACGCAGAACAGCTGGTACTACTGTTTGTGCTGCCGTCCACGCGGAAACGCAATTCATGCCCCTGATTTCTCCCGCGGTTTCTGATGAGCAAACACGCAAATACGCAATTGCACTGTCTCAACTTTCAGGGCTCCTTAATTTGCGCATTTTATAGAAATTGTAGAAATGGAACTTTTGTCCACTAAATTACTACTAGTACTACCGGGAGTAAGTGGTTTAGTCACACTGTTTGAGGATATTAAGATTAGAAAGAGCTAATAAGAATATGGAAAAAAAAGTTAGGTTTCTTGCCTTCTAACTTTTACTAATTTATTTTCTAAATTATATATTCTCTGAACAAGAATTTCAAATGTTTGGGAGTATTTTTAAAAAAATTCTATAAGCACGTAGCCTTACGGTCGTTTGATTTAGATTATTAAACGTATTATTATCACGGATTATTGATTTTATTACAAGTATAAATTAAATATTTTAAGAAATAAAAGCAACGCAACAGTTGAAGAATTTTTTTTAAGAAAACATATTTTTTTAGCATGAAGCAGATGATTTGTTCTAATAATCCGATTAATCCTTACAAACGTAGTTAAAGTCATGTTTGAGAAAATTTAAGATTAGCAATTGGTTAATAATCAGCTTATGATAATCTAAAAAGTAAGTTAAATTCTTCTATTTTATCATCTAAATTCTATAATATATTCTCATAGTCTAAGTGAAAATATGGACTATTTGAATAGCTGAAAATTTTATGCAAAAATGCAGCTAATAGAATCTCTCAAACATGGTCTAAGGCCGTGTGTTCGGATGTGAGAGTTAAAAACTAATCCTCCGGCATGTAAAATAAAATGACTCATTAGCACATGATTAACTAAGTATTAATTTGTTTTTGAAAAATGGATTAATATGATTTTTTAAAATAATTTTCGTATAGAAAATTTTTGTAAAACACATATCGTTTAGTAGTTTGAAAAATGTGCGCGCGAAAAAAAAAGAGGTGAATTGAGACAGATGGGAAAAAACACATCCTAAAGTTTACTCACAAAACTATCGTTTGGACAGCTCGCATATGCATAAATTAATGCATTTTTGCGTTACCAAGCTCGGGAACGTCAAATTCTTCACCAACTTGTTATAACTCATCAGTCGATCAAGATTTTGTAAAACTGTGTACATCGTTTGAAACCAAAGAAAGCTGGCAACAAGCAGTTTCCCACTTGCGTCCTCTCGCAAAAAATGTCGGTCCAGACCTTCACCCAAAAAAACGCAGCCTCTGTAGCATTCATTAATCTATTGTCCTCCTCCATCTAATTAAGCGGCACAAATTACGGCTTCTTTGAACTCACCTAGCAAAACGTTTTGTAAAAAGTAATTAAGCATCATCATCAGGCCAGGCCAGGTCAGATAATGCCATGGTAGGGTTATCCATTAACTATTCTAGGGTAATTAAGCAAAAAAAGCAAGCTGCCTGCTACTCCTGTACTAGTACTTCGACACGGTTCAACGGCCACATGCTTGCATGACAGCATGGTCAAAGAATTAGGATACCGCTTAATAATTAAGCCAGCTCCACTAATCACCATGCGTATATCATTGTGTACGCCATTATATTAATTAAAGCCATAAGACAATACTCCATTCCTGCCTTTGCCTGCAAAAGTGTAGTACTAGTTGTAGCCATGCATGTCTTGTGACAAAATGGTGACCATGTGCAGCCTATTTTTTTTTCTCTTCTCCCATGCAAGGTGACCAATTGGTTGGCTATTTGGCTATTTTTCTGTATTGCATTCTCTTGTCAACTGGACTATTAATTAGTTACTGCAATATTAATTACATGGATGCTTGCATAGGATACCTGTAAATAAAATCCTAGTATTAAGTATATACTACTAATACATGACATATTCCTTCTTAGAAAAAAGAAAGGAGTATCAGGGTATGTTTTTGTGGATAACTAATCGGGCAATTAGTTCATACCTGTAAAGTGTAAAATATACTACCATTACATAAGAGACACACGTTCCTTTTAGAAAAGAAAAAAAGTATGTGTATCAGGGGATGGTTGTTGGATGACATACTAAAGTTCAGATCTTTAAAACCAGAATATTCTTGTCATTTTTCTTTTAAACAAGTGGGTTTTCACAGCCGTCTATCCCTAAGCCTCCGTGAGGGAGGGACCACATGCTCCTTTGTAACGCACGAATTCTACATTAACTTATAGAAATTCCACATGAAACGATTTATTTTGTGTACAAATTTTCTGAGCCAATGCAGAACTAGTGTCAGAACCAACGAGAAACTCGATGCAAATGCAGTTAGTGTGACTCACACCATTTCCATTTGGCCCTATTTGAGATAATAGAAATTGATGGATAATATTTTTTGCGATAGGCTATTTGAGGGTATAAATGAATTAATTAATTACTAGAAAGTTCAAATTTTGCTTTAGAAAAGTATTTTTTAATTTTTTTTTTTGCATGATACATATAGTTTAAAAGTTTTTTTGGGAATACGCAAGAAGCACATTTTTGCATTAAGCACTGTTCATGAGGTTATTAAGCATGCAAAAGAAAGCTTAAAAATCCAGAATCACAAAAAGAGGGGCCTCAAGGCAAGGTAGTGGTGGATCATTATACATTGCTCATCAAAAGAGTTACACACATGCATGTTAACTTGTTCCCTTCTTTTCTTTTCTTTTTCTTCTTGCCTTTAAATTTTCCTTCTTTTGACTGTTGTGCATACATGCAAGCACCCTTCTCATTTTGGTTGTCTTCCAAGCTAAGGGTCCTGTTAAAGGATTTAATTATTGTAGAGTACACAAGAGCTACTCCTACATAGGATCATCTAGAACTATCGCCCATTCATAGAAGCAAAAGCGAACAAAACGAAAAGAAAAGAAAGAACAAGAAATAAACAAACAAACAAATAAATAAATAAAGAGGATGAAATTGCAGGCAGTTACATTAGCTCTCTTTAGGTTGTATTCGAATGTAAAGTTGAAAACTTCTCCTCTCGCACACGACTCATTAGCGTATAATAATTAATTAAATATTAGCTAAAAAATTTTAAAAATATATTAATATAATTTTTAAAAGCAATTTCATATAATTTTTTTTAAAAAAATATATCGTTTATCGGTTCGAAAAATATACGTGTGAAAAATGAGAGAGTAGAAGTTGAAGACTTATGTTGCAGAATGCACCCTTAGGCTGTGTTCGATTGGGTGTGATGCCAGTGCGCACATTGCGTACGAAAAACGGAACGGTCTATTAGCGCGTGATTAATTAAGAATTAGCTAATTTTTGTTGAAAAATAGATTAATTTGATTTTTTTAAACAACTTTTGTATAGAAACTTTTTGCAAAAAACACACCGTTTAGTAGTTTGAAAAACGTGCGCTAGAAAAAAAGTGGTAAGTTGGGAAGACAGCCAAAAAAGAAAAAGCCTTAGTCTTTACTCTGAGTTAAAACGTTTTTGAAAAAGATGAAACTGTACTATTCATCCATGCATTGTTCATGCCATTGCTTAGTTAAGATTACTTGGTACAATTACTACGGAATACGGATGGAGGAGTTAGTTGATACGAGGCCAAGAAGTTGAATTGAAGGTTCTTTCTGACCAAAAATTCAGCTCTGTACTGCGACGTACAAACGTGGTAACTGCATTTCCTCCCGATTCATCTTCAGATTTTCAGATTTTGTTCTCCTCGATTAACTTTCATGGTAAGGGTCCTTTAAAAAAATAAATAAATAAACATAAAAATCTGATAAAAATACAAGTATAAAACAAATAATTATAAAACATAGAAAAAACACATAAATGACCGTTTATTTGGACCACAGGAAAAACACAAAAATCAAATAAGAAAGACAGACTAAAAGAAATTTTTTTTAAGAGGTTGAAACTCTTGTTAAATTTTTTTGAAAATCTATATAGGATTATTTATTTCATAGAATTTTTAAAAGATAGGATAAAATTTAATCCTTTATTTCATAAGCATTTATAGAAATTATTTTTATAGGATGAAAATCTTTTAAAATTTTTATGTTTTTCCTCTAAATCAAAAACACCTAACTATAAGCAAGGTGGTGATGGTCCGTGATGAAATGATGATACGGGCGGCAACATAATGCGCCCTCAAACCGTAAGATCAATACATAAATGATTACCATGTTCATGAACAATTTTTAGCGGACCAAAAAAAAACTTTTTTAGGCTGTGTTCGTGTTCGTTTAGTGAGGGTAGGAACTCACCTCTTGTGCACGTAAAACAGAGCAACTTATTAGCACATGATTAATCAAATATTTACTAATTTTTTTTAAAAATAAATTAATATGATTTTTAAAGCAACTTTCGTATAATTTTTTTTTTAAAAAATACATACCATTTAACATTTAACAGTTTGAAAAACATACAGTATTCAGATGTTATGGTTGGGAACTAATCTCTTCAGCACGTAAAACGAAACGAGTCATTAGCACATGATTAATTAAGTATTAATTTATTTTTTTTAAAAAATAAATTAATATGATTTTTTAAAACAACTTTCATATAGAAAATTTTAAAAAAAACACACTGTTTATTAGTTTAAAAAACATACGCGTGAAAAATATGAGAGATGAGTTAGAAAAGATTGAAAAAGAACACAGCCTTTATTCTTCAACCGTAGGAATTGTTACCATGTTCATGAGAAATCTTGGCAGGGAAAAAAAATCCTCCTTTAATTCTTGACCCATAGCTGTATACAATATCTAGCACATTGAAATGTACGACAGCGTAATGCCGGATTCAACAAGCAAGTCAGCAGCAGCATCACTGCATCACTGCACTGGAGAGAGAGATGGGCAGAGAAGAGATGGAGACATGGAGGAGAGGAGACAGGCTGGGCCGTCATGTTCCTCGCGACCTTAATTTACTCCTCCAATGGCCGCCGCAGCGAAACGCGGAGAAATCTCTTCCATTTAAAGCGCCCACCTGTCCATCTCCTCCACCACCACTAGCATTCTTCTTCTCCATCCATCTACGCGTAGATTTTGCTTTTCTTGCTTGCTTTCCAGTTGTAATTTTGTGTACAGTACAAACTCAGCTCAGCTGCCGCGAAAGAAAAGCAGCTTGAGTTATAAAAGCTTCTCACTCTCTCTGCTCGGGCTCACTAGCTGCCGCGACTCATTCACTGCTCCCAGATCCAGCAATGGCGCCTCCTCCGGCTGCGGCTGCGGCGTTGGCGGCGTGCCTGCTCGCCGTCGCCGCCACCTTCGCCGGCGCCGACGACCCCTACCGGTTCTTCACCTGGACCGTCACCTACGGCCCCATCAACCCTCTCGCCTCCACCCCGCAGCAGGTGACTGACAACGCCACTCACACTAGATGTTCTTCTTCTTGCAAATGCAGTTGTTGAATTCTTTCGCTTTCTCTCTCTGTGATTGATTTGGTTGCTTGGTTGAATCGAAGGGCATCTTGATCAATGGCCAGTTCCCTGGCCCGCGAATCGACTGCGTGACGAACGACAACATCATCGTGAACGTGTTCAACAACCTCGACGAGCCGTTCCTCCTGACATGGAATGGCATCAAGCAGCGCAAGAATTCGTGGCAGGACGGCGTGCTGGGCACCAACTGCCCCATCCCTCCCGGCGCCAACTACACCTACAAGTTCCAGGCCAAGGACCAGATCGGCACCTTCGTCTACTTCCCCTCCGTCGCCATGCACCGCGCCGGCGGCGGCTTCGGCGCGCTCAACGTCTACCAGCGCCCGGCCATCCCCGTCCCTTACCCGCCTCCCGCCGGCGACTTCACGCTCCTCGTCGGCGACTGGTACAAGGCCGGGCACAAGCAGTTGAGGCAGATGCTCGACGCCGGTGGCGCGCTCCCGCCGCCCGACGCGCTGCTCATCAATGGCATGCCGTCGGCGGCGACGTTCGTCGGCGACCAGGGGAGGACGTACCTGTTCAGGGTGTCCAATGTCGGAGTGAAGACGTCCGTCAATGTCAGGATCCAGGGGCACTCGCTGAGGTTGGTGGAGGTGGAGGGGACGCACCCGGTGCAGAACGTGTACGACTCGCTCGACGTGCACGTCGGCCAGTCGGTGGCGTTCCTCGTCACGCTCGACAAGCCGGCGCAGGACTACGCCGTCGTGGCGTCCGCGCGGTTCAGCCCGGTCGCCGCCGCCGCGGCGCCGCTGACGGCGACGGGGACGCTGCATTACAGCAGCGCCGTGTCCAGGGCGCCCGGCCCGCTCCCGGCGCCGCCGCCGGAGCAGGTGGAGTGGTCCATGAACCAGGCGAGGTCGTTCCGGTGGAACCTGACGGCGAGCGCGGCGAGGCCCAACCCGCAGGGGTCGTTCCACTACGGCACCATCGCGACGTCGAGGACGTTGGTGCTCGCCAACTCCGCGCCGGTGCTCGCCGGGCAGCGCCGGTACGCCGTGAACGGCGTGTCGTTCGTCGTCCCCGACACGCCGCTCAAGCTCGTCGACAACTACAACATCGCCAATGTCATCGGCTGGGACAGCGTCCCGGCGAGGCCTGACGGCGCGGCGCCACGGTCGGGGACGCCGGTGGTGAGGCTCAACCTGCACGAGTTCGTCGAGGTGGTGTTCCAGAACACGGAGAACGAGCTGCAGTCTTGGCATCTCGATGGATATGACTTCTGGGTTGTTGGGTAAGCTACATTTCCATCCACCACTGAAACTTTCAGACTTTCAGTTGCATCAATTCTCAGATGAACATCAACATGAGAAAAATATGTTCGTTCACCTTTGATGATTTCTTTCTCTCAATCGATTCAGGTATGGCAATGGTCAGTGGACTGAGAATCAACGAACCACCTACAACTTGGTTGACGCGCAAGCGAGACATACAGTTCAGGTATGACATACTCGTAATGAATCTGAAGAACAATTAATTCTGAGATCTGAACATTCCTCCTAATGGATTTGAATAACAGTTAACTCTGAAGTCTGAACATTCCTAATCAATTTGAAGAACACTTAGCTCTGAAGTCTGAACATTCCTAATGAATTGGAAGAACAATAAACTCTGAAGTCTGAATTCTGAACATTCCTGATGAATTTGAAGAACAATTAAATCTGAACTCTGAACATTCCTGATGAATTTGAAGAAAACTATCTCTGAAGTCTGAATTCTGAACATTGACAATGTTGGTTTCATCAGGTTTACCCGAATGGATGGTCAGCGATCTTGGTGTCATTGGACAACCAGGGGATGTGGAACCTGAGGTCGGCGAACTGGGACCGGCAATACCTCGGCCAGCAGCTGTACATGAGAGTGTGGACGCCGCAGCAGAGCTTCTCCAACGAGTACAGCATCCCGACCAACGCTATACTCTGCGGTAGAGCTGCCGGCCTTGGACACTGAGGAAGATGATAAAGAAGAAGATTCAGAATTGCATAGCTCGATCGGTCGTCGTCTGGTATATGTCTAGTAGAATAAGTCATACTACCACTACTACTACTATAGGTGAAAGTGAAGATGAGAATTCAGAATTACGATTTCGGATATATGTTCGTTGTAGCTAAAACTGATGTGCTATTACTATTCTTTGATCATGTCTGTTTTTTTCTCTTGTGTTGTTTGTAGCCTGTGGACAAGACCTCAGGCTTAATGGTGCAGAGTGCCCTGTTTCTGATGCCTCATTATTATGCTATTCAGTGATGTTTTTACAACAGTATCAGCAGCAACTATTGTGCCTTACTACATGGGTAAAGAAAACCTTATAGAATCAGTATACTATTTCGAACTCAGTCGCACGAATCAAGCAAGCGCTTGGGCAAAACTGATGCAAATTTTGGTAGAAAGGACACTGAAGGGGGGAATAGTTTCTGCTAGCTTCTGATTTCTGAACTGACGCTGATGGCTCTTCTCCTTGGCTTTGTTCTGTGAATCCCTTCTCCCATGGCAGATTGCCAGGGTAGAGAAGATCCATATTCAAATGTTAAGTTCAGAAATAGAAGATTCTTTACAACTAAATTACAGAGTAGTAATCACTAACGATCTATAGAACTATCTGCAGCAACAAGAGCTTCATATAATGAGAAATTGCAAGCTTCTCACTGAAACTGGACCATGTAAGTCATAAAAGGAACAAAACAGACAATATGGAAAAATTGAACACCCATGGATTCACATTTGAGGAGAAAACAATGGACCGAAATTCAGCATAATTTAAATTCCATGCATGTTTTGTGTTAAGCATGAACTGAATATAATTGAGGCCAAGATCACGAAGAATTAAACATAAACACAATTCAACACGATGACTGAACACCTTAATGGCATCAACTAGGATAGAAGAAACTCCTGCAGACTAAGAAATCATGGAATTATCCAGGTGAAGCTGGCCACTATCATTAAGTGGCTCGTTAGAAGATACTGAGAAGAGCTGGCCATGTTTGTCTGCTACCTCCTGCAAGATCTGCAAATACACAAAACGAGTAAAAACTTAGGAGGACAACGATGATCACCCGTGTTTAGATTCAAAAATTTTTTTGAAAAAAACGTCACATCAGGTCATATCAGATATACGGACACACATTTGAAGCATTAAATATAGTCTAATAACAAAACAAATTACAGATTCCGCCTGTAAACTGCGAGACGAATCTTTTGAGCCTAATTAATTCGTCATTAGCAAATGTTTACTGTAGCACCACATTGTCAAATCATGGTGCAATTAGGCTCAAAAGATTCGTCTCGCAATTTACACGCAAACTGTGTAATTAGTTTTTTTCGTCCACATTTAATACTTCATGCATGTGTCCAAACATTCGATGTGATGGATTTTGAAGTTTGAAGTTTGGAACTAAACAGGGCCAGATAAATGTACAGACAGATCAATAAGTGCCTAGATTAATTAGAGCTACTTCGGTGTGCGCTGACAATTGGCAATAAAGAAGACCATAGAATGTTGGTCTTAACAAATTAAACAGCAGGTGCTTCGGTGACACCATTAATTCCATCCGATCCCATGATCCAAATGCATATATCCCATGCACAATTTTTCTCGAGCAAACTGAAAATTGGTATACTTGTAGCCTTATAGGATTATACTTCATTCACATCATGAATTTTTAAACATGTGTTTGGTCATTCGTCCTGTTCAAAATATTTAAATACCATTTATTTTGTTATGACGTATTTTATCATCAAAGTTATTTTAAACGTAAGTTATATTCTTTCATATTTGCATAAAATTTTTAAATAAGATAAATGCTGAAGCATATGTTTAAAAGTTTGGCGCCATGTATTTAAAAACAGAGTTAGTATATATCTCGTACGATTATACAGAACAAGATGAAATACTGGTGTACAGAAGCTCATGTATGGGAAGATGGTGTAGAATCTACCACCCTCCGCTACCTTCTTCACCTGCTCCGATTTGAGCTCGATCATGAACACGCCAAGATTTGCTCTGTCCAACACTTCCTTCTCCGATTTCAATTTCTTCGATTTCTTGAATTTCTCATCCGGACATTCTTCAATTTCTTTGATGAAAATCTCAACGAAAATGGTGGCATCTGCTGATCCGTCGGTGAAGCCAATCAGGTCTGCATCGGTGCGGCCATGGCGTAGTGCGGGGAAGAGCTTTTTCAGGCCGATGACCCTGCGTCGCGTCCATGCCGCAACCCCGCCGGCGGGAGACGTCTCCCACGCCCACAGCCGGAGCCTGGGATCGCGTCCGGTGGTCAGGTCGGCGAGCCCCAGCGACGAGCCGACCTCCGTGGCCATGAGCACGGGGCCCCACGACGACCTGCACCCGCGCGGCAAGCGGATCGTCGACAGGCGATGCGCCGCCATGTCGTATCGCAGGACGCCTTCGACGAGGACGCTCTGCTGCTGGCTGCGGACGTAGGTGTCGACGACGGCGAGGAGGCCGGGGCGGTCCAGCGGCCGGTCTCCGACGAGTACATCCACGCGCGCGTGACACCGTCTTCCGTTGTGTCGGTGGTCACGACGACGACGAGGACGGGCCGCCGCGGCAATCGGTGTGGTCGTCGCAGCCGGCGGCGGCGCAGAGCTCACGCACGAACGGGCGAACAGCTCATCCAATCGAGACAGTGCTCATGAATTAATCCAATGCAAGCTATACAAGAATGCGCAAGACCTGTGCCTTAATTAATTTGTGCACGTGTGATAAACAGCACGAGTTTCTGGCACGAGCTATGCCCTACAGTTTGTCATGATCCAACTAGCACGTAGGCTGCCATATCTTTCCCTTGTCGTCTTCGTTCCTCGACCGGCTCCTCATTAAAAAAAACAAAATTTGAAGGAAAAGACGTCCCTTCAAATGTTTTTTTAAAAAAACTGTAAACGTGTTGAGAATTGAATCCAAGGTCCACACATTTCGCAAGTGCATCGCTGACCGTTTTCTCGTTCCGTCGTCGCCTTCTGTGCCATGCCATGAACAAACTTCCACTCTGGCCAGGCATGACATGAGAAGCGGTGCTCCCGTGGTATGGCCGTATGGCGTTCTTGTTACCATTGCAAGGGTGTTCGATCCCCCTTTGGAATCAATTTCTACCGTTCGATCAGGCCTGTGTGGATGAGATCACACCATGCTTTTTAAGAATTGAGATGTCGTTCTTAAGTTTGGCACAGGAAAATCTACTTGAGCATTTGGTGTTCTGGCGAGGAAGAAGAAGAAGATCGAGCACCCCTTCAAAAAGATCAATCAGACCGTGTTCGTCGAGAAGAGGAAGCTGAAGAAGATCACAGAACATTATCCATTATGTTAAAAAAAAGGTCACAGGCGTGGGGCGTTTGACCATGGAGCTGCTTGGAGACCAGCCCGTTCGATCGTGGGGGCTCGGAGCTCAAAACCTCGACCCACTTTGAGACCAATTTCTGCCGTTTGATCAGAATAGAGATGGTGTTCTTCAAGTTTGGCACTGAAAAAACAACTTCAGCTTTTGGTGTTCTGGCGAACGGAATACTAGATTGCTACTTTATTTTTTGAGAAAGGGAGGAGATCCTCTCCCATTTCATTAATGAAATGAAATGAAATGCTAGATTGCTACTTTATTTTTTGAGAAAGGGAGGAGATCCTCTCCCATTTCATTAATGAAATGAAATGAAATGCTAGATTGCTACTAGCTAGCAACAATGCCAAATCGTAGCTGAAATAAACATCTTTCAAACAGTAATTAAGGTTAACAATATCTGCTTACTGCTTGACAGGGATAAATTAAATTTCAAACCGGTTCTATTTTCGGACGAAATTGGCAGCATAAGGGAGGAAAGGGTGTTTTCTGCATCACCGGCTGGAGAGTCGTGTAACTTCCCGATGAACTAAACGCGGCGGCAGCTGCAGTGGCTCAACTTCCGAACAACTCCACCGACGAGCCGCGCCTGTGAGAGGCAGCGTCGCCTCGTCTTCGCCGGAGACAGCGAGCATGAGACGGCCAGGAGGCGGCGGCTCTCCGGCGAGGCCCCCGCATGCGGCGGCGGTGGCGTTCTTGCTACCAATGTGGGGTCAGGGGTGGTCGGATTTTTAAACTCCGAACCTCTCTGGGATCTCTTTCTACCGTTCGATTAAGCCTGTGCGGCCCAGATGTGCCCACGCACATAGGCCTCTAACTTGGCCACGTGTGATAACCGGACTGGCTTGCAAGGTGGCAAGCTGCAACGGATTAACGGACACGTACGTCCTCTCGTTCAGGGGCTGCAGCTCGGAGTTCTGAACTTCTGAATTCTGATCGAGAAATGCTTAGGAACAATGCACTGTATATCTAACTAGACGAGATCGTTGTGATGCACTCTGGCACTCTGCTCTGCACTACGTGCTGTTGTTGCATTCTGGCTCTCCAAGATGCGTCCGAGCTGCACAATAGATCACAGAGCTCAATTTTCAGCCCAAACTCTGAAATAATGTTCGCATTTGAAAACGAAATAACCGAATCTAATCAACTATATTTAGATCGAGTTTCTGACTTCTTTCACTCGTTTTTGCTTCAGATCAACCTTCTTGCTGGAAACGAGCTACTGTCTGCGTGATGGCCGGCCAAGAGACAGTGCGACTACAACTATGAAACAGTCAGCATTTTTCAGCCTCGTTTGAATTTGACATGGACCATTGTTTTGTGCTCTGTTTCCAATTCTTCTCCTCCCTCCCATATGCAGTCAATTTTGGCGTATACTCCACTACATATATTCTACTTATAAAAGACTAGCTGCAGCAGCACAAGCTTGACGAATTCCCTTCTGGGCTCCCATTGATTTCTCCATAATACTACCTTTTTTTCAAAATATATGATGCCGTTGACTTTTTATATAATGTTTGATTATTTTTCTTATTTAAAAATTTAATACAAATATATAAAAATATAAGTTAAGATTATATGTAAAAGTTTAATGATAAAACAAGTCACAACAAAATAAATAAATGATATTTATATAATCTCTCCATCCCAAAATATAAGAAGTTTTAGAGTTGAACACAGTTATTAAGAAAGTAGGTAGTATTAAATGAGTAGAGGTTGTGATTAGTTGAGAAGAATATGTTGCTGAAGAAATTGTTATATTTTGGGACAAATCATGAGTGCTAAAAGTTGTTATATTTTGGGATGAAGAGAGTAATTTTTTTAATAAGACGAATGGTCACACATTATGCGAAAAGTCAACAGCGCCATACATCTTAAAATGAAAATAATATTAATTAATCAATTAATGGAAGCCTAACAAAAGGACTAATATGTATTTTCGGTCAAACAATCCACACTCCACTCAAATCAACTTCATCACACACCGCTGCTATATATACAACCCACACCTGCTGCGTTGCACTCATCACAACCAAGAACCAGCTCACACCATCAACCCACATCAAACATTCCACACAACAATTCGTGTGTCTCCACTTCATCACACATTCCATCGATCAAAATGGCGTCTCAGGCCATCGAGAGCCACCGTGCCGGCGCGGAGATCGTCGGTGGAGACGGCGTCTGCAGGAAGAAGTCCATCGAGCTGCTGGAAGAGCTCGGCCTCCCTAAGGGCCTCTTGCCATTGGAGGACATCGAGGAGTTCGGCTACAACAAGGAAACATGATTCATGTGGCTGGTGCAGAAGAAGAAGAAGATCGAGCACACCTTCAAGAAGATCAAGCAGACCGTGTCCTACGCCGGCGAGGTCACGGCGTTCGTCGAGAAGGGGAAGCTGAAGAAGATCGCCGGCGTGAAGACCAAGGAGCTGCTGCTCTGGCTCAGCGTCGTCGAGGTGGACGTCGCCGAGGCGTCGCCAGAGAAGGTCACCTTCAAGACAGGAACTGGGCTCTCTGACACCTTTGACGCCACTGCATTTGCCCTCGGGGAGTAGAATTTGACACATAATATTGCAGGTTTGTGTCTGCGGAAATGCTGAATTATAGTTAAGTTCCCTCAGTTTGTCCATGAAAGTTGTATAACCTTCGATCAGCTACTGTTATACTTGTTGAGTCAAGACATGTAGGTTTTTACTGTCGCTTTTATATGAACGAGACCTCCCTTCTTTTATACAGTGGCGACGATACGATGAAGTTCATCTTCATATCAGGCAAATTAAATTGAGATATTAGCATAGGTTTCAGCAGCAGTTTTGATACAAATCTTTATACACACAAACTTTTGGCCCTTTGCAACAGTCTGACAACGAATTCTGCCCCAACAAAATCATCAGTGTACTTGAACAAGAGTGGGACATTTTCTAGTTCAACCTTGCAAGGTTTTTCAGTGCGTTCATTTATCTGAGACCACGCTCCTTGGCAGTTGGCATGGCCAAAACAGTCGTTTTCCAAGAAGAGATTTTTGAATTGACCTCCATAATCTGCATGCTAATCAGTAATCAGCTATATCACCTTATGGCTTTATTTTTTAAGTACCGAAACTTATTGGTTTTGTGCCTTACGATGAAGGCGGGAGATGCAAATCATTTCCATTATCTTACCAAAAATCAGTAATCAGATATATCAAAGATTACTTGTGTGTGCAAACAGAACTTATAGGCAACCGAGCCCACTCGCTTCAGAATTTGAAAAGTGCCTCTGAAGCCAGAACTTCAGAGTTCAGAGTACTGTTTTTGCATTCCATATTAATTAGCACCGTATTACCGTGTTATTAATCCTTTTCTAGGTCTCAAGATCACCTGCAATATGGTCGATCACAATGTAGGAGTCTTGGACTGGTCGCTTGCATTCCATATTTCCATGCATTTGAATTTACTAGTAGTATTTGGCATTGCAAAATGAAACCTCAGGTACCACAGACAGGTCTACCGCAAAGTCAGCAATGGCATCTCTGAAACAGGCCACAGCCGGGGACGAATAGCACCGGAGACATCGATAGAGACGCCGCTGGCTCGCCGGAACTAGGGTTCATCCTCGTCTCTTTGCTTCAGTCGCTAGTAGGGCTGCGGCGGCGCTCCGGCGCGGCGCTTTTGCTACTGTTATGGGGGTTGGATTTTTAAACTCCGAACTCCCTTGACATGGGTCACTCATCCATGGACCACAGTTGGTCACGATTCCACTCTCATGCCCAAGTAAATAAGGACGGAATAGTCTATTTTATCTTTCTCAACTCTTGCTCTTGTTGAATCGCCTCCCTCAACCTCAAGAGCAAAAGTTGAGAGAGGGAATTCAATCAAGAGCAAAAATTGTGGGAGGCAAAATAGAATTATTCTAAATCGGAATAGAGAGAGTTGCTTGCTTTAAGATTTGTGTTGGACACGTGGCATGCAGGAAGCAAAGTCCTTCAGATATAAGAAAATACTTTTAAGTCTCGTGCATGCAAGTTTTATATATTGAGCAGCTGCAAAATTTCATAAAAACCATCCACAATTCCAAATCAACAAATAATCACACATGAGCCCCTGGGTCGATTTTTTCGTCTTGTTGATCGGAATCCTTTTTCTTCTTTTTTTTTGAATTACGCAGTATAATCATAGCCGCTCATATATGAGCGCACACTCACTCCTATAAATGCACACACCAACATCCTACTGCTATGAGCATCTCCGAAAGAATAAGCCGTCATCTCAAGAGATTGACAAAGTCACCATGGACGGACGCCTTGCTATCGACATGTACGTTGCTTATCGCTAATAAAAAATAATTAACCATAAATGCAAGCACCCATTGTCAAATCTAGGATTTGAAACCTGATGAACATATTACACACAAGAAGGAACCTAGATGTTTGGTTCCGAGGCATGGCGCTGATGTAGATCGGACAGCCGCCAATCACCCTCGTCATGCATCAACCACACTAGACCGTAAGGCGCACTTCGGAGCGTCCTATCGTGAGTAAGAGTGTGATATATTTTCAGATTTATATAGAGAGCACTTTGGAGATGTAAACCAGTGGAATGTACAAAAGTACGTTATCACTAAATTCTGCACAGTTCATATAAACTAAGAAGATGCATGCAAGCTTAACACATTGGAGTGCAAAATTAAAATAGCACAATGTATGACACTGCAGTGTTCTAATATATCAGTGTTGACATAGGTTTAGTACTGCACATTGGAGAACCAAAATGAGAGCACTAAATAGGTCATTAGTAGCTGATAGCATCGCAGCGAGCTGGGAAATAATTCTAGCCTACCATTGCTGCAAATTACAACATTAGCTCATAATTGGTCCATTAGAGGGCATTGTTGAAATAGCATAGGAAGTGATGCGATACATATGAAAGAAAATTACGTAGCTCATGACAATCTATTGTTTTTACGTAGTGCAGCCAGCAGGCGCCGCACCACATCTGATCTTGATCCTCCTTCAACAGGTCCATGGTCGGTATCAATTGCTAATTTTGTCCACCTGAAATCTCTGATGATCGGCCTCCTTGGCGTAGACTCTTCATAGTGTCGTAGTGTTTCTCCATCAGTATCTCTACCACTGTCCTCATCGAAGTAATCAAAGAGTTTCTCAATATAAACTAAAATTATCGATCTAGCAGCATCACGGTTCCAATCAACCTAGGATGGGTCAACTGGCCCATTACTTTCTATGTTCCAATCTATAATCTTCGGTATGAGATCAATATCAGTTGTCCAAGCAGCTAGCCTGAATACTGATAGGTCTTGTATATGGTGCTGATCGTATATCTCTTCAACCATGCAGCTATTGTCAAGGAGCTCAGTTATGGCCTCGTTGTTCGTCCATGATTCAGGTGGCACGTCTTCTAAAGCAAGGATAACTCTTTGATGAAGAGGGTTTCTGGTGCTGTGCATGTTGGCTTTAAATGGGTCAAATGTCAGCTGAGTGGTTTGGAACGTAAATGATTTCTTGTTAAAAGCTCTCTGTGCCTTTTCTTCCTGTTCTTCTTCATCCATGAACAAAGCAATATACATCTTGTCTTTGAAAGGCAATAGTGCTATGTCTTCTGTGACGGTCCTTGAAACAACAGCTACCATTGCTATTATTTTCTCTTTGTTTGGGACACCAGCTCCTTAGACAGTAACAACAACAACATTTTGGTAGATTATGTCGGCAAGTAGGTGAGATATTTCTTTTGGTCTGCTAAACTTGGTTGCTCTAAGTGGACGGTTGTTGATGAGAAAACATGACGGCCTGGGAGTTTCTGTTTAGCTTCAGTGTAGGTCTAAATTTTGCTTTCAGGTTTAGGGCGTGCCAGTTGGTTTGATCCTGTAACCAACAAGATATACAAGAAAATGATGATAGTAAATGATAGCTAATCGACTAGTGGGCCGATGACGTATCGTATAAACCTAGCCGATGCACAAGCTGAATCGGCTGTAAGGTGAAGGATGCTATCATAAATTAGATTTAGATTAAGTATAATCATAAACAATTTTTTCTTAACAGAAATAATCCTATAAGTCGAACCCAATCGATGCAGCATAACATTGATATCTTTTAAAGTCAATTATCGTATGATTATAAAACAAAATAACTAGCTGATGGGTAGATGTTGTAGATTAGACCCAAAACAATCATGATCGGTTGTAGAAATAAATAACATGTAATCACTTGTTCAATCTTTACCTTAGATGCAAGCAATTATAGATCGGACCCAACCGAGACAATATTAATTGCTTATAACCAAAATCAGATAAATTAGTGATTACACGAACCTATTTCATAGCCAATAAGACGTTTTAGGGTATTTTAGATAACGTAACGGCTAGAACTCCAATACAGCAAAGATATCAATCTTGATCAAATACATTAAACAAATTTCAATTTTGACGGGTCAGACTTAACTGATGGCAGTGTGAGATTTGAAACAAGTTTAATATATTTAAGGGACTAATACACTTGTATAAGATGATAGATATAACATATTAAGCAAATTAAAGCATGTAAATGCGAAACAGTTACACCAGGTAAGATCGGTTGAATCCCCGATTCTACCCTTATTGGCAATCAAAAAGCAGGTTAACTTTTATGATTCTGAACACGACTTAGTAGGTCAAACCTAATTGATGCAGCACTAAGTATGAAAAGAAGCATAAAGTCTAAAAAACCAAGCTTTTGATTGATTTTCAAGGTGGTGGATACCTTAGCTAATCTAAGCCGATGAAACGATTTAGCCGATACTGGCAAAACCTTGAAAGAAGCTTGGCCGATATAAGTAAATCGAGTCATCGAGCTAAATTAACCAAGATAGATGATAACCAGCAGTTGCATAAAATAGATTAGAGCATCTAAAACGATACACTAATCCGCCAATACAAACCGCTGTGACAAGCCATACCTCTTATTGGAGATTGAAACCGATGCAGCCTAACTCGAAAGAAGAACTTGTCGAAAAGTAAAAGTAAAAGTGTGGCGATGCGTCGAGAGTGTATTGAACTATTGTTAATTTCTTACAAGATCTCGGGCACATATTTATATCCAAACATACAAACCTTGTCCATGTCGGACATGACTCAAACTTGCCTAATTACAAAATAAACAAACAAGTCCCTAGGCGGACTCTTACCATGAATTTCTTAAAGAAAACAACTAACTCTTATTCCTAATTAATAGATACAATTGTCTCTTCTGGACTCAATCCTTGTTCGGCAACATCTTTAGATCTTCTTTCGAGTCCGATATGAACTTGCATTGCCTGTATCGGCTGACTGAGTCCGATTCTGTATCGGCCGATATGGCTTCCAACCGATGCATTGCTCTGTTTTTGGAAATATTCTTATCTCATCGAATCCGCTTTGAACTCATTTTTATCTTTGTGTATCTTTATCAAATTTTGTCGTTAACACATGCCCCCCAATTCTGGAGGATAGATCAATATGCTGCGAAATTATCTCTTAGATCCACAAAAATCTAGGGTTTCCATAACTTGACCGTTAAAGATGTGAGTTATAAATAGCAATGGCCTCGGCCTTAACTTTCACGCCGTTAACTTTTCACCACCGCTTAAACCAACACCCGAGCCATGCACTACTTCTCTCTCATCTCCAGCGATCGCATCGATGACACGAGCCCCTTCAATGGCAACTTCGGTGAGTCCTTGGCGATTCTCGTGCTTCAAGCTCAATGGCGACCATCATCGACGTTCCTGTGGTAAGTTTCCTTCAAACTATGCTTCCATCGTCTTGATTCACCCATACTCCGCATCAATCTTGGTCAAATCGTGCTCTAGATCCCCTTTTGATGAATTTTCTGATTTCCCCTCTTCTGTCCCCAATGATTGTAGCATTTGAGAAACCAGGTCGCAATCCCTGTTCTCAAGGAATCTACTCACTATTTTCTAGGGCCTATGGGAGACACAGACCCCTGTTATTTCATTAACGCCGAAACCAATAGGATCCCCTTTAGGCAGACAAAGCCTAATTTAGCCGATTGACAAACAATTTTTAGATCCTGGCCTTCGAACTTAGACAAATGGGAAGATTGGTACAAGAGGATATCGATTACCAAGCAAACTTTTTGGGAAGAAGCTAGAATAGCCCAGTGCTTGGCCCTGTCTCTAGCCGATATGAAGAAAGATGAACACATGCTGTCACCGGCCTCCTATTTCTGGTCTAACACCCTTAATGCCTTCATGTTCAACTAAGGGCCGATGACTCTCACTCTTCTTGACATTAAGATGCTTACTGGCTTGGATATAACCTTATCCGCCAACCCTTTTGGATTGAAAGTTAAATGTGAGCACAAGTTGACAACCAAAAATGTAGGCGGCTGTTAACGCTAGAATTTGGTAAGCCCCAAAGTCCTCATCGGTCCAGGATTTATATCGGCTCAAGGTTGGTATCGGCCTAGAGTATTATATCGGCCGATGGGGGTTATCTTAAACCAACTACCAACAACAGTCGGATTCTTGTTAGATTCGGAAAGATCTTATCCAGAGAAGACCGAGTTTGAGGAGGATGCGGCTTGTATCTACTAATTAGGAAGAATTTGTTAGTTTACTTTTTATCTTTAGGAAAGTGTGTTTAGTGTCCAATAAGGACTTTATCTGTTTCCTTTTATCTTTAAGAAAGTTTGAGTCGTATTCTGTTAGGATCTTTGTTAGCCTATGGGTATAAATATGTAAGCCCGAGGTTCATGTAATTTTCATCTCACGATCAATACAACTTCGGCGCATCGCCAACCTTTACTTTTCGTCTTCTTCGGCGAGTTCATGCCCTTCCTGCGAGGGGTAAATCTCATTATGGCTGCCTGCGCTGTCGGGGCTAGGGCTTCGATGTTCTGATCTCGTCAACGTAAGCATCTATTATCATATACCTTAGTCAATCTGATTTGGTGTCTCGATTTAGTCGTATCGGCCGAGATTCGTTTTAGGGTTTATGCTGGTATCGACTAAATCGCCTTGCTAGATTAGATTGGTTAAGGTATCCACCACCCCGAAAATCAGTCGAGGGCTTGATTGTCTAGATCTTGCGTTTCTTTTCATACTTACTGCTGCTAAGTCGTGATTAGAACCGTAATCTCTAGCCTGCCTGTCGATTGCCAATAAGGGTTTTACCGGGGTTTCAGCCGGTGAGTTATCTGGACGTTGCATCGGCCCAAGAGTTTTACATATAGATTGGATCTGGCCGATGACAACAGAGTATTTATTGTTTATATGCTTATTGAGAGTTTATGCCATCGGACCTCTGGCCGATGTGTGCTTTAATCTTCAGATCAATGTTTATTTTATATTTGGATTATGCTATATCACATTGTTATATCATCATGTTATCGTCGGCCGATCGTTTTTATGTAGATGTTTGTTCAGTACACAGCCGATGGATTAAAACCCTAACTACATCGGCTGGCATTGGCATCGGTTGAAACTGCACCATCGGCTTACCAGCCGATCGATTGTTTTGGCTATCGGCTTATCGGCCGATACGTTTTTGCCCTATCGGCCTATCGGCCAATAGACCTTCTATTTTGCTATTTTGCGTATCTTGTCAGTGGCAGGATCAAACTGACCGGCACGCCCGCGCTTCATCAATTTTAGGACCTGCACTGGAGCTAAGCAGATCTCTCAGGCCTTCGTGTGTCCGCACGCCGGATCCACATCGGCGGTACGGATTCGGCGTCAACAGCGGCTGGTCTGGATATATAGCCAAGCATATCAACACAGGCCCTGTTTCAGATAGAGAAAACATAGCTTTCTTGAACCTTTGGCTGGAGAGATTCATTTTTTTTGGATCAACCTGTGGTCCAATAGCCAACATGCAGCATCTGGCTCAAGCCATAGTTGAAAAGAGAACTTTTCCTCTTGGGAAATATTTGCTTGGAGCAATGTATCTGATGATGGGCTAGGCAACGGCTAAGATCTTGATGGGCAAACCTGTCGGCTATGGTGGCCCCTGGTGGTTACTACAACTTTAGCTGAACTTATATACCATCAATGTTGCCGAAAGAACTCCTCTTTACTCATCAAGCTTTCCTTCTGACCATTCTGATGATGAAGAGCAAGCACCTGCCAATGCATGTCATTTGGAGAAGCAGCTTTAGTTTATGCAAGATTAGGACCATCGGCTGAAGCATTCAAAACCTGGTTTTATCACTTCTATGATGAATTTCCTAAGAATGCCAGAATTTGGTTTCCCTATGATAGCAAACTTGTAGTTGCCTTGTTCTCGGTGAAACGGTCCAAAGATGTCGAGCACCCAGTATGAGAACGGCCAGGTGAGAGAGACGGTCTAGAGCGCTTGGGCTGGCATCTTGGTGTGTTTGCTTCACACCGTTTTACCAAGTCGCAAGCATCTTGAAGGGCTGTTGGCCAGAAAAATCCTTGTCGAAAGGCTTTTCCGACCAGAGTTCGCTCGTCAGCGTGAGACCTGCAGATTCCTTCATGGATGTCGAGTAGCAAATCCTTGCTGTCCTCGGGAGAGACACACTTGAGTAGAACTCCGTCCGGGGCTTTTTTTGTATTGGTCGTTGCTGATCATATAGTAAGCTTTTTCCTGACAGAGAAGTTTTTTTTGCCGCGGTGTCCTCTTTCGTTCGGTAGCTTGTCGGCATCCAAAAAATTGATGAGCGGAATACACCAGTCTTCCATGATCTCGATGTCTGCCACGACATTATTGACCTCTACAGTAGCCCCCGAGAAATTCTCGGCGATGTCTAAGGTGCCTTCATTGTCCGTGATTTTAACTGAGGGTTTTGTTAGGATCTCCAGAAAGGTTCCTGGTTCAACAGGTTCTCTTCTGGACGCACGTCGTGCTAAGTTTTCGACGTCGATGTTGTCTTTGCGGTAGACATGACGCACCTCTAAACTATCAAACATTCACTCTAGCTTCCTGACCTCGGAGAGATACTTAGTCAACTCGAAGTTTGAGCACTTGTACTCCTTGTGCACTTGGTTGGCGATCAATTCTGAGTTCCCTTTCACGATTAATCGCTATACTCCAAGTGTCGCGGCTGCTCGTAACCCGACGAGTAGTCTCTCGTACTCGGCAGTGTTGTTTGTTGCTCGAAAATCGAGGTGTATTACATGTTTGAACTGATCTCCGGCAGGCGATGTCAGAATGAATCCTGTCCCTACTCCTTAGCTATTGAATGCCCCGTCAAAAGCCATTGTCCATGTCTCGTTATTCATCTGACCGGTTGAGGCGTTCTCGGGAATGGTCCAATCGACAACGAAGTCAACGAGAACTTTAGATTTGATGGTTGTATGTGGGATGAAGTTGACATCAAATTGGCTGAGTTCGACAACCCACTTGGCAATGCGCCTAACGACATCTTTGTTCCTTACTGCCTCGCCTAGAGGGAAGGAGAAGACGACCGTGACTTTGTGGGCCTGGAAATAGTGGCGCAGCTTCCGTGATGTCATGACTACAACATATTGAGTTTTGGCGACGTAATACACAGGAGATTGTACTTTGTCCCTCTCGATGACAATCACAGTGCTAACGGAATAAGGTGTGGCAACGGTATAGTTCTTCCATTGGCTATGGGACAATGAGTATAGGAGGGTTCGACAAGTACCACTTGAGCGTGATAAACATGTTTTTGACATCCTGTGTCTACTTAAATCTATCCTGCTTTTTAGTAAAGAAAAGAAAGGTTGTCCTCGTTCTTCCATCCTAGCCACGAATCGGCTTAAAGCTGCCATGCATCTCATAAACTTCTGTACTTTCTTGAGCCTTGTCGGTGACTTCATGTTCTCGATGGCCTTGATCTTCTCGGGGTTTGTTTCAATGCCTCGTCCGGAGACAAGAAATTCAAGCAACTTCCCCAACGGTACTCCAAACATACACTTCTCCGGGTTCAGTTTGAGCCGATGTCGCCGGAAATTGTTGAATGCTTCCCTCAGGTCATCGATCAGCTTGTCCTTTGTCGATGTACACCTCCACGTTCTTGTCGATCTGGTCATTGAAAGCCCCCTGGATCTCTCGCTAGTTTGTGTCGTCTGCATTGAATAATCCAAAGGGCATCTTGGTATAGAAGAAAACACAGAAGGACGTGATGAACACTGTCTTCTCTTCGTCCTCTTTGGCCATGCTGATCTGGTGGTAGCCGGATTAAGCATCGAGGAAACTCAACAACTCACAACTAGCAGTTGAGTCCACCAGTTGGTTAATGTGAGGTAGAGGGAAGTGGTACTTGGGGCACGCCTTGTTGAGGTCGGTGAAGTCTATGCACATCCTCCACTTGCCGTTGGCCTTGCGCACCATCATTGGATTAGCAAGCCACTCTGGATGGAGGACCTCTCTGATGAAGCCGGCCTTGAGAAGTTTGTCCAGTTCTTCTCGAATAGTTTCTTTTCTATCTTGGGTGAACCGCCGCAACTTCTGCTTGACTGGCTTGGCATCGGGACGCAACATCAGTTTGTGCTCGATCACCTCCCTGGGGACTCCGGGCATGTCGAACGGTTGCCAAGTAAACACGTTTTCATTCTCGCAGAGGAAGGTAATGAGCTCGAGTTACTATTTGTTATCGAGCGTTGCCCCGATCTTGATTGTCTTGTCAGGGTTGCTACTGGCCAACGAGATGATCTTGATTGCGCCATCGGGCTTGGGTGCCATGGGCTTGCTCACTTTTCGGGGAGGATCTAAGATGGCGGGTGGCGTGGGAGTATGCTCGACCATGTCGAGGCTTCTTTTGTCGCACTGTACCGCTACCTTTGTGTTCTCGGGGATCGTGATTGTCCCTTTTGGTCTTGGCATCTTGAGAATTTGGTACGCGTAATGGGGTGCCGCCATGAACTTCGCGAGAGCAGTCCTTCCGAAAAATAGCATTGTAATTAGTATCAAATTCCGCTACGTCGAAGGTTATCTGCTCTGTACGAAAGTTGTTGGCCTGGCCGAACGTCACAGCTAGCGTAATCTTTCCCAGCGGTTTTGACGATGATTCCAGAGTGATCCCGTGGAAGGGCTGTTCAGAATCAATAAGCTCACTTCCAGGGATACCCATTGCATCGAGGGTGCTGGTGAAGAGGAGATTGATGAAGCTGCTGTCATCGATGAGGACCCGTGCTACTTTGATATTCCAAATAGTAGGCTCGACTACTATCGGATACCGGCCTGGCATAATTGTCGTTGTCGGGTGGTCGGCCTCCGAGAATTCGATCTTCTGGTTGGACCACTTCATCTTTGTAGCGACTCCTCGTGAAGTAGAGCAGACATCGCGTTCTATCTTCTTATATTCTCTTTTAGAGGTGTATGTCCTAAAATTGCCAAAGATATGGGCTACATGCAGGTCAAAATCTAGGAACACGAGTTCGTTGTCGGATGAGAGATCATCAGTGCTCCTCTCGACCACGCGAACTCACTTTCCTTTTTCGAGGTCCAACTCTTTTGCTAATGATTTCTGGAAAACTTGACACTCCTCCAAAGTATGTGCGCCGGTCTTGTGATTTGGGCACCATTGTCATACTGGTTCATCGCCTTGAAGGTCTAGGCGCTTTGGGGGTGGGTTTGCTTGTTCTGCAACAAGAACCTCTGTTTCCACCTTACGCTTTCTTTCCTTTTTGTGATTTTGTTTCTTCTTTTTAGTAGACTTCGGTGCTTCTTTATTGGCCGATTGCTTCTCCTCGACCACCTTGCCTTTTTCATCTTTCCTCCTGAGGGCGTCGTCTGTGTGAGCACATCTATCGATGATCTCGAACAGCTTCATGGCAGAAGTGATTCGCCTTGTCGCGAGCTCTTGGATGGTGTATTGATCTCGGACGCCTGACTTGAACGCGCGTATGATATAAGCATCGGTGATCTCGAAGATCGTATTCCGACATTCGTTAAAACGCTGTATATAGTCCCTTAAGGATTCACCCGGTTCTGCCTAATGGCATGTAGATCGTTCTCGACCGCATGCCGCTTGTATGTGCCTTGAAAGTTGGCGACAAATTGCTGCCATAGGTCTTCCCAAGAAGAAATCGAGCGAGGTGGGAGGTGTACTAGCCATGACCGAGCAGATCCTTTCAACGCTGCAGGCAAGTAGTTTACCAACGCATTGTCGTCTGCGTCGGCTGCGTAGAGGACTGTAGAGTAGACGTGCAGGAAGTCCTCTGGGTTAGTACTACCGTCGTATTTTTCTACCGCAGCGGGTTGGAACTTGTTTGGCCATTGTACCTCTTGTAGAGCAGGTGTGAAAGCCTGACATCCGCCTCCCGATGAACTTTCCTTTCTTATCTTGCGCTTGACATGTGCCTTTCCTTTCCATTTTTACTCAATCTTTCCTTCCTCCATCCCCCTTTCCATTCCTTAGCTACAACCAATCTCCGACGAGCTCCCACTGCACGCCTTTCCATTCCTCGGCTACAATCAATCTCCATCGAGCTCCCACTAGACGTTTCTCCTCCCGCCCCCGTAAAAACATCCCCCTTAATGGAGCACTCCAACACACTGGGCGACCCATCTTCATTTCTCTCTATCTGGACCTCCCAAAAGCTCGACTGCAACCGCTTGGAAATTATGACCATGGTGAGGCGACGAACCACATCGATGAAGGAATTTTAGGGTGACGTGACACCGAGAGATAAGATGGGGGAACAGTAGAAGATAGTGTCGAGACTTGGGAGAAATATGTTGGATGTAGGAGGGACAAACGCTACTTGTGAGCTTATTACGGCGGCAATGTTTTACCCATTCCAATCTTACCCCTTGCAAATGGAAAATTTTACTATCCTTTAGAAGGTATCTTAAGGTACCAACATTTTACACTAAAAATTTTAGTACTTCGAAATACCTATTACCTAGAGATACTATATCTTTACATTAGAAAATATGGTACCTCTCGGTACCTTCTTAAGAATGATAAAATTGCTCCTTGCAAATGGACGGACAGATGTGATTGGTATCTCCTAGTACCTTGTACCTCATGGTATCTTCTTAAGGATGATAAAAACATTATTTTATTAAGTATGTACATGTCGCTTGGAGTAGCTATTGACGAAATCTGTACAAGTCTAAAAGTAAAGTTGTTGTCTCCCGGTATTTGGTAAACATTGGCCAGAAAAAAATGTGTGTGTGTGTAAGAGAGAGGGCTTCTTAAGCAAATCTCTCAACAATAATTAAAAGAAATGATTTGATTGACTAGCCTGTTCAACCGTCAACCGTATCCATCTATCTTTTCTTTGGCTGCACACTTATCCTGAAAACCACTGCGTTAACAAATTTTTTCTGCCCCATCAATCCATGTCAATTTCAGGGTTCTTCTAGTCAAAAAAATTTGGCATCAAATACGTGCAACCAAACAAATTAGATGATTCATCTCGTCCTCCTTGTTGATCCATTTAGAACAGCCTGCACCGTCTTGCAAGAGGAGAAGAAGAAAAAAAAACATACTCCTACTTCATTTCCCAAATGGATAATCTCTTCTCTGCAGTTCTAGGAGAGCTTGTAAGTAGATATCCTTCTTCTTGATAGATAGATGCTCCTCCAAGCTACAATCACCACTGCCATCAAACGAAGAGAAGATCCAGAGACTAAGGCCGAGGGGAGGCGCATCACAAACCATGCCATGCTTGGTCAGTTCAACATTCTGAGACAGGATATGCACAGAGGATACTACCTTCTTGACACCTTCAGATTCCTGAAAGCCCATGAGGAGGATGACGATGAGGTGAGTTGCAACACCTTAGCCCTGTCCAAGATCAACCCTTCCAAGCGTGCTCGAGTCCTTAATATGAGTAGACGACATGGAGACAGGGCGGAGATTGAACAGGTGCTTGACAACATAGAGATCAGCATGGCTGGTATGGCTGAGTTTGTTATGCTTTTGAACAACTACCCTTCCATGAATCGCCAGCCATACAACACCTACATGTTCATGGACAAGTGCATGATTGGTCGCCAAATGGAGATGGAAATTGTTGTCAACTTCTTGTTACATCCAGAGTCTCCAAACAGTGCCAACCTTGGTGTCCTGCCAATCATTGGTCCATCCAAAGTTGGGAAAAGCACACTGGTAGAGCATGTTTGCTACGACGAGAGGGTGCGTAACCACTTCTCTCGCATCATCTTTCTTAGTGACAACGATTTCAGAGAGGAAAAACCATTGCTTACCCTGAAGGGTGGAAGACTGGTCAGGCATAAGCACAACTCCTCATCACCAGCTTCAAATGGAGGAAGAATGTTAGTTGTCGTTGAGCTAGCTGATGATGTCGACCACGATGAATGGACAAGGATGTACACTTCTTCCAAAGCATCATTTCAGCTGGAAGTAAAATCATAGTCACAAGCCGATCAGAGAAAATTGCTAAGCTTGGAACAACACAACCTCTTCACCTAAAATTCTTGTCTCGAGAAGCTTACTGGTACTTCTTCAAGGCGCTCGCGTTCGGAAGCTCAGATCCTAAAGAGCACCCCGAGGCAGCATCTGCATCAATGATGTTATTTAATTGCCACTTTGATCAGGAGATGAAGAATAACAAGAATTTCATTGGGCCATTCATAGAGCTAAGCAACCTGGCCGTCTTGATTCAAGCCTCTGTTAACGAGGGCAGCTGCTTCAGCCTAGTTGAGCGTGCCAGGCTCTGCTTCCGTGAGCATGCCAGGGACAAGGGAATGAATTAATCTCTGCTTAGCACAGGTGATTCAGGTGATTCTGGGCTGAAGAGAAGTTGCGTGTTGATTCCTAGGATAAACGAAACTGTGCACTACTACTGTGAGATCTACGACTATTCCCGAGTAGGGCGTGCTCATGATCATGAGGAGGCTCCCAAATTTGATATGCAAGATGTCTTGTCTGGAAGAGTAGCACCTCGTGGGAGATTTGATCTTGTGCTGTGGAGATCTCACTTGCCTCCCTATTACAGCTACATATATAGCTGTGAGATCCATGAGTACAGGCCTGTAGCTACTTGCAGGATGGAACTCCGAGAGAAGAAGAGGAAGATTTAGATCGAACTGCAGTGTATAAATTCCGTCTGTTCACTACACTCACCTGTACGAGTTTCCACTAAATTCATCTTTTTTGGTGTGGTTGCTTTCAAATCTTTACAGTAAGGAATCAGATGATTTTTTTGGGTCAAAAAATTAGCTCATAGAATTGACATGTAATACAAGTCTACGAGAACAGACAAGCCTCATAGTTTCATAGCAAACTAAATATGTATTAGTTTCATTAGCAAATTAAACATGTACAGGAACTTGATAGATAACCACAGTATCATGAGGAAAAAACAGTCAATACCTGGGGCCTGTAGTATGGAATTTCATTTTCCCAGAAGAGAACCGAATGTAATAGATGAAATATTTCAATATTTATTGAACTTCATGGAACATTCACACTCCTTGCTTGGGTCTCAGCACTATCTGCAAATTATCTTTTGAAATTTCTGTGTCGGATGCTCATGTGATATGTAGAATCACGATGTCGATATACACTTTGCTCCCAACTTTAGTTTGTCGATGTAGCATCACCAACTGTTCACAGACCAATGGATTGTCAGAGAAGTACTAGAACTCTCAAACAACAGCTATCAAACTAGAAAGGACTGGAAACATAAGACATCATAACTTGCAGCGTGTTTCTCCTACCGCTTCAGCTCAGTAGACAGCACACACTCAACATTATTCCACCCTCTCACTCGCCTGAAGCTTTCAGGCAGCAGCGACCATTAGCCTCATCGCACAATCAACCGGCAGCAGATTGTGTACCTATGATTAAACAAGTACGTTATCAAGTAAAAAGGTGGAGTTGAAGCTCCGAATTCTGGAATAAACACAACGGCGTACATCTGCCCACCATGGAGTTGAAGAGAGAAAAAAAAATGGGGCATGAATCACCACAGTCCGCACACACACCCAAATGTGAGAAATTCGATTATATTCGGAAAACATTTAGTTGAGCAATCTCTAGCAAATCCATAAATATCTGTACAACAACAACTGATAACAACGGTCTATCAACAGAACATAAGTGAACCTGTTCATAACTTAGAAAAGCACAGGATACATCGTGCAGCATCAGAATATCACTCATATCTGTCATTCTTCAACGACTTGTCCTACAATGGAGATGTCTTTCTCCAACCCCTTTGGAGATGTTACCTTAAACCATGTACTTTGTTTCTAGCTTAATAAAGTTGTTAAGTTCTCAAAAAAAACATCGGGATTCGGGAGTAGACATGGGGAGGTATAGGCTATGGCTATGGTAATGGGATTCCAAACCACGAATTCCATGCTTCGGGAGAGGTAGAAGAGGACGGCCATGGCGGCAATCGAGCACCCACCATCTATCTCCCTGTCGCCCAAGTCCGGCAGGGAGATGGGGATCCGGGGGATGCAGTGATGCGGACGAAGCGGAGGATTTGGGTTTGGTTATGCTAGTTTTGGAAGAAGGCCAGCAGTGGGGTGGCCGGTGGTGAGCGCGGTAGCGACGGAGGAAGGCGGCGGAGGGAGCTCGTCTAGCAACTCCGGCGGCGAGTGCTCGCGGCGGCGCCGACTTCCTCTGGGACTTTTTTGTATTTTTAGATTTTCTTTTTTTAATATTTACAGAAATATTATAGCGGCAAAAAAATTTACAGAAATAGACCCTGCCGCCCTTCGCAAGGGCGGCAAGCCGACGTGGCACACGCCGTGCGACACGCCGTGGGACTGCCGTGGGACGGCCGTCCTCCTGCCCTCTTGCCGCCCTGGCAAAGGGCGGCAGGACCTTGCCGCCCTTACAGAGGGCGGCAGGCCTGGCCACCTATCAAGCCCAGCCGGCTCCTTTGAGGAGCCCATTCCCTCCTAACCTCTCAAGAATTTTTTTTGTTTTTAGATTTTTTTTTTAATATTTACAGAAATATTATAGCGCCGAAAAAATTTGCAAAACTAGACCCTGCCGCCCTTTGAAAGGGCGGCAAGCCGACGTGGCACACGGCGCCGTGTGCGTCTTGACGGCGCGCACGGGCCGCGGTGTGCCGAGGGCTTGCCGCCCTCTGCAAGGGTGTGCCGAGGGTTTCAATTACCGCGGTAAACCGCGCGGTTACCGCGGTTACCGCGCTTACCGCGGGGGTACGGTAAGGGGTAAACCGCGGTAACCGCGTCAAATTCAAATAAATTTGAAAAATAATTTGAATTTTTGATAAATTTTGTACGGTTTGTCGCGGTTTGTCACGGTTACCGCGGTTACCGTGCGGTAACCGTGCTTACCGCCGGGGCGCGGTAACCGCGGCCCCGGCGGTAATTGAAACCCTGGTTAGCTCATGTGGCAACAGACTGTGCATCATCAGTACGGTATGTGTGTGTACGTGTACGTGCATATCTTCTAGATGGATCAACGTTGAGTTCGAAAGAAAGAAAGAAGAAACTTCCTGAAAAAATACGTGTCCCATGACCAAACCAAAGCTAGCTAGAAGCAACTGATCATCGAGCAAGATCAGATTAAGATGAGAAGTAAATAAGGACATGTAAAAAAATATTAGTATATGATAATTAGGTTTTATTTATTTTAAATTTGCACTGCAACTTCCCGAGTTTACACGCGTTTTTCAAAAATTCCAAAAGAGAACTACTCCGAAAAATTTCATAAACTTAATGACTACACTATCATTTTCGAAAGTTTCGAAAAATATTTTCGGACAACTCCAAAAATATACAGAATCTTATTTTGCTTCTCGAATTCCGAAAATCTTTCGGATAGCTCCGAAAATTTGCAGAAACCTAAATTTGTAGTGTATCTATACCATATTAAAAAGAAAGGAACCGTGGTGTCCGTTCTCACTAAAGCCGCTCCAAATAAAAACGCCTCCCTCTCTCTCGCTCTCTCTTATCTTCTCTCGCCTCAGCGCCTCACCGAAGCCGCCCGCGCCAGCCTCAGCGCCACATTTGGATTCTTCCAATGTGGCAACATGGATCGGGTATGACTTATGTGCTCCAATTTCTAGTACCAATTCTGAATACGCAGAACGCTAACTTGATCGTACATAATGATAACATGTTACATAGGCATATCGTTGGGTGTGCAAATTCGTTGAGTGGATAGATATGGAGATCCCACGAACCGATGGAACACGTTCCTACCCACTTAGCGAAACAAGGTCGGCCTAAACCCTAACACCATACAACTACCAACTCGTGCATACTACTGAGTGCAACGAGGCCACTTTCCCTTCCTCTGTGCATCGGGGTTCTCCTCCATTGCTGCCTTCGCTCGCCGCGCACGCTCAAGCTTCCGCTCCCGCTCCTCCCTGTACGCAGCAACACGCCTCCTTTCCGCCTCAGCCTTGTGCTCTTTTTCTGCGGCCTCCTCCTTGCGTCTCTGCTCTATCTTCTCCTTGCGCTCTGCATCCCATTGCCGCATGTACTCCAAACGCTCCTTGTTTTGCGGCTTGATCTCGGTGTCGATCCACTGCTCAAAATCACATAGCGGTGGAGGGGTCTACAACAAATGCAATGTTTACTAACCAAATAAGTTGTTGAAGACTACTTCATACACCAAATAATCATTACAAAACATCAGTTCCTCACCATTAAGTTAATGCGGCGTATCTCAGGTGTTGGCTCAAACTCAAAATTGGCACACATCCAGTATCTCTGCATGTACGTCTCCTCTTCATCGGACTTGGCTACCTTGCAAGGATCACCGCACCAGCACATGGGCACTGGAACACCGCTAGGCAAAGGCAATGGGTTGAAGGCATTTCCAGTCTTCGGGCGACTACAAGTGAACAATAAATGAAACACCCTAACCCGTTAATCTAGGATTCCTCATTTCATGCACAACGAATAACACATAATATCACAAAAACGATTTATGTTACCTTGAGTTGGTAGCTTTTCCACGCCTTGGCATCCTACAGTTTAAAAATACAACTATAAAATATTGTAAACACCCTTAACACTTCTCATTGTACGGTCAAATATAGTACTACTACAAACCAAACGTGTGCACAACAAATCTAGTCTAAAATTATTCACACTTCTAAGTGCTACAGATCTACTCACAAATTTCAACATAACTACTAACAGTGCTACAGATCTACTCGCAAATAAACTAGGGTCCGTATCTAAGTGCTACAAATCTACTCACAAATTTCAAATACATGGTAATTACACTAGTATGCGACACAAAATATAACCATACGTCGGAATATTGTACTAACCTGCGCTCGAATAAGCACAGCAACAATGCTTCGCAGCTCTTCTCCTTCTTAGTCACCTCTCTTTTTTTTCCTTCGGTTGGACCGGTTGAAATGAGCACCCTGCCACTCTATATATGGGCGGAGTAAGGCCTTCCGCCCTTATAGAGGGCGGAATTCTCGCCGAAAGTAAGATTGGACATATGCTGATGTGACATGTAAGGGCATGAGAAGCCATTCCGCAGTCGTATCGCACGCGAATAAAGAAAGCTGCATCGGCTCGACCGAAAGTACTCGTCCATGTGGCGAAAGGGACTCCTGTTTTTGGAAAACGTAACAGCGAAGTGTAGGAATGCGAGTCCCGAATATAAACAACAACATATTCAGTCTACAACCATATAGTACAAGAATGTAAAGAAAAATAAAGAGATGTCTGCTCTACTGGCCCTGACTCGCGCCGCGACCCCGCTTGGTCCTCCGGGCCTGTGCTCGCACGTGGTCCTGGGAGTACGTGAAGCGATCCGGTGGGACAGCACGGGTAGCGCGAGGGTCTGGGAGTGGGGTGGAGGGCGACTGCTCCTGCGTGTGCACCGGCGGTGCGCCTCCAAGCTGTGAGGGACCGATAATGTCCGGGAAGTCGAAGTCACTAAGGTCGAAGTGCGTGGCGGAAGCCCACCCGTGCTCGGACGAAGTCCCGGTAGGACCCTGCCAAGACGTGCCGGGCGGCTGAGACGAAGTCCCGGCGTCCTGCCAGAACTGCGCAGACAGCGAGGCCGACGCAACAGACGTGCCGCCCGGCTGTGACGAAGTCCCGGCGTCCTGCCAAAACTGTGTAGACAGCGAGGCCGACGCACCTGCCTGTGACGATGACCCCGCAGCCTGCCAGGAGTGGGCGCCCGGCGTCGTCCCAGGCTGAGCGAAGCCTACACATCGACGACGCGACACTTGTAAGCTTACACATAAATTGAGTATCAATTGATTGATGATGTACAAATAGACCTTGAATATACGTACCTCCGAAGGGAGGGGGTGTCGGCCTAGGAACGTGCGCAGCTGGACGAGGAGCAGTCGGTCGGGGACGCACCTGTGGTGCTGCGTCTGCCTGAGCAACGTCGGCAGCACGACAGGTCAGCGCACGGAGAACCGAGCGCATCGAGTCCCGTATCCGCGTGTACGTCGACAGGTGCTCGTCTGCCCCCACCTCAATCCCCGCGCCTAACCGTTGGATCGCCGTTGTAGCATCAACGACGACCCTGTTGCACTCAACGGCCTGCACGGTTAATTACAACGTAAATATTCGTAGCCTTTGTCCAACAGAAAGGATGATGAGACGATGGTGCGATGCAAGGTACTCACCGCACGAGCGAAGTCCTGGTCGCGGTGCCTGGCGTAGAGGTCTCTGGCGCTCGCGGCGTGGGCCTGTTGCTCCGTCGGAGCGTAGGTGACTCTAGTACGGGTGCGTGGCTGGTACCAACGTAGGTACGCCTCATACCCCTCCTCCGTGTGTGGCTCTCCCGCGTGGTCCACGACCTCCTCGGTAGCAAGCAACCAGTCGTCGAGAAAAGGCCCCAACTTGGCAGGCCAGTGACCAGCTGAGTGCTGACCCTTGCGCGAGTACCTGCAAATTAATGTATTGTATTAGGGCGAACGACAAACAAAGCAAATTATTATGGACAGCCCGATGTTAATGCAACATATTAAATCGTAGTAAAACGGCTTACCGGTGAACGGCAGCCGTGACGCCCGCCGGAAACGGGACTGGAAAGGACTGACGGAAGCCGAACTGCCGCATCACGCGGTAAGGTGCGTGCGGCTCGACACAGATGTCGAACACCATCGGAACCGTAGTCATCCAGTACGCCTGGTCCCTCGTGCAGAGTGTGGACAGGCCTAGCGGCGCCCGACTGTGGGTAAGCAAGGCACTGTAGGGCTCCCACACTACGTCCGTCGGCAGAAGGCGGTCGAACTCCATCACAAACTCCGCGTACGACCGCCTAACCTGCACGTGAGCCCATCGGCGCTGCAATACAATAAGGTCAGTGTGACGTAGGATGAAGTTAACAATAGTAGGACAACATTACCAAATACTAGCGACGTACCTGACGCCGGCACCACAGAGTACCCATCGTTGGGTAGTCGACCGCCGGTCTGTTCTCGTACAGCGACGCGTCGTAAGGGTGGTGCTCCACAAGGGGGCGGCCGATCGCAAACCTCTCAGCCGCCCAAAGAGAAATGAAGAGAGGGCACCCACCGAAGATCGCGCCAGGGTCCGTCCTGGTACAAGCCTCGCAGAGGCCACGGTACTGAGCCGCCAGCAACGCGGAGCCCCAACTCCACTGAGGCACCTCACCGACCGCGGCGTCGGCGATGCTCCTGGCGTAGTGCACGAGACCCCGGTCGACCGAGTGTCCGTGACTACCACAGAACATCACCCACCCAAAAAGCCACAACAAGTACGCCTCCAAACAACGGCTGAAGGAGTACTCGTCGGCCTCCTCCGGTAGCTGGTCAACCTGCAAGCGTTGGATGAAATGTTAGGCACTTTACAAGTTACGTACATAATACACGTCAGTTTAGGTAGAAAGAACTTACAGTGAACTGAAGCAGCCACCTCTTCGTAGGCCCGGTGTTGCGGTGCTGCTGCAACGGCTCGAGCGGTAGACCTGGTAGGCGCTGCACGGGTGCGAAACGTGCCGTCAGCTCGTCCTTCCAGTCCACACCCATGTCAACTGGCCCGACAGCGTCTCCCGCGAGCGGTAGCCCCAACAAGTACGAGACATCCTGCAGGGTAGGGGCTACCTCACCGCACGGCAGGTGAAAAGTGTGCGTCTCCGGCCTCCACCGGTCGACCAACGCTGCTAGGAGGGACCTGTCCGGGTCCCAACGTCTCGTCACGTCAGCGTCGCCGGTGGCGGCCTCAACTAGCCGAGCCAACGGTAAGAGACCGGCCTCACGCAACCTGCGAAAGCGAAATAATACCAGACGTTAAAATGAACACATTGCTAAGCCCCCTCCACCGTAGTAAGGTAAGCCCGGTGTCGTGAACACAGTAAAACCATACCTCTCGACGAAGGAGTCGTGAACCAAAAGTCGCTCGCGTGACGACCGTGGACGGAACGTCCCAAGCTGAGCCCCCTCCACCGCAGTAAGGTACGACCGGTGGCGCTGATCTATCGCCGGATCCAACAACTCAGGATGTGCCATCTCTGCAAATAACGTGTTACATGTTAGGGTAAATAAGAAGGTAATAATATAATTGTAAAAACAAGTTATCTGAAACGGAAGAATACTTATAGAGACATGCAAGAGTGCAGATTATTGAGAACATAACTTTCGTTACACAAAGGCACGTAACGAGAATGAAATAACATAAAACAAAATTACAAGCCGTAAAACATAAAGACATTACATGCGGAAGTCTAACAAGTGGTTCGCAACACAACACAATGCGAACATATCGATAAGTTCGAACGAAATTACAAGCAAAGCCTTTTGCCAACATACAACACACGAACTACACCACGTAACCGGACGTTCCACGAGAACGTCTAGGACGGGGTCGCCTTGAAGTAGTGCCTTCACCCGTAGGGCGAGCTCCATCTGCTGCTGATCCTGATAGACCTGCCTCTGCCGCACTTGGTTTTTCCTTGTCTTCAGGACAATACTTGTAGGTGTGGCCACGTTCATCGCATTTGCTGCACCGCTTCACCCTGCCTGCCTCCGACTCGTCCATATCGTTGCGGATGCGCCGAGTCTTCCTCCGTCCCGCCTTGTCTCGGAGTTTCGTTGGGTCAGGAATATAGATTATCGGATCGTTAATCTTTGTGAACTCCCCAGCTACACCGAAGCCAAAAATCTCGCCACTCCATGTGTGATATATTGCTTGCTTGGAGAAGTATTGTGACACATATACTGCATCTTGGATGCCACACTCAGATGCCGCGGAAATGACATGGGTGCATGGCCTGTGGAGCAGCGTCGGCTTTCTACAGGAGCAATGACATGTGCCGTCGTCTTTGAGAACGCACTCCTGCTTTACTCTCTTGCGGTAGATACCCCTGCCTGCCTTGTCTTGGCAGAGTACCTCAAACCTGTGTTGTTGGGTACCTTGCACTAGAGCTCGATGTTTCATGGCCTTTGCACGCCACTCCGCTAGTTTTTTCTCCATGAAAGTTCCAAATAAAATGTTGTTGTTCGGCATAGAGGGAAAAACTGCTTGGAACCGCTCCCTGAAATACTTGCATGTCCCATGTAAAATGAACTCCACTATACCAACTAGTGGGAGTCCACGGACACCGCGCATCACCCAGTTGTAAACTTCCGCCAAATTTGTTGTCATTATACCATATCTAGCACCACCTGTGTCATAAGTCTTAGCCCATTTCTCTTTTGGCTCATTCTCAATCCACTGAGAAAATTTTCGAATTTGCTCCCCAGTTCTTCTAACCAATGTTACACTGTCTGTTGGGAGAGCTCCGAGTGCTTGAGGAGGGTCAGGTACAGCGGCCGCTGGTCTTGTTGCACGCTGGTCACTACATTTGCCTGTCAACTCATCTAATCTCTTCCAAAGCTCATTGAATTTTTTCTCCTGGTTCTGATTGCATAGCCTCTTGAACATGTTCATCAACTCCTTGTTCTTAAATTGCTTGAAGAAATTAGCTCCCATATGACGCATGCACCACCTGCTTTGTACATCTTCCCACTGGCCAGGGTATCCTCTTTCCATACTCCCAAACTTTAACTCTTCTATCGCTCGAAGCATACCGGCGTGCCTGTCATGTATTAGACACACATTGGGCCTCATACCAACAACTTCTGTCTTAACCAGATGGAGGAACCAGTACCAGCTGTCGGTGTTCTCGCTCTCGACAAAAGCAAATGCCAACGGTAATACCTGATTGTTCCCATCTACCCCAATTGCTGTTAGTATCTGGCCCCGATACTTCCCGGTCAAAAATGTGCCATCAATACAAAGAACTGGACGACAGTGCACGAATGCCATCTTGCATGCATGTAGAGCTAAGAACGCTCTTTGCAGCACAGTCTTGCCAGGATGTTCAATTGAGGGGAATGTCTTGAGTGCACAAGAGGTCCCAGGGTTTCTTTGTTGGATAACAGATAGCAGACGTGGCAAATTGTCATATGAGGCTTCATAAGTTCCAAATCTCATCTCTATTATTTTCTGTTTGGCCCTCCACGCCTTGGCATAGCTAATTGTATACTTGAATGTCTGTTCGATATGTCGGATTATTGACTTCGGTTCATATGCCAGATTGTCCACGACATGCGCATACATCTCAGATGCAACAAATGCACATGTAATGTTCCTGTGGTATTTCTGAACACCAGGTAGATAACAAGTATGTTTCGTAACGACCGACGCTGTCCAGTAGTCCTTCCATTTCCCCTTATAGGCGTGCACTCTCCACGGACACCCATCTTTTTCATTAACACACCTAACTTCATATTGTGTCCGGTTAGACTTGGCAACCCAAAACTCCCTATGAAGTGACACTGCATAATGCTTCACCGCCTCCTTCATGTCTTCTCCATTACCATACCTCGCTCCCTCGATAATCTCGTTTTCCTTGTACTCCCATCTCACATTTTCCCCTTCAGAGATGACCAAACCAGAAAAATCATCACTAGCCCATTCAGCTGGATTAATATTGTTCTCGTCATCATCTGACGAATCATCTTCCTCCACACGCTCGTTGTCACGATCCTCTTTTTCCATTTCGTCCACAATGGCACCCACAGTCTCCCCCTCGTCAGCCACTCCACCAGGTTGCATGCCTACTGGAGCTACTACTGGAGCTACTCCATCTTCCTCTGGTGCATTGACCTGATCCACTTCAATCTCATTCACTTCTGCACTTGGCCCCTCGCCATCATCCATGTTCATCTGTACACTTGGATCCTTCGGATGAACATACGGAACCATAGCTAGAGGCCACCCACGTTGCAATGCATTCTCCACATACCATCTCCACATCCCAGAGTTTTGAACCGGCATTAGTTCCCAATAAAAACCCTCTGTTGCCCGACTTACTACAACATAGATTGTAATGTCACTAGTCTGTGGATCAACTCCCAAGCCCCGCATCAACCATTTTTTTATAGAAGGTACACTCCTCTCGGCTGGCCTATCAATTCCCCTTGCTGTTACAATAAATTCTGACAGATCTACCCCAGTTGGCCCATAACGGACGTTTCCTTGACCATGGTATAGTTGAAATATAAGTTTACTGGACATATCTGTAAAGTTAATTACTAGGCCGTTATTTTACATAATAAACGACTACAGTGTAATATCTTCTTTGCAACGTACCTAAATTTTTATATATTCTATTGCAATGTTACTCAACAACATTTAAAACTACAAACCTAATAACTACAAATACTACAGATCTACTAAGTTACCTACATCTAACAATATATATTTATATAGTACCACAGGTAAAACCCTATTTCATACAATGCATTTATCCAACGAAAGTTCTACAAAAATACAAGTGATATCCTAGTTAACATCATATATTTAGTCACGTATATAATCTACGAATATTACCTGAAATCGAAGTTTGAAACCGTCGAAGTTTGAAACCGGCAGGGCTTCGCCTCTTCTTTTCTTCTCCTCCCCTTCTCCTTTTTTTTTTTTTGATGTGGAGAGGTTAGGAGCGAATGGGCTCCTCAAAGGAGCTGGTGGGCTTTTATAGGCGGCCAGGCCTGCCGCCCTTACAGAGGGCGGCAAGGGGGTCCTGCCGCCCTTTGCCAGGGCGGCAAGAGGGCAGGAGGGCGGCAAGCGGGCAGGAGGACGGCCGTCCCGCGCCGTCCAGCGCGGCGTGTGCCACGTCGGCTTGCCGCCCTTTGCAAGGGCGGCAGGGTCTACTTTTGTAAATTTTTTGGGCGCTATAATATTTCTGTAAATATTAAAAAAAAAAAATCTAAAAATACAAAAAACTCCTTCCTCTGGTGTGTGTGTGAATCGACCCAAGGCTTTTTGGGCCTAAATGAGGCCCAATATTTAATTAGGCGAGCCCACCTGCAAACCCATTTTGGCCCACACGAATCCTCATGCCTGATCGCAAGCAGTAGCAGTGGTAACACAGTGACCAATCAATCGGATTTTTTATTTCGCCAACGCAAAAAAAATTGCGCGTTATTTCATTAAGATGAAAGCAAAAATTTACACAAGCAGAAACACAGGAGGCGTCTGCAAAGGTTTTTTTTTAGGGGGAGGGGGAGGGTAAGGTGCTATTACATGAAAGAAACCCCAAGGAATAAAGGGATGGAAAAAAAAGGCCAAAAGCTACCTGACTTCTATCCTCCCAAGAAGCCCCCCACTGTCTACCTTCCTGGATGATCCTCTCTGTCTGAAGACAGGATACCATTAAAAATACAGGTGTTACGCTCAGCGACGGATCTAGAAAATTAATTCGTTGATGTCATAATATATCTATCGGTGTCATAGTATGCTAATTATGTTTAGACCATAATGTTATAATATATGAATGAACAGTTTAACCATAGATTTTACCGAAAATCGTCGGTGTCACCGACACCAATGCTAACACTGTAAATCCGCCCCTGGTTACGCTCCTTCCAAAACTGCCAAAAGGTCATCAATCTTGGAGCAGGCAGCGGCGGCTCAGGGCTGCAGCCTCCCACCCCACGTTGGAGAGAACCTGGAGCCAGACGTGCCGGGCGAAGACATCATCAATCGGAATTCGGCTGGGACTGAACAAGTATAACGTGCATGCGTTAGGTTTTATGGGCTTTGGCATGGGCCGGCGAATGGCGATGGGTTCCAATCCTGTGCCTGCCGCTGGAGGCACAACAAATTGTTTTGACAAATGTACAAAGTTCCAATAATTTTATTACATACATCATAGATTCGATCACAACGAATTGTACATGACACTGTTGAATTTAAATGCATGAAACAGCAACACAAGTTCAATGCTGCTTTAGACACTTGTACTAATTTACTAGTAGTATAAACTTTTGGCGTCATTTCAAACGAGCAAATCAAATCAGTAAATCCTTACTCGCCAAGGGCAAATGCAGCGGCGTCAAAGCTCTTGCAGATTCCAGCGCCACTCTTGAAGGTGACCTTCTCTGGCGACGCCTCGGCGGCGTACACCTCGACGATGCTGAGCCAGAGCATCAGCTCCTTGGTCTTCACGCCGGTGATCTTCTTCAGTTTCCCCTTCTCGGCGAACGCCGTCACCTCGCCGGCGTAGGATACGGTCTGCTTGATCTTCTTGAAGATGTGCTCGATCTTCTTCTTCCTCTGCACCATCCATATGAACCCGGTCTCCCGGTTGTAGCCGAACTCCTGGATGTCCTCCAATGGCAGAAGGCCCATAGGGAGGCCCAGCTCTCCAAGCAGCTCGATGGACATCTTCCTGCAGATGGCATCGCCGTTGACGATCTCCGCGCCGGCGCGGTGGCTCTCGATCTGTGACGCCATTGATCAGTAGTTTCAGAGAAAATTAGAAGAGAAGTTTTTTGTTTGAAAATGTGTTGTGTTTGTACAAATGGATTGAGAGATTGCTGTGATGGAAGATGAGATATGAGGGTTCTGTTTATATAGAGTTTCTCAAGTCTTGTTAATTTGCTTGTTGATTGTGATCAAGATATGTCCAGGCTGCAGAGATTTTGCGAGATCCACTATGGACCATGATACTGAGATTTAGTATATCCCATCGTGTCACGATATTGAAGAAACCCGTGTGCTTCATAATAGAAAAAACAGTCATTATCAATGATTGTTGTCGTCACGTCGTGTATATTAGTAAATATAAGGAAGTATAAGCGTGTATTATTGAGTATCATCAACTATAATTATGTGTAACTATGAGTATCATTCAAAGTACCGTTGTGTATCCTGAAGATTTCAATAGCTTGAGATCAAAATCTCAAAGACACTCAAATTAAAAAGGAAACCTAGAAAAAAAATAGAGAAATAAACAACTCCCTTCCCAGGTGATTCTTTTTTTAAAGGTCTCTCTCTTCCCAGGTGAAGGTTGGACTGATCGCTGATGTTAGCAAATTCCAACCAAAATTCAGCATTCCGTGCATGGAGAACTTTGCAGAGAAATACGAAGCCATGCTAAACGTATGTCGCGTACGTCAGTCTCGTTCAGGATGCAGCTCTGAGTTCAGGGATTCAGAAATGCTTCGGGAAGTTGCAGGATGTACCTCAGTTTACTGTCTGAATAAACTCAGGGATGAAAGCATAGCGATTGTCTAAATAAGCTCGCTCCAGAATTTGAGAAGGGCTTTTGAGGCTAGAACTTGAGACCGATTTTGCATACCAATTTACTGCCCTTTTTACTGTGTATGTTAAAATTCAGCATTCTATCAAACATGGGAAGTAAAATTCGCTGATGTTAGCATGGACGCCGGTCCATGAGGTTGCAGCAGATCAAAGACATGAGAAAGGCATGAGGAGGAGGACGTGGCGGAGGCCACGATGCGGCGCATACCATCGTGGTGGTCGGAGTTTTAAGCGCCGAACCCCAATTTGGGGTCTCTTTCTGCCGTTCGATCAGGCCTCTACGACCCAGATCAGCTCGCGCGCGACCGGCTCATGGGCCTTAACCAGGCCACGCGTGTTAAACTGGACTAACTTTCAGAGTTGCAGGCTTAATTGCAGCAGAAACAAGCTAGCTCTGAAAAATCGCCCATGCACTTGTTACTGGCGGTCAAAGTTTCAGCACGTACCGGCTGCAAAACTGTTCATCCTTTGGTGTTTGTATGGTCCTCCTTCCTCAGGTTCCATCAATTAAGTCAATCTGAACACCTATGAATTCAGATGGTGTCACTTCTTCGATCAGGTTGTGAAATTTAAGGAAAAATCTGGTTTTGTTTTCGGTGTTGTGGCAACAAGCATCTTAGTTGATGCATGTATGATTAACACCACTGTACAAAAAAAAGACATTCTTTGAAGCAACGGCGATGATGTTTTTGGATGAAATTGGCTCCCTCAAATATAGAATATAGGTTTAATCTGATTCGCATCCCTCAACTGCATTACAGATATTTTGATCACTCGACTATTAAAAATGATGTAATATCGAGGGTGGTTTCGTTGACATGGCACATTAACCTGATCCAATCGACTGAATCAGCACGCAGGACCCATATGTAAATATCCACTCATCTTCTCACCCCTCTCTTCTCTCTCTTTCCTCTCATCTTCCTCTCACGCTACCAACAGGCTTCAGTGCAAGTGTTGATGGGCTCAAGATTGCATCGTGCCCCCACGTCGGCTTCAGTGCAGGCGATTCCCTCCTATGCGTGACCCCCCCCCCCCCTCGATCGCCTCTGCCACCACCGGATCCTACTCCTTTCTTATGCCTCCAAGGGAGGGCTCGGACCCGACGTAGTGGGATCCAGTCATGTCGGGATAGATCCAAACGATGGTGAGGCAGCGACCATCCCCAGGCATTATACAGGCACTAACGAATCTAAAGGGTGATCTGGCCCCAGACCATCCAAAAAAAATATCGGCCCAAAGCTCATGTGGGTAAGTACCAGAAAAAAAAAAACCTAAAGTGAAAGCGTCTAGCAGTTATCGGATGGCGACGTCGTTTCCGCTTCCTGACTCCGCCCTTGCGGTCGTTCCCACCTCATCCATAGCACGTAGAGGGTGTTTGGTTCATGACCACACTTTGCCACACCACATTTTTTGTTGCTACAGTTTGTTAGGCATGTGTTTGGTTCATTGTCACAGTTATGACTTGTCATATTTTTTCAATAGCATGTTCCACGATCAATTTTCTTGCTAACTTTGTCACACTTTGTGGCTAGTAATTTGACAACCATTCTTTTGTGACTGTCACAATTTATCTAACTTTAGTTGTGATAAAGTGTGACCAATAATCAAACACACCCTTAGGCTCCCAACTCCTGCTTCCTGATCTTTTGGCTGCTGCTTCCCTTACTGGCGATCGGCGGTGATCGACAATGCAGGACCACGTGCAGGTGCGGCGGCCGGCGGCAAGTTGCGGCGGCCGGCACCGACGTGTCGGTGCAGTAGCCGGCGTTATCCTATAGACAATTAACAGACAAAGTGCAAGGAAGCAAGCTGGATTTTTTATTAAGGTAATGATTAGCCGATTAGGACTTGGTACTGTTCTTGTCAAATATTATTAGTTTTGACCCTTTTTATTTCAGATTGTTTTGTATTATTAAGAGTAAAATTTGTAAACTGTTGAAACATATAAACATGAAGATATTGCATCTTTTAGTTGTACGGTAATTTTTTTCAAATTTTTTAGCCATATATAATCTTTTTCTAAATCAAATTTAATTTTAAGATGTGCCTAAGATGCCTTATTACATGATGGACTTTTGAGCAATTCTTCTACTACCTCCATTTCATATTATTTTATATTATGAGTCGTTTTGATTTTTTTTAAGTCAAAATTTTGTAGGATCGATCAAATTTATAAAAAAATATAGCAATATTTTTAACACAAAACAAACAAAACTATCAAAATATGTTCAATGTTAGTTGTAAGGAAACTAAATTAGTGCTATAAATATTATTATATTTTTCTATAAATTTAAATAAACTTTAAGTCAAAACGACTTATAATATGAAAGGAATGAAGTATTATACATATTGGTATTTTCAAAATTTGTGGTGTTTAATTTTTTTTCATGTGAGTTGGATCACCCATACCTTAAATCCTAGATACGTCACTGTGTATAGCCCAACAGCAGCAGTAGCAGCACTCCTTCTGCTTGCGGGTGGCTATCAGCGAAGGAGAGGTGCGGTAGTTGGCGGCGAGCACTCCACTCCTCTTCGACCAGGGAGCGGGGAGGTTCTCGTTTGACCGACTCCTTTTTGGCACACCATGAGGTCGGGGAAGCAGCAGCGCTTCCGCCCGCTCTTCTTCTTGGCGACTTGGCATTGGAGACATCATCGACGAGCCATGCGGCACCATGGCTTGCACGTGGCCACCACGCAGATGAGGCTTAGGGGCGAGTCCAACTAGATGAAGATCTAAGCAAAGAGCATGTAAGGGACATCATCGGTTACGCATGCTCCTTCGCCGCTATAGCCCTGCTGACTTGCTGCTGCTAGCCGGCACCATGCTGTGTTGAGAAGAAGGCGGGGGAGAGAGAGAGTGAGTGGGATAGAGAGGGAAGAAGAGAAAGAGGATGACATGTGAGCCACATTTTATTTCCAAATTTTTAATAACAGAGTTGCTACATAGAAAAATTACCCTTACAACGGTAAAAAGGTCATTTTGCACGGTTTTAATAGTTAAAGGAGTTGTTATACCGGATTTTTTGGTCAAGGGATACAAATAAGATCCGACCACGAATGAAGGAAGTGAAAGTGGACTTATTCTAGGAATCTATATATTTACTTTCTTCTATTTAAAAAAATACGTAAGGCTTCCGAAAAATACTAAAAAAAATTTTGCACGTTGTCCGCGAGCGTGCATTGTGCGTCTGATTCCTTCGCGCAATTTTTTCATCTGTTTACGCTACGACGGGTTCCGGTTACTCTTCTTTCTCCAGCCAGCGATTCTGGATATTGGGCCTTTTGGGCCGAACATAGGTTCCGATTCTGTCTGAACTTTTGGGCCAGCGCGATTCGCGTCGTCTGTCCCGTATTGCTCCCACGTGCGAGGTCTATTGTCCTTCTCCTGTTCCCAACACGTCACTTCCACGCGCGGCTTGAAAACTAATCGCATCCTTTTTTTATCCAATTGCGTAGCATCGGGGACATTGGAATGTTCTTTCACCATATGCAGATCATTTTGACAAGATTCACGGGCACGTCGTATGCTTCGCTCAAGATGATCATGATGCTACCTTGTACCTCTTCCATATACATAACATTGTATTTTTTTTTCTGTTGTAACATACGAATATTTTTTTCTAGTTAACGCATCCGCTCGTTGTGGGTAGTGGCCCAAATTTAGCAGAATTATTCACGGTCCAGCCACACACTACAGTCCGTAGGCCTCACGAGCGGGTCCGTCTTGGCGTGTCGCACTGAAACGGCCTGCTAGGGCCCATTGGCAGTCACAAGGGGGTTCGGAGAATTAATCTCCGACTCCCTTTGGGATCTCTTTCTCCCGTTCGATCTTTCCTGTACGGCGCAGATGAACTGTCGACCTCGCACACAGTAATCCAAAAGCGGCAGAACTGACTTGGAAGCTGCGATGTAGATAGTTTTTGCAACGCCGCGTCGTCGATGTAAAAAAACAAACCAGAAAAAAAATGTTACTTGTGAATTGATGATTCGATGAACTCCAAAAGTCCAAATATCTTATTTGATTCCAGAAATTCTTGGGAAATATGCAGGTTATATATCTCTTGATTTACTACGCGTTAATTTCAGAGATCATGACAAGATTTTGTCAGAAAACGATAGACAAATAAACGATGAAGAACAATAGATCAATCACAGAAGACACGAGATTTAACGTGGAAAACCCTCCCAAAGCAGGAAAGAAAAAACCACGGGCGCCAGCCAGCAAAATATCTTCATTATATCGGGATGAGGTTACAACGCCGAACGACGGCTTACAAGAGGTTAAAATCAATCACGATGGAACCTAAAAGGGATATATATATATATATATATATATATATATATATTACGATCCGTACCGCGAGGGCTCAACAGATTTCATCATTCCGATGCACTCTGTTCTGCAGTGTTTCAGTTGGTTTACGTCTTCAAGAGTAGTTTTCAGTCACTGCATCACTTCCGGCACGGTGGCTCTCGATGTGTGCAGCCATTGGATCAGTAGTTTCATAGAAAAATTAAAAGAAAGTTCCATAGAAAATTAAAAGAGAAGTTTCTGGTTTGGAAATGTTGTGGTGGAAGATGAGATGTGGGGTTCTGTTTATATAGAGTTCTGAATTCTTGTTAATCTTTTTGTTCATTGTGAATTTGTGATCAAGATCTGTCCAGGCTGCAGATGTTTGCGAGATTCCCCATGATACTGAGATTTACTATATCCCAGTGTGTCATTTTTTTTTAGATAGAAGGCATTAATATCCCAGGGCGTCATGATATTGAAGAAACTCGTGTGCTTTACAATAAAAAAAAGTCAGTCTATTATCCTTGAGTGTTGTCGTCGCATCGTGTATCAATAAATATAGTTAAGCAAGTATCAACGAGTATGATCAAAATACCATCGTGTATCATCAAGTATCACCAAAGGTATCCTGAAGATTTTAACAGCTGATACTGAAAGTGCATACCAATTTGCATCTCCAAGAGACGGCTCAGGTGCACGCTTGATCCCAGGGCTCAAGTTCTCAGCTTTCGCAGCCAATCATATGCATATTGCTGCTGGAGCTGGACTGAACTGTTGATTGATGATCAGGACTTCACTTGTATGAGAACAGAACTGCATACCTGCATGCAGGCTGCTGGTAGCTCAATTTGAGAGGCAAACAGAATTCGAGAAGGGGCTATGAGGCCAGAACTTGAGACTGAATTTGCATTCCAATTTTAGCTTTAACCCCTTTTAATGCCATTGTACTCTTTTGTGAAGACTCACTCAGATTTATCTGAAACACATCGCTCTGTTTGTGGTTGGACTAGCTTAGTCGTTTGCTGATGTTTGAAAATCCCAACTAAAATTCAGCATTCCATCCAAACATGTGAGCCAAAATTCGCTGAGATGTTAGGCCTAGAGTCCGACTCTGATTCCGATCCATGAGGTTGCAGCAGATGAAGACGGTGACCGTGACGTCATGGAGACATATAGGAGGAGGACGGCGGGCGGAGGCCACGATGCCTACTACCGCGAGGGCTCGGGAGTTTTAAACTCCGAACCACATTGCGATCTGTTTCCGCCGTTTGATCAGGCATCTACGGCCCAGATGAGCTTGGGCATGATGAAGCCACGCGTGATATAAACCGGGCTGGCTTGATATATGGTTGCAACAGAAACAGACTCTGACAAATTGGCATGCATCTTTTCGCAGTCAAGTTTCAGCACCGGCTGCAAATTAGTGTTCCATGCATGAAGGAAGTCAATCTGGGAGCTTGGCTGCTTGTGAATAATTAGTTGTTAGTTACTTACATGAAGCAACCAACCTCGTTTTTACTCTTGTAATTAGTAACTATACAAGCACTAGTTGTTAGCTAGTTATATGACGTAACCCAGATCAAGGTTTAATCTATTGGTTTGGCAATTTCTATCTTCCCGAAATATTTTGAAATTTGAACAAAATTTGATCAAATTTGGATATATTTTCCTAAATTGACAAAAAAAACATTTGAAAATTTTCAAAATTTCGGAAATTTCATCCGGGAATTTTGAATCCGAAAACAGATCAATACGATTTAATTTGTTGTACTAAAACAATTTTTGCGAGAACTTCTAGCGGTGCATAGGAGCACATTACAAATCAATACCATTTTGTCTAGTATTATGTTGTTTTTTTTGCTGTGTTGTTGCTGCCGTCCTCCGCCACTGCACACAACCTGTAGCTATGAAGCTCACGTCATGCTGTTTCAGAATTCAGATGGTGTTGTTCAGCTTGGGAAAGTTAAATGTGGTTTAGTTTTCGGTGTTGTGGCAACAAAGCATCCATAATCATCAAACGGTGTCAAAAATCTTTGTTGATGATGCATGATGAACACCACTGTAAAAAAGCATTCTCTCAACCAGTAATAAAGGTTAACATCTTCTTAGCTTTCAAGGCGGAGTGAATTAAAATCGGTCGTGTTCTTCGACAAAATTGGCAGCAAAATAACCCTAGAGGAAATTAAGCTGTGCGATTCTCCGATGAACCAACTCCATGGCGGTGGCTCCATTACCTCTCGTCTTCTCTGGATCCGGCGAGCATGAGACGACCATGAAGCAGCGGCGCTCCGGCCGGCGAGCCTTGCTATGGATACGGGTCTCCGACCCCCTTGGGCCGTTCGATCGAGGCCGTGCGGCCCAGATGAGAAGAATTATTTTCGGCCCGTAGGCCTCACGAGCGGGGCCATCTTGGCCTATCGCGCTGAAACGGCATGAGAATCAAAAGGGTTCGGCGTTTAAAATTCCGACCCCTTTCGGGATCTCTTTCCACCCGTTTGATCACCCCTGTACGGTCCAGATGAGCTCGTGGCCTCGCACGCAGTAATCCAACGATTTCTTGAGATTATTGTTCAGTTTACTTGTCCATCGTGGTGAGCCGGTGATCATGAAAACATTTCATCATTCTGATCTGCAGTGTTGCGATTAATTTTGCGTTTCTTAGTTGTTGCATCACTTTGTTGCTTGACTTTGTAATTCTGAATTACAAGTTGCCTACAGCAAGGGCTGAAAAATCGCGAATATTAAAGAAGAACATAATATCAAATTGTTGTTTGACTTTGTAATTCTAAATTGCAAGTTGCCTACATCAAGGATTGAAAAAACACAAATATTAGAAAATGACATAATATCAAATAAATAGAAGGAGTGAGGCTTCGAACTCAGGCCAGCTAGCTTACCACCTTGTGGAGCTAGCCTGGCCCGTTTCTCTACGGTAAGGGCTGAGCTAATCGAAAGACCCGTTTCTCTACGGTAAGGGCTGATACTGTATAATATCTGCTACTCTGCTTGCTGGCCTCTGCTTTGCAATGTTCCTTGTCCTTGGTGATGGTGAGTTTCTTTTGACATGACGGCACCCAACATTTTGGATTCATAAACGCTCAGGAAGGGTGCAGGCTGGTTTACGTCTCTGTTGTGATCTTCCACGACGAGATCGTTCAGAATCCAGTGCAGTGCTGCTGTTAATTTTGCACATATCCAAGAGACGGCTACAGGTGCACGATCGGCCACAAGTCTGAAGCTCTCTGTTGCTGCAGCCAATGCTATTGTTGCTGGACTAAAATGTGAAGTGTAAGCTGCATCATCTAGCATTGCAAATTTGCAATGTTGATTGATGATCAGGATTCTACTTGTATGAGAAGAGAACTGCCTGACTGACTGCAGGCTGCTTGCTGGTAGCTCATTTTGACAGGAAAAACGTACGTACCCAGTTGCTCCAGAATTACAACACAAAAGGCACCTCGCACATGGCGCGTCGAAGGCCGCGCCTCTCGTCTTCTCTAGAGCCGGAGAGCATGACACGGCCATGATATGGCGGCGCTCCTGCGACACCCGGCATGAGGTGGCGGCGGCATTCTGGCTAGGCTGTATTTTAACTTAAGGTTCCTAACCTCAACTCCTGTGTTTTTCGCTTTCCGAATTAATAAACAGTGTGTTTTTTTGAAAATTTTTTTTTAGAAAAGTTACTGTAAATTATCATATTAATTTATTTTTTAAATTTTTTAGCTAATATTTAAGTAATCAGGCATTAATCCATCGTCCCAATTTACGTGTCCCAATCCAAAAAAAAAACACAGCCTGCTACCAGTGCGTGTCACGGGGGTTCGTTGGTTGAAACTCCGAACCCGTCCAGGACTCTGTGGGCCTTACGCCCTGGCGCGTCTTGGTCTAGCGTGCTGAAACGGCCTGCGAGGGCCCACTGGAAGTCGCAAGGGGGTCGGACTTTAAAATTCCAACCCCCTCTGGGATCTCTTTTTCCGTTGGATCTGTCCTGTACGGCCCAGATGAGCTCTCAGCCTGAACTGACTTTCAATGGCGCGTCGTCCATGTTAAAAAAAAAATCTTACTTGTGAATTGATGATTCGATGAACTCCGAAGTCCAAATATCTTGTTTGATTCCAGAAATTCTTACGAAATATGCAGGCTATATTATATCTCGACTTACTACGTGTCAATTTCGGTGATCATGACAAGATTCCATCGTTCTAATTCTGCAGCGTTGCGGTTAGTTTGTGTCCTCAAGACTAGTACTCAGTTGCTGCATCACTTTGTTGCTGGACTTGTCAGGCCTGAAACTGTATAATATCTGCTAGCCTCTGCTTTGCAATGTTGCTTGCTTGGTGATCAGGAATTTCTTTTTGTTGTGACGCACCCAGCATTTTGGAATGGATGGGCTTACAGAAACACTGGTTTGATCAACATTTTGAAATGAATTCTTCAACATTTGCATTTGCACATATTTGTATACTGGCACAATGGTTTTAAGGATAAGCAGTACGGCAAAGAGACAAAAAAAAACATGGTTTTGCCCTAACTACAAGGGACTGAAAAACTTGCAGTTTGTTACAGAGTGGCATGAAAGCATAAACAAATCATCAAGCGAACGTGCTATATCCATTCAATGTTTTCAGAAAAGCTACAGGAACAAAAGATAAAGCAGACAAGTCATAACATTGGTAGCTTCAGTCAGCAATAGAAGGCAAAGATTTATAGAACAGTTCATGGTGATGTAAGATAGTGGCTTTAAGCCTTTTACATAGACTGTGTTTAGATCCAAACTTTGAATGTAAATTTTGGATTCAATCATTGGGATGTGATGTTTCAAACTTCCAACTTTGAAAGGGGTGTTTAGTTGGCTGCCAAAATTTGAAATCCTGTTGAAAAAAAGACACTTTGACCCCTATTTAATGCATCTTGTTGCATGGTGCATCAATGTGTTCAGATTTTCCTTTCACACACATTCATACTGCATCAAGGCAGATTGTAACAAATAAATCTCCTCACAAATTGCAACATCTAATACATGTCGTCATAAATTACAACAACACTAAATGTTATCAAAAATTACAACGGCACATACATGTCACCACATATTACGAACAACAAATAGAAGTCTTCACATATTACAATAGCACATACAAGTCCTCACAGCTGACATCAACACATGCATGTCCATACAAGTTACAGCTGCAAATACATGTCCACAGCGAATTACAACAAATAAAACTTGTCTCACAACATTGACATCTCTCATGCTCGAAGCAACAAATCGAGCGCAATTGTATCGCGAAATTCATTCATATGTGCACATTGTAAATAAGTTGGTGCCTCCTCGTCCGGTGGCTGATCTTCGAAGGCCTCAGGAGGCACATAGTTCTCATCTCGGTCACAACGACCAAAGTATGTATCACGTAAACCACTAATCCTGATGAAGTTATGAAGAGCCATGCATGCAACTATAATATTTGTTTGAGTTTCAGGCGGATAGGAAGGCACATATTTCAATATGCGCCACTTCTACTTCAACACTCCAAAGGATCTTTCTATGACATTTCTAAAAGAAGAATGTGCATAGTTGAATACCTCCTGTTTACCATCTGGTTCTGCGGCGTTTTGGAACTCTTGAAGATGGTACTTGGTCCCCTTGTAGGGCGCCAGGTAACCAATCCGGTTTGGGTACCCCGAGTCCACTAGATAGTACTTCCCTGCAGCAGCAAACACCTGTAAGTGGCAAGTAATCAAAGTTAGAAAATGCAAACATAAAACAGGTAGCTGTGTACCTGCAGGTGGATGAGGGAAGACACTGCTGTATCTAGTCATTGCATCATCAAACACCCTCATGTCATGTACTGACCTGGCCATCCAGCAAGTACAAATGTAAATATCATGTCAAAGTCACAACATGCCATCACATTTTGCGTAGTGATGCTCTTACGACACAAGTGCTGAACCAACAGATCTTTTGCTACCTGTACAGGAATGTGAGTTCCATCTATTGCCCCAATACAGTCCTTCAAAAATGGATAAAACCTAGGGTTGTTGAGCCTCGAATGCATTGTTGTGAACTGTGGGTCACGTGGTTTAATGATATCACCAGCTAGCTTCAGCACGCTGTGCAGTACTTTGTAGAACATGTTGTGAACAGTGGCTAGTGATCTCTCAAATCTGTCCTCAGCTTGCCTTACTGACTGCGGAGCGCCAACCATCCAAAGGAACATTCCTAAAGACTCAATTGATCTAGATTTCGAACTAGATTGCAGCCCATACTTTTCTACCAAAACATCATGAAGACTATGGAACATAGTTGGGGTCATTCTAAACATGTTGTAACAGGACTTGCAATTTGCTAGCTTCCTCTCTACCCATTCCAAACCACTCAAAGATGTGCTAATATCCCTATACTCAGACCTATTGCAGTAGGAGTCAATGTGCATAGCAATCTGAAACGTACCGTAGATGAAAGCCATATCTTCAGAATCATCAAGGAAATTGGCCATCATAAATTTGTCGAACTCTTCTTCAGAATCGTCACTCTCTTTGTCCCTTGATGGAGGCCGAACATCGTCCTGTAAGAAATGCAACAATGACGGTAACTTTCAAACATAGCGAAACTAGTATATAAATTTGGAATGACAGCCGTACTACAACATAATTTAATTAGGCAACAACAGAAATGACATAGTTCAAGTCACAGCCATAGTAGACATAACACACATAACAGACAGAACATACATAACAGGACTACATTAAGCTAGAATGCATGCATAAGAAGTTCTAGTTGTCGACCCTTGCGTAGTGCTCAATGAGGGCCTTCCTTCCTACAGGATTTGAACGCTGAAACAACTCTAGGCCAACGTCATCCTTGAGCAACTTCAACACACCAACCCATAGCTGCGAGTTCTCTTCGGTTACACCACACTCTCTAGCCATTGATACTATGCGGTCGTACAACTCCATCAAACGTGCCTTCTCATCATCCTTCTTCACCTGTCGCCTGTCGAAGTATGTGTCCATCGCTGCAGTCCTCTCCTTGGCGGCATCGGTGAAGTCCTTCATTCCTGACAGCATGGCCCTCACAGCTGGGCTCTTCAACTTCTTGTTTGGACTAGTGGCTGTACTGCGACTGCTTGGTGTGCTACACTGGCTGTGGCTCCTCTTACTCCCAATGCTTACGGGGCTGCGCGGGTCGAAGTCATCGTCCTTAGATTCTGCCTCATCGTCGCTACAAATTTCCTCAATGGGGATGGCCACTGACGGGGTGGTTTGGTATGGCACATAGGCAGTGGAGCCGTCAACTGCAACTCCCACGAACATGCGGTCCAATTCATCGACATAATCAGGCAACCCGTTCTTCAGCTTCTTCAACTCCGGAAGGCCCTGCAAAATTAGAGGAACATCATTCTATTAGCAACGAGCTCGATTTCAGGAATACAAGACCCAAATTTTCTCGGACTTAAAAAATTTACATGACGTACCTCTGTGTTGTCATCCCACCATTTGTCGGAAGCAACAACGGTGCCATCTGCTCTGCGGCCCAAACCGGAAGCTGACCTCAACTTCTGTATGAACTGCCACACAGGCTTCAAATTCCTATATTTATTGCCGAACTGCTCGTTGTCATGCAGCAACCCAGTGGCAGCATAAAATCCCTTTGTGATCTCCTTCCAGCCCGTCTTGCTCATCTGACCCCTAACGCAGTTCCCGTTATCTATTTGTTTGCAGTAAAGCTCGCAAAATGCCTTTGTATTTTCAGGGGTCCACGATGCCCTGTCGTTCTGAGCCTAAACGAGGAATTGAAGCAAATCACTTGGATACAGGCAGCACATGGGTACACAGAGCTAGTTCAACATCAAACCGTAACAGAGACATCTCTAGGCTACTCAGACGTACCTCAACGAGACGACGACGTGCACCACGACGCCTGCCTCGGCCGGAGGCCTCTGCTTCAGGTGGTGGTTGATCTCGCATGGGGGGCACGAAGAGGCCCCCCTGGGATGCACCTCCACGCTGGGGTCGATGGGAGGGACAAACCCACCACCCATGGACGGAGGTCGGCCTCCGGCTGCTGACGAAGATGCGTCGCCACGTACGGACGCAGATCCGCCGGCTCTGGGACCGATGGGACGGCCGCGCAAGCCGATGGTGCGGTTGCCGCTCCGGGGAGGCACGCAAACGGCAGGCGGGCAGTGGCTGCCCTCGATTCCGCCTGACGGTGGGAGGTCTTGGTAGCCTTGCATGCTGGACCACTCTTCGGCGGAGTTGAGGTCGAGCCCGCCGAAGTCCAGCCGACTGGGGTGTTGGCTGCTCGAGGGGCCCTCGCCGAATCCGCTCGAGCTGACGGAAGTGTGGCCGCCATGCTCAGAAAAGGGCACCGGCTGCGCGAGGAACTCTCTGGTAGGGATGCCACCGCCGAATATGTGGTCGCCCCCGTACCCCCCTCCGGTGTTGCCGCCGCCGTTATTGCCGTCGCCGTCGTACCCGTCCATCGCCACCGAGGTGGACAACGACGTTGCTGCCGCTGCGGATGTGGTGGATCTTGAAGAGTAGCCGGTGGATGTGGCGGGGGGTGCTGTGGATTTGTGCGGCGGGGCCAATAGCGGCGGCGGCGAACAGATCGAGCGCGAGCGGCGGCGGGGGAGAGAGCGCCCTATGGTTTGCTTTTGGGGAGGGGATGGGCGAATGGATAGGCACGGGGGTAGCTGCGGTAGTTCTCTCCTTGCGCACTGTTGGGCCTTCAAACTTCTAAAGGGCCAAAAACACCCGTTTAGTTCCAAACTTCCAAATGTGGCCTGTTTCCAAATTTTTTTGGAACTTTGACCCCAACTAAACACGGGCATAGTAAGATTACTGATTTGCACCATCTCTAGCTTACAGTAGCTGACTTGACTCCATAAGCCTTACTCACCAAGGGCGAAAGCGGCAGCATCAAAGGTGTCAGAGAGCCCTGTTCCTGTCTTGAAGGTGACCTTCTCCGGCGAGGCATCGGTGACGTACACCTCGACGACGCTGAGCCAGAGCAGCAGCTCCTTGGTCTTCACGCCGGTGAGATCTTCTTCAGCTTCCATTTCTCGACGAACGCCGTGACCTCGTTGGCATAGGAAACAGTCTGCTTGATCTTCTTGAAGGTGTGCTCAGTCTTCTTCTTCTTCTGCACCAGCCAGAGGAACCCAGTCTCCCTGTTGTAGCCGAACTCCTCGATGTCCTCCAATGGCAGGAGGCCCTTTGGGAGGCCCAGCTCTTCCAGCAGCTCAATGGACTTCTTCCTGCAGATGGCATCTCCATTGACGATCTCTGCGCCGGAGCGGTGGCTCTCGATTTGTGATGCCATTGGCTATGTACTTCAGACAACGTTTTTGTTTGAAAATGTGTTGCAAATGGGTTGATGAGAGATTGTTGGTGATGGAAGATGAGATATGGGGTTCTGTTTATATAGAGTTCTCAAGACTTGTTTGCTTGTTCATTCTGATAAAGATATGTGCAGACTGCAGAGGCAAAGGTTATGGACTTTGGATTCCAACGTGAAGAACAAAGCTTCGAGTCATGACTCGATTGAACACCGGCCTTTTCTGACCATGCAGTTGATAACTGCATATTAATTCTACGCACAAAGTCCCTGACCAAGTCCACTAATGGTGTAATGCATACACATCTTCAGTATCCCAGCATGCAATATACAGTACAGTTATGGATGTATGCTGGCCAGCAAGCCAAGGATGACTCTTTATTTATTCTTCTTCTTCTTCTTCTTTTTTTTTTGGCAAGGAGCCAGAGATGACTTATCTGACCAATTAATTAGCACTTATCCGGTCCAATTCGTTGGGCATAAGATCAGTACTAAACACTAGTGCCATATCACCTAGCAACATAAATTCAATGTTTACAGAAAAGCTATATGAACAAAAGGAAGACCACAAAATCAAAATCATAACACTTGTAGCTTCAAACAGCATTCAGCAATAAAAGGCAAACTGCCAAAGTGCTCTGTTGTCAATGCGTTTCGATCTTACTCCTATCTAATTATTAAAGAACACCATGGCAGGCAGGCTAGTTTCTACTCTATTAAAGAACACCAAATACATACCTTGATGAGTCATCCAGTCAAATCCTTTTTAGAATAACACGGCCTAAAACCCCAGTTCCATTAACTGAAACTGTTACAGCAGTTTGTTTTTACCGAATTGTTACAACAATAAAGCAAAGAACAATAGAACATGCAGTCAAATCTCTCAGGTTTTTTTGTTCACGATTTCTTCAGATTATCATTCAATTTATTTTTACTAAACCAGGTGCTCCACAAAAACAATCAGTAACCTTTGTATTTTCACAGTCTGAACTACAATAGGGTGTTAGGGTCAACCACTCAACCTTATCACTACTCATCAGAGCAAAAAATAAAAAAATAAAAAATAATAAAGGATTCAATATATTGGTTCCAAGTGGGATTCTTAACCATTGGATTGAGTATTACCTCAAATAAGAAGAAATGTAAACCAAAAAAGGTAGATCCAGGGTAATGATCCTAAGCAGTTAAATGGAAGAAACAAACTGTTCACTGCATGAGCCATCCTCTCACTTGCATTGCAAACTGAAATCAAACAGCACGACTGAGCACGGTCACATACTCTCTTCTTACTTTGATTCCCCCATCTGAAACGATAATGAAAGGACTAGCTCTGTAAGATACCAGAAACATAATGGAAGGGTCTGGATGGATCACTGTACTCCAGCTGGTTGCGCCGACCTCCCCCTAGCAAGATCTGAAAATACAAAATGTATAGAACTTATAACCATATAATAGCTCAACAGTAATACCCAAATGAGGCATGCAATTCTGGAGGTAATGCAGTACTGGTTTGGAATGTGCAATTCAGAAAAAAGGAACAGTATAATAGATCAAGTCATCAAGATATGCCTATGCAATTTAACAATTTTCAGGAACTTTTCGTAACATGCTGAACCAGACAAAAATTAAGGTAAGAGCAACAGAGTTTTATACTTTTTTGTGATATTGAATTTTCATAAACCCAGTGTTCTTAAGCACAGAGCACATATATGGCAACCCATACTATTTAAGTCTCTAACTAAAAAATAATGCTTACAGTCAAATATCCATAATGGCGTAAAAGTACTTTTACGCCATTAACTGATATGATACCTAGTCTGAATTTTTTAAATTACTACTAAGGCAAGCTGTACAGAGGATCTGGACTAGTACCTGAAGTGTAAGAGGTCATGTAGGGAAGGACGGCATAGTAGGGCCTGCTCTCACCAACCTTCTTCACTTGACCTAATTTAAGCTCAACTGCGAACACGCCAACATCCGATGACACGAAAATGGTTTGTGTGCCTTCTATGAAACCAACCAGATGAAGTGAGACCGAGGGGTTATCCACCGGGACCAGCATGTCCAACTGAATGACCCTGAGTTGTTCCCAATCTGCAATCCCATCATCACCCACATACCACGACCACAGTACAAGGCCGCGAGCTTCCATAGTAGCAAATCCCAGTCCACCATCCTCCGCTGTCATCAGGGTTCCCCCTTCGTAATCATCCCACAATGGCGGGTCAATCTCACAAAGCTCATGCCAACCAATGTCGTAGCCCAGAATTTTAATGCCATTCTCACAGATGAAGAAGAGTGTGTCTTCGACAAGGAGGCTGGGCAACATCTCGACATAGGAATCGAACACAATTGAAGCCTGGGAGCTCCACTGTTCAGTCTCTGATGAGTACAAGCACGCCCATGAGTCATGATAGCCGTGCTCTCCACTGCCAACGAAGACGACGAGGAAGGGGCCTTGGTGGCAGTCGAGATGGTGGCAACCGCGCGCAGCGCATAGCACGGCCCCAGTGCAGTAGGCGTGCGGGTGCGGCGGCACGGGAAATCGATGCTGATCGCCGGTGATGGGGTCCCAGACCATGAGTTCCATGGGATTGAAGAGGTTGATGAGGACGCGGCCGTGGCGGCAGTCGAGCGCCCACCACCAGTTGGGAGAACCCATGGCCGGTGGCGGTGGGGAGAACGGCGAGGCAGCGGCGGCGGTGGTGGGGACGAAGCGCGGGACAGAGGAGATCATCTTGTCGCCGTCGATGTTGTGGAGGAATCCCAGCATGGGAGGTGTTCGATGAAATGCGCGGTAGCGGCGGAGGAAGGCCGGGTCGGTGAGGATGCGACGCCAGGGCTTGCAGACAAGGGAGGCGCGGACGAGGAACGCGGGCTCGTCCGGCGGGATGCGGAGGAGGATCTCGGCGGTGAGGTCGTCGATCAACTCCGGCAACGCCGCCATGCGGGGATTGGTTGTGCTCGCTCGCCGGCGCGATCGAGGGTTTGGGCGGAGGAGAGGAAGACGTCGTCGAAAGGAATAAGTTTAAATTAAGTCCTTAAATTTGTCGCCCAGTTTAATTTTTGTCCCTAGTCCGAAAAACCGGATACAACACATCTCCTAACATACAAAACCATGCAAACAAAATCCCTTGGCAGTATTGACCCCGGTTTTAGCTGACGTGGCGCCTACATGGATCCTTTGACTAGGTCTTCGTCTCACGTGTGACGTGGCATTTACGTGGCAATTTGATCCCGAAAAATAATAAAACTCATGGGGCCCACATGTTAGTTACACACAAAATAATAAAAAATGGTGGGGTCCATGTGGCCTCACATGTCATCCTCACTACTCCCCTCTTCTCTCTATCCTCTCTCTCCCTACAGAGAAGGCCAAAGCGGGTGACGAGCGGAACGGAGCGGAGCAGCGGCGAGCGAAAGCAGGCAAGCGTAGCAGATGGGTGGTAGCGGGCGAGCTCCTCGTCCTCTCCATCTCCTACTCCTGCCCACACATCCTCATCGTCAGAGTTGAAAGAGGTGGAGGGCTCCGAGCGAAGAGCCATGGATGGTAGAGGGAAGTGGAGAGGGGGTTGGAGGAGAGGAGGAGGCGGATGACCCGTCATCATCAACCGCTATTGCACCCGCCACAGCTGTTGCGCTTGCCAGCGGCCGTTCAAGCTCCTCCTCCAGCCACCTCTGCTCGAGCTCCTCCACCGCCCATAGCTGCCCTTTCCCGCTGGTCACCGTCACCGCCCAGCTCCTCTCCCACTACTCACTGCCGCCCAACTCCTCTCCTACCGCCCATCGCTAACGAAGGCGGAGACAAGCGTGACGAGCAATGAGGGGAGGGGCGGCGGCCGCGCGGCGGTAGGCGTGGAGGAGGAAACCAGGAGGGTATGGGAGCGGAGGAGGCCGCGCCTCTCCACGCCGCCCTTATCTTCGCCGGGAGTCGCCCTTCTCCCCGCTAGCTCCTCTCTCGACGATCGTCGCGTGCCGCCCCTTCTCCCCGTCGCCCGTCGCCTGTCGCGCTTGGAGGGGATTGGGAAGAGAGGAGAGGGGAGATGGGAAGAGAGAGGAGGAAGAAACCGCCCGGGAGATAGAGGAGGGAGTGAGAATGACATGTAGGGCCCACATGGCCTCATCATTTTTGAATTATTTTTTTAGTGTAACTCATTGTTGGCGCAGAATTTGGACCCGTCCAACAACAAAACGGGTTTCGCGTTACCACGGCGGCCTGGGAGATCTGCTTAACTCCAGTGCAGGTCCAAATTGGCTTGTCTAGTCGTGCGCAGAGCGTGCCAGTTGATTTGATCTGCAATCAACAAGAAACAAGTAAACCATATCAGAAAACAATGGTCGATCGGCCGATAGGCCGATGTCACATTGTTATAGCCCAGCCGATAGGGCAAAGCTGTATCGGCTTACTTATTATAATAAGCAAATTGACAAGATTTAACCTTATCGGCCTATGCTAAAAACGTGTGACAGATTAATGAAATTAGCCGATGAGGGTTTCATGAGGATAACTGCGCTAGCTATTACTCTAGTGTAAACTTATATAAGTCAATCGGCTAACATAAATACACCAACCACAAAGAAGTCTTTAAAAAAACACTCTGTGATCGATACATTTATATTCATCGATCCATATATATAAGTGGCAAACACATGCAAAAACCTAAATAATCACATGCATTAGATAAGACCGGCTGAAACCCCGGCGTTATCCTTAATTACAATCGAAAACAAGCTTCGTGTTAAATCTCGAAACAGGACTAAGGTCGATAGCAACTCAAAGTGTGAATCAAGACTTAACACAAAGAAAATCAAGCCGTCGATTGCTTTTGGGGATGGTAAATGCATCAAATAATCCAACCAAGCATAACAATTAAACTGTTGTCGGCGATAAACCCTAAAATGGATAGACCGCCGGCGAAGCATAATTAAGACTCCTGTCAAGATTACTCAAAACACGATAGACGACGACCACATCATCGAGGCTTAACGTGCCTAAAGCAACATGCTAGCCCCGACGATGCCAATCGTCGGGGACGAGTTCTTACCTTTGCTCTAGGAAGGCAAGAACTCGTCGAGGTCAACCTCTTACGAGGGTTGGCGATGCGCCGAAAGTAGATTGAATTGGTTGTATGATTTGATTGAGAGAGATCCTATGTACAAACTATCAGGATATTTATACCCGAGGTTACAACAGAACCCTTGTAGGGCACGATCTTATCTACAATTAACAAACAAGTCCTTGCGGCAGATTTAAGCCACAGATTAGATCTAAACTACTTAGTTTACAAGATACAATTGCCTAAAACCGAGCTTTATCTCTATTTGGCAACTTCCTTGAAGCTTATTCCGAGCCCAGACCAAGCCCACATTGACGCTGTCAACTCACAACCCGTATCGGCCCACGACCAAACCGAATCCATATCGGCCGATACGCTCTCTATGGCAACACTTCCCCAGTCCGATACGGTTACCGGGTCCGATACGAACTCAATCCTTTCTCTCTGCTTCGGTTTCCTCTTTTCTCTCCAAGTCGATTGCCAAAATCTGTCGTTAACACATGCCCCCCAATTCCGCTTCATTATATAATGTGGCAGAATTAGCTCCAAGGAACCCATCGACTTCTTTGCTAGGTCTAATCTGAAAACCGCGCAGATCCAGATTCGAATCCTTCCACCGCCGATTCAACAAACCCTCCGCGTTTCTCAACTCCGACCCCCTTCACAGCGACCCCTTCAATGACAACGATGGCCTCCGCCCCGTTCTATGCCTCCGAGATCCCTGCGGTAAGTCAATTCCTTCAAAATCCACATTATCGCTTTTTTTCCGCCGATTTCTCCAAGTTAGGGTTTTTACTCTCTGCCCCCCGGGTCTTATATTTTCATCGTCCCTCTCATGATCTAGGTCTTCAAAAACCAAATCTTGATCCCTACTGACGACAAATCCCATCGCTTTCTGCTAGGCCCCATGGGCGATCACGACCCAACTTGGCTAATCAATGCCGAGACAGACAGAATCCCCTTTAGGCAAGCCAAGCCCAATGTGTCTTCATGGAAACATACTTTGAGGTCCTGGCCATCCAAGCTTAACGGATACAGAACCTGGCATAAGAGGATTGCTGCTGCCAAACAAGTCCACTGGGACGAGATCGGGATCGGCCAATGCATCGCTTTGTCCTTGGCCGATACCAAAAAGAACGAACCACTCATGTCGGCCGCTAGCTACTTCTGGTCCAGTACCTTGAACGCCTTTATGTTCAAACAAGGTCCGATGACCCCCACCCTGATCGACGTCAAGATACTAACAGGGTTGGACATTGACTCCGAGATCAACCCCTTCAGCCTCCTGATACATAACAGCCACAAGTTGAAGACCAAAAAGATTGGAGGTTGGTCTGGGTTCATCTCTGAACACATGGAACAGGGATCGGTCTCGGAACGAGAACATGTAGCCTTCCTGACATTATGGTTGGAGAGATTTGTCTTTTGTGGATCGACCTGCGGCCCCACTACAAACTGTCAACACTTGGCTCAGGCTTTGGTTGACAAGAAACAAATCCCCTTGGGCCGATACCTTTTGGGAGCTGTCTATCGGCTGCTTCATACCTCCACACAAGATTTGATATTAAAACAAACTGTAGCCCATGGAGGACCATGGTGGTTCGTTCAGCTCTGGCTCACCATCCACACCAACCCCATGGTCAATCGGCCCCCGTTATCCGACTCCTGCTTCCCCTCCAAATATGCTGATCATGAAGACCCCAGGACCAGAAGATGCATGTCCTATGGGGAAGCAGCTTCTGTCTACCCAGGCGCAGACCAATCGGCCGAGGATATGGCTACATGGTTCATCCGCTTCTTCACCAGCCCTCCATCGGCCAGGATGGAAATGTTTGTCTACACATCGGACCGAGACTTTGAACTCCCTGACGATCTTCAACTGAGTTTGATAAATGATGATTTAGAGTCAAGGGAATTGTTCATGATCGGCCTCACCCCATGCCTGCTCCCAGTAGGCCTATTTCAAGGAAGAAGCACCAGCCTGTCTTACGAATTTTATAATCCAATGGTAGCCGCTAGACAGTGCGGGCTTGGACAGCTTCCTGTGAGTTTGCATCTTCATAAGCTCCTAGAAAGCAGAGGCACGGTTCCGTCGGCGCTGGTCATGAGCAAAGCGATGGAAATCGAACTCCCAAATCTCGGCGATTGTGATCGATTGCATCTGAGCACCTTTGTTCATATCAGTTTCCAGATATGGTGGCAAGAGTGGGCTGCTCATATTTTCCATCAATCGGCCAGATTCTACGTGACGGGCCTTATCAAAAACATCAGCCCTCAGGTCCCCGATGGTCCGATTTCGGCTATGAGCAACAGTGGGCGAGACATCTTCTATCATCAAGCCCTAGCCCCGTCAGGATCAACTGTCATGGAGTCAATCAGCGGCCTTACTGCCCCAAAAGTGGCATCGCTTCTCCAAGGTCCAATGCCCAAAGAAAACCCCAAGAGGAAAGCGCCGGCCAAAAGCAAATCGCAGAAAGCCAGCAAGAAGGCTAAAACCGATGACCAGGCCGATGCCGAAGTGCTAGACCCTTTCTTGGAAGAATTCCTTGATGAACAAATGATGGAGGAGGAAGTTGATGCGGCAGCGGCCGATGCACATGAAGAAGAGAACCCATCGGCCGAAACCACCAAGGAGCCATCGGCCGAAGCTACTGAGATCCCGCCAGCCGATGACCAAGGCGATGCCCCCCAACCAAAGAGGACCAGACATGCAGTTCGCAAGGTCAATATAATCCCTTCTTTGCGTTTACATAATCCCCTTGTAATGTCATACTTTAACTTCATATCCTTTTCAGGCTGCGGCGTCGTCTATATTGAAGGAGAGAACTCGATCAGCCCCTTTACCAAGAACCAAGAAAGCCACTCCACAACGGCGCGAACGAGCCAAGGCACGATTGAGGACTCCCTCTCCTTCTCCACCACCCTCTCCGACTGTCTCGGTAAGAGTTGATTTTCGCATTGTCTTGCTGTTTACATAACCCTATTTACCAATTTCTTGCTTTTCCAGCCTAGGGCTCCATCACCTTCAACACATCGGCCAACCCCCTCGCCTACTGCCTCAACACAGCAAAGGGAGGCCGATGCAAGCACCACCGATGCTCCAACACAGGTAACCACGATTACCCTGATCCCCTTTCTGCCGATTCCTGTTTAACGAGGCTAACCTCGACCCATATTGATATTTGCAGAACCTAGCCGATATGTTTTCTTTTGATATCGGCCAGTTTCTTGATGATGAGGACAAGGAGCCACCCACCACAGCCAGGGCGTCAATTTCTGATGATCTAAAGAATCGGCTGACCGACATTTGCCAATCGGCTGGAGATTCTAACACCGGCCATCTTCTTGGAGCAATACCGATTCAAGCTCAATAAGGCAAAAGAAAGACTCGCAGAGCGACGAGAGCGTGAGCAACTGGAATCGGCCCTGTCCGCTAGCAGGGCTCAAGTCAATGCTGACAAGACCAAGTTGGACGAGCTAGCGGTGGAGCCGATTGTCCGATAGCTGACCCAAGTTCTTACTCCCCGAGAGCAAAAGCAGCGGCATCGAAGGTGTCAGAGAGTCCGGTTCCAGTCTTGAAGGTGACCTTCTCCGGCGAGGTCTCGGTGACGTACACCTCGACGACGCTGAGCCAGAGCAGCAGTTCCTTAGTCTTCACGCCGGCGATCTTCTTGAGCTTCCCCTTCTCGACGAACGCCGTGACCTCGCCGGCGTAGGACACGGTCTGCTTGATCTTCTTGAAGGTGTGCTCGATCTTCTTCTTCTTCTGCACCAGCCACATGAATCCAGTGTCCTGATTGTAGCCGAACTCCTCGATATCCTCCAATGGCAGGAGGCCCTTGGGGAGGCCGAGCTCCTCCAGCAGCTCAATGGACTTCTTCCTGCAGATGGCATCTCCATTGACGATCTCTGCACCCGAGCGGTGGCTCTCAATTTGAGTTGCCATTGGGTATTTAATTTTAGGTGAAGAAGTTTTGGTTTGAAATTTGTATTGTGTGCAAAAATGGGTTGATGAGAGATTGTTGGTGATGGAAGATGAGATGTGGGGTTATGTTTATATAGAGTTGTGAAGGTTCGTTCATTCTGACAACGATCTGTTCAGACTGCAGAGGCAGAGATTATAAACTTTGGATTCCAAGTCGTGAAGAACAAAGCCTCGAGTCATGACACAACTGTACACCAGCCTTTTCTGACCATGCGATGCATATTCACTCTGACGCAGCACAAAGTCCCTGACCAATTCCATCCACTGATGCATACTACACTTTTCTTCAGCATCTCAGCATGCAATGTTATGGATGGTCATCCAACCGGAGATGACTTATCTGACCAATTAGCACTGGTCCGGTTCAATTTGCTGGGCTCATGATCTACTCCCTTCGTCCTAAAATATAATAACTTTTAGCTTTTATAATTTGTCTCAAAATACAACAACTTTTTCACTAACATTCTCTTGTCAACCAATCACAACTCTCTAATATTTAATTCTATCTATTTTTTAATAACTGTGTCTAACTCTAAAAATTCTTATATTCTGGGATGAAGGTAATAACTTGAATACTAACCATCCAGCTCTCCCAAATCAAGTTAAAATTTAAGTTTCACACACTTTCATATGATTTCAATCCATGTATTTCAGCACAGTACAAGATAGTAAAGTACGTTCACTTTACAAGTACCAATTAATACAATATCAAGAGAGAAATTTCACACTCATTCGAGTCTCATGTGTCGGTTGACAAATACTGATCTGATCTCAACTGGAAAGATAACAATGCCGTAGTAAACGCCGCTTCAGGTTCACCAATGATAAAATCGCAGTGAAACTGAAGATGAATGCACAAGCGAGTCAAAGTAATGCAAATGAATAGCTGTAATTACGAGATTTGGTTCTATTCTGATCACTTCCAATATTGTAAAAGTCTCCCACCTTTAGTTCCATGTAAGCTTTGATTTTCTCCTGGGAGAGCTCTGAATTTCTTGCTCTTCAACTCAAACTTTCAGTCGCGACAGACGAGCAAAGCAAGTCAGCGACCCTTCATGTGGTTGATCGCTTCTTGTTGTTACACTTGTTCGTCTCGATGTCTCCTGCAAGTTACTGCATCAGGAGAGACGACCCCCTTTTTTTGTCAATCACCATGGCATAAGCAGACCAGATGCAACCATGGCCGTTCATTGAAAGTCAAACAGGTACCAGATGACATACCAGTAGGTACAATGAACACATATGTTATATATTACACTACCAGCTAAATAAAACAGACTAACATGCAACAAGTTCAGCCTTCCAACCCATCCATCAAGAATCCTTGACCCAGGAATTCTCACCACTCCTCTGGAAGTTCAAATTATTGGCCCAGATTTCAACTTCAGAACTACCCACGCCACTATGTTGACGCACCCACAACATAGTAAAAAAACAATGCTAAACCAACTGATGTAACACCAAAGAACTCATTGTGTGGGCCAACCCCGCTTACTGTTCCATGCCTTGATCCTCTTGACTGCCAGCCTTACATAAGGGAAGTAAAAAAAGGGACACCATTGTTGACTTAGCAATGCATATTGAGATAAATAACATATGCGTGTTCAATCCAAAATGATGTTCAGACATACAAGATTGTTGATCCCCATAGTATTCTACTAGTCATAATAACTGGAATAGCTGTAGCTACAAAAAAAAAACGAATGTAGTGCTAGCAAACAAAACAACTTGAGTACATATTATTTCAGGTTTTTTTGTGTGTGTGTGTGTGTGTTCAGCAATGTGAAAAACAATTTAAAGGGTTAACACAACATCCACATTGGATTGACTACAATGAATTGTGCTGCAACACCCCATTCCTTACTCACCTTGAACAATTCCTTAAGCATAGAGTCACTAGCTTTCCCTTCTGTCGTGAGGAACCTCCTCTGCTCTGTAGCCCACCTCATTGCCCTCGGCTCCTTTAGTGATACCAAAGAAGTGTTGCCCGCTCTGCAGAAAGAAAACACTTTAGTCAGTATCAAGGGCAAAACATAATTGTAGCAAAAGGTTGGTTTTTCATGCCCCAATACTTATCTAATGAAATCAATCACCTAATGAAGATCTGGGATTTATGCGGTGCAAAAGATTTAGCGAGAATATCCCCATAAAAATGATGTTGGCTGTTCGAGGGATTCTTAATCTTCTGCCCCCATACTCTGTTCGGTTCATCCTGTTTTGTTTTGACAAAACTTTTTACAAATTTATATTCTTCTTAATATAACACCAGCCAAGCTGACTCGGTTTCAAAAAAAAACAGATTAAATAGATATTGCAGAACATCCATTTAGTAAGGCCAGGCCATCAGTTTAAGTTTATTAGGTCAATACTACTAGTTTAACTAATCCGAGCCAGAGGAAGGCAACAAAACTAAGTTATGATCACAAGACAGATACACAACAACATAAAAAATCCTGCATACATACAACAAACTAAGGTTGAGCATGGAGAAAAACATGGCCACCATGCTACCAAAAGGACTGCAACTCTGCAGGATGCCTATCATCATCACGTTAATTTACAAACACTGTATTCAAATTCATAAACATCCTTAAACCAAACGAACACCTGCACAAATTTAGCCTAAAAACCAGGGAGTCAGGTGCCCTAAAGGATGAACAAACTAGAAGCCAAAAAAATCAAGCAAGCAACATTCATTGGATGGAGTACGCTATGCCGGCTCACTCACCTTGAGATTAAGGACTTCAAATGACAAACTAAAGGCATGGAGTTCCTCATGGCAAGCTTGTCTGTACTATACTTAAGAACATCGAATTCTTACCTTGATGAGTCATACAGTCAAATCCTTTTTAGAATAACACGGCCAAAAATCCCAGTTTTATTTAACTGAAGCTGTTACAGCAGTTTAAATGCAATCAAATCTCCTGGTTTTGTGTACACAATTTATTCAAGTTATTATTCAGTTTGCCAATTAATTGATCAACCATGTGCACCCAAAAAAAAAGGAATCGTAACTTCAGTATTTTTGTAGTCTGAAGTCTGGACTACACAAAATCAACCACTCAAATTTATCACTACTCACTAGGGCACGTGTTGAAATGGAATATTCAATATATGAGTTCCAAGAGGGCTTCCCAATCATGGATTGAGTATTGTTTCCAAATAAGAAGAAATGTAAACCTGAAAGATAGATCCTGGGTAACGATAATAAGCAGTAAAATGAGAAGAAACAAGCTGTTCACTGTGTGAGTCATCCTTCCTCACTTGCATTACAAACTGAAATCAAACATTTGAATTGAGCACGATTGCATACTCTCTTCTTACTTCCACTCCCCACCTAAAAGGATAAAAGAAAAAAAGAAGACTTAAAGTTCAAAAGACTAGCTCTGCAAGGATCGGTCTGAATGGATCACTGCATTCCAGCTGGTTGTGCTAACCTCCTCCTAGCAAGATCTGAAAATATGCAAAGCATAGACTTCATAACCATATATAATAGCTCAACATTAACACCCAAATAAGGCATTCAATACTTTTTGGGGAAGTATAATAGTTCAAGTCATCAAGATATGCCTAGGCAATTTAGCTAATTTCAGGAACATGTACTAGAACCAAACAAAAATTTGGGTAAGAACAACAGACTTTTATGTGATATGTAACATTGAACTTTGATTAAAAAAAAAAGACCGTTCTGAAGCACAGGGCACATATGTGATAACCAATACTTTTTAAGCCACTAACTCAAACAATGCCTTGTCTGAATTTTTGAAATTTCAACTAAGGCAAGCTGTAGAAGATCTAGCCTATTACCTGAAGTGTAAAAGCTCATGTAGGGAATGACGGCATAGTAGGGCCTGCTCTCACCAACTTTCTTCACTTGGCCTGATTTGAGCTCAATTGCAAACAAGCCAACATCTGTCAACATGAAAATGGTACGTGTGCCTTCTGCGAAACCAACCAGATCACCTGAGAACACGAAGTTAGGGATCAGCATGTCCAACTCAATTACCCTGGATTGTTCCCATTCCTCAATGCCATCATAACCCACATACCGCGACCACAGTACGAGGCCACAAGCTTCCACAGTAGCAAATCCCAGCCCACCATATTCTGATTCCATGAGGATGCCACCGTCATGCCCCAATGGCGGGTCGATCTCTGAAAGCTCATGCCTGCCAATGTCATACCCCAGAATTTTCATGCGCTGCTCACAGTTAAAGTAGAGTGTGTCTTCGGCGAGGAGGCTGGGTAACATCTCAACATAGGAATCGAGCACAATGGAGGCCTTCGAGCTCCACTGTCCTGTCACTGACGAGTACAAGCATGCCCATGAGTCATCCTCACCGGCATGTCCACTCCCCACGAAGACGACGTGGAAGGGGCCTTGGTGGCAGTCGAGATGATGGCAGCCGCGTGCAGCGCATAGCACGGCCCCAGTGCAGTAGGCGTGCGGGTGCGGGGGCAGAGGAAAGTGATGCTGGTCGCTGGTGATGGGGTCCCAGACCATGAGTTCCATGGGATTGAAGAGGTGGGAGAGGACCCTGCCGTGGCGGCAGTCGAGCGCCCACCACCAGTTGGGGGAATCGATGGCCGGTGGGGAGAATGGCGAGGCGGCGGTAGTGGGGACGAAGCGGGGGACGGAGGAGCCCTTGATGCAATACTCAACGTTGTGGAGAAAGCCCAGCACGGGAGGTGCTCGGTGGAATGCGCGGTAGCGGCGGACGAAGCCGGGGTCGGTGAGGATGCGACGCCAGGGCTTGCAGACGAGGGAGGCGCGGACGAGGTGCGCGGGATCATCCGGCGGGATGCGGAGGAGGATCTCGGCGGCGAGGTCGTCGATCAACTCCGGCGGCGCCGCCATGCGGGAGGACGCGGCTCGCTCGCCGTCGCCGGAGCGGGGGTTTGGGTGAAAAAATTTGGGATTATATCATCGCGAAAGAGTGGTTTGGTTGAAATATCAATCGTTTCAAACATGTTCACTGTAATGCCATTATAAACTGAGACGTTTATCAAAATGTCATTTTTATTTTTTTTTGCTAATACGAATGGTTTTGCTCTATTTTATTTTTTCTAAAATACCACTGTCCGTGGTGTGCATATGAGACATCATACTTGTGGTAAACCACTTTTGTTATGAAAGAAATGTTGAATTTCAATTATATTTATATGTTTCTATTCTATTCAATTTTATGTTTATATGTTGTCCAAATTTAATTAATATGATGTTTACCTACATGCTGTCCAAATTTAATTAATATGATGCTGAAATAAAAATGATAATTTATATGCCACATATAAATTAATATTAGCACAAAGACACGCTGTTCATAACAATTTTGTCTATGCCAAATATACAGAAACCAACAATTGTTCTTAAAAGCATCACTAAATGCATAAATAGACACCATCAAGAATAATAGAAACAAGAATATTTTGGTCAAGAAAAAAAATAAAATAGAACAAAACCATTTGTATTAACAAAAAGAACAAAAATGATATTTTGATGAACGTCTCTCGGATGACATGGTAGTGAATCTATTTGAAACAATGGCATTCCAGCGAAACCACACTTTTGCAATGGTATAATCCCAAATTTCTCGTTTGGGTGGGAAAGGAAGGACTCGCTGCTACTTGGTGCGGTTTGACCATCGTGGGAGGGGAGTCACTGTCAAGTGGGGCCTGCAAGGCAGTGAGAGTGAGACTCATGGCTGCTCATATGCGCGGACCATTTTCAAGCATCAAATATTCATATGTCAAAAATGGATTCACCCAAAATCTCACAAACCAAAAAAACAAGAAGATTATCTATTAAATAGGTGGTTCCTGGTTACTGGTTAAGATAAAATGTAGGGAAAAGAATGGATATGGCTAGGATGAAATCTATCTACCCTTTGCTGGGTGGGATATCTTTTCCCATTTGCCAAAGGAGACCATTGATGATGTGCTTGTTAGTCTTTTGTTTGTTCGAAAGGTCATCTCTGGTATCATAGCTTACAGTTTTGTAAGTGCCCTGATCCAGTGTAACTTAACCAAGTTGATACGGAGCCACCTTAATTAAACCATGCAAAACAGTGATTTTCTTAATATACCGGAAGAAATAGAGTATGTGTTTGCAATACAAAGATATAACAGTACACGGAGATGTAAGACAGTAGCTTTGCCTTGTACATAATTAAGATGATAGGAGTAGCTGACTCCTTAGACCTTAGTATACGTTCTTACTCCCCGAGCGCAAAAGCAGCGGCATCGAAGGTGTCAGACAGCCCGGTTCCTGTCTTGAAGGTGACCTTCTCCGGCGAGGCCTCGGTGACGTACACCTCAACAACGCTGAGCCAGAGCAGCAGCTCCTTGGTCTTCACTCCGGTGATCTTCTTGAGCTTCCCCTTCTCGACGAACGCCGTGACCTCGCCGGCGTAGGACACGGTCTGCTTGATCTTCTTGAAGGTGTGCTCGATCTTCTTCTTCTTCTGCACCAGCCACATGAATCCTGTTTCTTTGTTGTAGCCGAACTCCTCGATGTCCTCCAATGGCAAGAGGCCCTTAGGGAGGCCGAGCTCTTCCAGCAGCTCGATGGACTTCTTCCTGCAGACGCCGTCTCCACTGACGATCTCCGCGCCGGCACGGTGGCTCTCGACCTGTGATGCCATTGGCTTAGCTATGAATCTCTCTAGCTCGATCGATATGCGATCCACTGAAGAGTAGCTTTAGTTTGCAGGAAGTGATGAGCTTGAGTGATGAAGATGAGATTGATCAGGGCCAGTTTATATAGATGATCGGTGAGGCCAGCCTATGTGCTATTCATTCTGAATGAGACAGGAGCTTTGCTTTCAGACTCGCAAATAAAAAGTCTTGGAGCAATGACTTTGATCACTCGCCTTCTATGACCGTGCATTGTCTATCGCACAAAGTACCTGACTGACCAAGTCAATCCGGGCCTGCAAATGAAATAAAAGAAACACATTTGAGTCACTTGTCACGGCAAACATAGTAAGAACAGATAGCCGCACACCACGGCGAAACCAACGTACTAGTTAGTTAGCCAGATATGACTATACAACTTGGCCAGTATGAAATGATATTTATGTAGCAGTTAAGCTAGCGCTGGTCCCGTCCGATACGTTAGGCTCACAAGCTGCACTACATAGAACACTACCGAATTATCGATTGTTTCTCTCAAACCAAGTAAAAAGTTTCATACTTTCTCCATCGAATCGTATCAGTCCATCAAAGTAACTAGTATTAGTATATGCACGCTAGTTAAATAAATAGTACTAGGCTACTAGCTAGTGGAGTAACATTCATTCGTTCATTCATTTTTTTAAAAACTTCTCCAGGATTTGATTTTTTTTTGGACAGAGAAAGTAGACAAGAAATGCCTTATATGTATTTATGTAGCAGGAGAGTTCAGTTAGAAAGTAATATGTACAGGATTATTTCATTCGTTTCAAGGGGCAGGCTAGTGTTCGTGTATGAAAATCAATCAGTATTAAGGCGGGACAGGGCATGAGTAATTCACCGCTAATAGTTCATGTAACTCATAAGCAACATGAAATCAGGCCCAGAAAAGTAGAGCTAAAGGTATACTAGTAAATCAAGCGAAGATAATCAAGCTGATTGCACCTCCATTTTGCAGCGGCCACCCTGACAAGGATGCCAAACGGCGGATGAGCCTTGAGGAGAACAGAAGATTAATTCAACTTTTGTTTGTTGCGTGAATCGGACCATACAACATAAAGAGCAGAGCAAAGGATAAACTGATTACCAGAAGGTCATTCCACAAGTAGCAGGTAACAAAATGGTACTCAAATTTCAATCCTGCTCACAAAGCTCCTCAAACCTGGCCAAGCTGCAACAGCCAGAAACTAATCATTGCGTTGCATGGTTCATATGAATGGAGCTTTCTAAGTGAAAAAAGGGGAAAAACAGCAGCATAATCACAATTTCAGTGAAAAGCATAGAAGAAATATGACTATGACCACAAACCTCTTGAGGAGAGGCTTTGGATTGTAAGGGAACAGACCCTTCTTATGAAGATCTTCCAGTGTTCTCTTCAATGAAAGGAGGCATGCTTTAGCATTTAGGAAAAGCTTATGTTTGTTCTTGCTTTTCTTATGACATGCAGAACCTAACTTAGGGCCTTCAGTTGAGCTACCACTGCTACTATTTGCATCATTGAAGGTCTTCTGCCTTTTAAAGTTAAGTTTCTCTATTTTTGCCTCATAAATTGAATCATCAGTGAAAGAATGCCAACATTGGGTTACCAGGCGTAAGCACCTGAGATAGAGTAACAGATATCATAATGTGGAGAAGGCACCTCTGTCATGCTGTTTATATAGAAGGATTTGTAGGGTATAAACTGACCTTAACAGATACTGCGCGCAATGCACACCTACATCTTTAGATATGAGATAATCAACAAGCACCAAGTGATCATAGTGCAGCTGCAGAATGACATTAAAATAAACAAATATTACTATCCTCAAGACTCATATTGTAGAGTGGAATCAGAAGAAGAAATTGGAAAACCTACAGAAAAGTAATGGTGCATGAGCCAGCAAATGCATGAGACTTTATTAAGTATGTAATGTCCCTTTACACATTGTATAACCCTCCATATGCTTGTCTGAACTTGAAAGAACATGGAACAGAAATAAGAGTGTCTTGTTTTTTTTTTTTTGGTACAAGCTATGGTAAGAAGGAATCCACAACCAAATAAATAGTAAAGGATGCCCCCCTATCTTAAACAGTTTTGAACATTGCTGATTACTGAAGCTTGCTACTATATTTTTACTACATACAGCAGTATGCCCGTGCAGAGAAATGAACAAGAAGTGAAATTTAAGATGCCGCCATGCAGAGAGTTGTGCTTCTTATAAACCTAGTGACATGAAGTAAAAGTATTTTGACTGACTCACCAATAAAAGCAAGAGATGGAAAACATGAACTGGGTCAAAAATGCTCGAGAACAGTTTGCCACCAATCAGTTCAGAAGCCCATCTAATCTCCATGCTATCTCTGCAAGTTTGGAAAAAAAGAGCATAACTTTTACCAACACCTATGGTCTGGATAACTTTCTAAGACGAACTGCTGTACTCTTTGCTTACATTTTCAAGGAAATAAGTGGAGCATCCAGAAGTTGTAAGAGAACGTTGAACAGCATGTCGTCCTAAAGTATGAAGGAACACATCAGCATTATGTTAACACTTAACACTAGGAAAATTAACAAACTTAGCTGATGAATAACTTAAGCATCTATCTGAATTGGTTTGGAAAAACAGAAAGTGCAGAGAAGACAAATAAAACTGGAACAAAAGCATTAGCACCTCTCTGCAATAACTAACATGCCTTTTCACTGGGGCATATGCCAAACATAACATGCAACTCTATAGTAGTGTGCATTAATATGAATGTATGAGAAATATCGTACTGTAAGGAAACAAATTATGTCCACAACAACCCACTTCTGAGGACAACTAAAGCACAATTGCAACTATTGCTAAATCCAAGTTACCTAAAAATACTTTAACAAAACCAACAAGTTGAAACACAATTTGTTTTCTACCTTGAACATTGATCAAGGTTAATTAGCTATCAGGCTATTGTAACAGATGCATACCTCCTCCATATATAACTGCAGAAAGCACAGAGCAATGTCTGTTGACGATTTGAAGCCAAAAATCTTATCTAAGAAACATCTCTGAAACCAGTCTGAAATTTCTGATAACGCAAAACAGTCACAATGATCACTGCAGTCTTGAACTTTGTGACCAAGCATTTGATCATCTCTCTTGCATGAACATTGCAGTGCACTGTCATTGCCATTGTAAGCCAAACATATGCAACAGTTAAGAAACAAGTACATAGCCTGTCTTTGTAAGTGCAGGGTGGATTTATCATGAGTCTCACCCAAACATACAGTGCTCAACAAAAATGGGGATCCTTCCAAACAGTTTTCTGGTCTAGCAATATGTTGCAATATAGGTTCATGAAGAAGATCCTGGAAGTGTCCTCGAAGTAATTTCAGGCAACAAACAATATATGAGCAATCCTTCTGCATGTAAGGCTTTAGCCGCATCATTATCATCTGCATTGAAAAATAAATAGCAGACTGATGATGGTCCAAAAACAAAATGTTTAATTTCATAGAACTTTATGTGCACCTGATTAATCAAAAACTGTTTTAAAATTCTTATTCGTAAAAAATTTAAAGCAACAAAAATGTCAGAGCGGTAATAGAAGATCTTTGCATGTCTGAAATTACCAGAAATTTGTGCTTTAAATACTGAGAGAGACTTTTGGGGGCATCCTGATGCTCTGGTAATATAGCCACTAACTTAGGAATTACATCTACAAGCTTAGCATAGATATCTTGTCCATTGCCGTCTTCCAGGTCACTTTGCTCAAGTAAAGAGCACAATAGTTGGAGGAGACTGCTTGAAAGAAATCCTAACTGTTTCAAATCATCGCTCAAGCTAAATGTGCTATCCTTGACAAGGTTTAGAGGTTCTCCAACATTGAGTTGATAATATGAATCCCAATCAACCATAAGAATATGATGAACAGATATACAAATGAAGTTATTTTTCAGTTCACTATCAGTGTGTTTAAGGAACTTTAAAATAGTGTGCAATACTCGAAAGAGACTGGCCACCATATGCCCATTGATATCAAGACACCGTAGCTGAAGTACTTCCATGAAGCTTGTGATATTGGTGCTTGAAATAGTAATGTCGTGACTTATACTTTCCATAACAGAGGAATAGCAAATTGAGTCTTTCCTGGAACTGCTGATGGAGTCAACTGAAGAAGGTAAAGCACTATGAGCGCATGTTGATACTGTACGTATAGCTATCCAGACCAGCTCAACAAATTGAATCCAAACAACCTCCTAAGAATAGAGCAACAACCATGGAATAATAAATATTTTTGAGAGAGAAGTGCATGCATCAGATTGAAAATGAGAAAGCATGAGCAGCATACAAACTTCATTAGAGAGTCAGAGATGACAATCAGGATATTCCCAGCTGAGTGTTTAACATAACTGCTACAGAAACCAAAGAAGCCAACCTGAAAAGGATGATGTCATATACTTACAAAGTAAGCTGTTGAAAAAAAAAACATCAGGGTATGACATGTAATAAAACAGTATACAGTCACCATAATTGTCAATATCTAATTCTGAAGCAGTATATGTAGTTTAAACTTTTTGTGGACACACAATTTCAACAACTTCCTCTGGTTAATTTTTGTTGCTACGTTGTTATTTTTCATGCTTGCCTTTTCTATTGGTAAGAGTGGATTTGACACATTAACACTGCTTATGGATCAAATGACATGATTGGATAGAGACCCACAGGTGATTGGGATAACGCCTATGCCCTACTTATATCCTGATGCCAATATGCCTGAACAAATGTAGAAGAGTAAGGTTAGTGGAAATGAAGACTAACCTAGTGTTCCTCATTGTATTTGTGTTGCTATAAAAGCAATGAGTGATTGAGGTACTAGCACCCATAACCCTTTGCTTCCCCAAGACCCCAACAATTATTTATTAGTTCATAGTAGCATAAAATGTACCATTTGTATTTAGTCTAAACAGCTGTTGCTCAATGGCAAGGTTATTGTGCACTTTGTATTTAAGACTGTAACAGGTTATAAGGAGTAGGGACCATATGAGGATCCCACCAACTATGATTGGAAACTTGACAGCTGACGCAACAAAAACTGTATATGAAATATTCTTACCAATATGGAGATAATATTGGCCAGGCAGCTAAATCCATCATCAAAATGCTGGTTAGCTGGTAAACTGCAACTGTGAACTTCCACAGAACATGGAATAATCTCCTAAAGGAAAAGGGTAAGAAACAAATGAATGTAATAATTGGAACCTGAGCGACAGAAATTACACTATTCCCTCACAAAACCAAAATCAGTTACTACATGAACTAAGGGTCTGTTCGGCAGATCGAACTCCGAACGCGCACAGTGCCGCACAGTGTTTTTTCCCTCGTGCACGCTTTTCAAACTACTACACGGTGAACTTTTTTGCAAAAAGTTTCTATACAAAAGTTGCTTAAAAAAATCAAATTAATCCATTTTTGAAAAAAAATTTAGCTAATACTTAATTAATCACGCGCTAATGACCGCTCCGTTTTCCGTGTTTACTGTGCGTGTTCTGAAACCCCTATACCGAACAAAGCCTAAGTAATTGATCCCATAAAGACATTTTGCAAGCCATTCTACATCATCACAATCCCAAACCACTCCCTCACTGCTCCGTGATGATACGTTACACTACAGGGTTAAAGACATGTGCTAATAACAGATTTTATCAGTGCGTCCTAATTCCTCAACCCCAACATAAAGCAAATGCTCAGTCAGTCGCATAATTTCGACTAGACCTACAACAGTTCAACAATCAAACTAACCAAAAAATGGCTGTCGGAGGCAATACCTTATCCGATTCGCACTCTTCCTCCTCCTCCTCGTCTTTCTCCTCCCATCCTCGAATCGCCTTACTTACCTAAAAAAAAAATCCCCAAAACATCACGGAAGGAAACGGCAATAGAGCGCAGCCGTAACAGTCCGGAAACCAATTAAGAGGATTACCCGGGAGATAGCGAGGAGGATGCGCCGCTCATCCTCCCGCCTGAGCCGCGTCGCCGGCGGCTTGGGCTCCTGCGAGCGGCGCGCGCGGACCGCGGAGTGAGAGGCTAGGACTAGGAGACCATAGTCATCAGAGGCCAGTGCAGAGAGCTGCTTACGAGGTGCGGGAGGAGGGAGCCGGCGACGAGGTCGCAGAGGCGAGCGAGCTGCTGCCTCTCCCGCCGCCGCCGCCGCGCCATTCGCGTTGCGCCTCTCCCCTACCGGTGGATTCGAATTGGGATTTCAAATTCGGAGAAGAGTTTTTTATTTTTGCCTGAAATTTTCGGAAATTCATTGGAGGTTGCTAAACTTATTGGGCCCATTGCGCTAGTGGGTCTGGCCCATCATTACATTCCATAGATAAAGCCCATATAGGCCCTAGAGTCACAAGGGGAAGAGCCGGAGAGAGAGAGAGGAACAGCGATGAGGAAGCCGGCGGCGGCGGCGCAGTCGCGATGACGGCGGGTCCGGCGAGGCGAGGCAGTCCTCCGCCGGCCGGAGAAGCGGCGGCGGCAAAGGGTGAAGAAGATGAAGGAGGCCTCCCCTGCCACCGCGCGTCCACGGCCTTCTCTAGGTACACACTACACTCCATCCATCCACCACACCCAACTACTATGTCCCATTTTTTTTCTTTTTGCCGGGTCAGCCGAAAGATTGACTAACCTAATTTCATTAAGATTGGGAGAAACGAGAGTCATTGTGTGAACACCATAGGAGACTAGATGATGTTTTTTCCGCTTGATTCATCTAGTCTCCTATGGTGTTCACTGAGTTTGATTCGAATCAGCGCGTGTTAGTTTCCACTTTGGTTTTCTTCGATGCGATTAGAGGGTAGTTTCGCGTTAAGTAAGATCATTTATCTATAGGCTTGTAAATTGCAGGGAACTAATTAAGGAACCTTTTGTCACATGATCCCATCATCATTAGGTAACAACAAACACTAGATTAAAAAAATGATAGGGTGGGTGATGATCTTAAGAACTCCAGATTTGTTGTCGATGACGATGAGTTGATAACTGACTAGCGTCTGCCGGCGAGCATGATAAGGATTGTTTTATTATCTCATCTTGGAAACGAAATGCGGAAGTGGCATAGTTGATTACAGAATGCTTGTCTAAATGACGTGCTTAAGTGGCTCAACTCAGATTAGACAATTCCGATACCATGTAAAATTTACTCCCATTTGCAACTTCCTACTGTTTGCTGCTGAACGTGACATCTTAGTTAGGCACTTTCCTCCTCCTTATTCAGAACTTTGCATTCCTCTTTCTGTCTTTCATATGTTCAGCGTAAATAATATTACAATAAGCTCTGTTTGCTCTACTTCTTCTGCATATATAGCAAGTTCATGAATCCTCCTACATGGCTCGTTCAGGTCGATCAATACAAATCATAACATGACCACCAAGTCTCTTCTCTGCATGTGACCTGGTCAGCTTCCAAATCTCATAAAGCTGGGATCAACGGCTGGTATCTCGGTTCTCTAGAAAGAGGCAAAGGTGAGGATATTGTTATGCCTTGTGTTTTTAGTTTGTTTCTTTTGTTTTCTCTCTCTGTTTCTCGATAGGACCGCTGTAAATTTCCTCAGTCCTAATACAAAGACACAGGAAGCGTGTTCCTGAAAAAGGATGTTGTTATGCATACCATCGATCTACACTTGTACTGTTCGGGCACTCCAAAAAATTCTCTTAATAGGAAAACAGTGAATAAATTACTGACATTACATATCTATTAATGTTTTATCCTTTCTCACTCACCTAGCTCTAGCCATCCGTCTAGTGGGAGTGAATGATAACTTCTTAAAAACAGAGGTCACGCATATATGTAATCTAAATTAGCAGATTTCCCTATGCAATTTTGAGCAGAGCTAGATTTCCAAAGTAGGATTGGGTTTGATAACTACTCTTAGCATATTTCTGTAGGTTCAATTGTAATTTGTATAATATGAAATCTAAAATTGAATTGAATTTAATATACAACTCCTACTTTCTGTTTCTATAGACAGGGTTGTTTTTTATATACAACTATATATCGATCACTTTCCATCGTTATATTAATTTGGACCTATCACGATTGAACATCGATATTTATTTTTCTTCAATTAATGTGGCAATTTTTCTATGTATCTAGAGCAAATGTGTGCCTCTTTTGGATCTCCCTTTGTAACCTAATCACCTCATTATATCTTGTCAAAATAGTTCTTTTTGTCTTGTTCTTTTTCTGTATCAACAGTCCTCATGGCGGAAATGGTGGCCTCGGTTGTTGTCCAGGAGGCTGTGGGCAGAGCCGTTTCCTACTTGTCCAGTAACCGGGAGGAGAAGGCATCTGAGAGGCACAACTTGGAGAAGTTGGAGATGGCACACGCTCAACTGGAACACGCACTAGAGAGATCTGCAAAACTGCCTATCATAGATGTTTCCTTGCTTCGTCAGAGGAGGATGTTCAAGCGTGCCTATGAGGAATGCAGTGAAGTAGTGGAGAAATGCAAGGTACGGATTTTGGAAGTTGCTGAAGAGCAAGGGGTAAATCGCTCCTTTTTTCCCAAGCAGTTTGTCCAAGCCGTAAAAGCCATGAAATCATACGTCTTGTCTTTCCTTGGCATGAACAAGCAATATCTTTTGAGTTGCTCCCATGTTCGCAGATTCGAATGGTTTGCAAAGAAGGCCGGTAAGTTTGCGAGCGATGTGGAGACTGGCCGTACACTTTGGCACTACAACTTTTTTAGCCCTCTCATCAGACCACTTCTTGAAGGGAAACATCTCAAGTATGACATGTCATTGCAAGGAAGCAAAACCCTGGCTATTACAATAGTACCTGTATCTCTTGAAGGGCGTGACGTAGAGGCATTGATACAATTAAATAAGGTGGACAGCAGAATGCCGCTGAAAAGTTTTTATCTTTTGCTGATACTACGACTCACAGAGAGCACGGACATAGTTAAGATTATCATCAATTGCTTGCAGTTACTTGGGCCTCCTTTCATGTGTTTGGCTAAAGATGCAATTGGTCAACTTGCTGCTCTACAACACTCACATCCTCAACATCTCGAACCACTGCTAGCACTTCAGGCTGTGGCCTACCACCGCAGCTTTCTTGCCTTTCGAGCTAGAGTTGCTCGCCCTGATCCATTTTGTTGCGGAGAAAAGAGGCACAGACCTTGTGCTGACAACACCATCTCGTCCAATTTGCCATACGATATTCCAGAACAAGTTATCTACGTGCGTTGCAGCAGCTACATTTCGGCTGTTGAGTACAATTACTTGTACAACTCAAACAATAATATTGTGAGGGATTGGTCTATTCTGAAGATGGTGATCAATATTTCGCCACATTTCTCGCACCCTGAAGCCAATCGGGAAAACTGTAATAGTCGAGGAGCAACTGATAAGAGCATGTATGCTAGTCTTCACGAAATGCAGGAGATGGCAGTTCTAGTGCCCAAGGTAATGGATTGCTTCATCCGTCAACCTGACCTGGGATTTTATTCACTGTCTTTTCATTCAGTTCATGGTTATGGATACCTTTGTCTGATGAAGCCGCGCATTCGAAGATCCAAAATCAATACCAGTTGCAGATCCAGGGCCAGGAGAGTATCAAAGAGAAGACATCACTAGTACAAGTTTTGGTAGGGGCGGACAGTTTAATCATGTATATGCTTACTGAAGCTGTTCCCCTTCAAATTAAAAGATGTATAATATTGTACGAGCTAGTGTGTTTAGGTTTAGCCAAGGCCCATGTTAGTCTTGACTCTTGACAGGCCAGTCTCTGTTAATTAATTTCCTGTATGCTCAATGCAAATGTACATGGTTTATATCTGCTAGCTGTTGTTCAGTTCTTAAATTTTTCTGTCACAGTTAGTGATGAACTGGGGGGCTATGTACTTGCCGGATGTATTATTCCTTCTGGAGCAGTATATACTTACTCATTATTTGAAGAACAGAAATTAATAGGGGGGGGGGGACTTAATTTCCGTTCGTTTCTTTTCTGACTTAATCACCCACGATCGCCATCTCGCCTCATTCATCAGTACAGAAAGAGCTGAGGAAGGGAGAAGAATATCAATGCTAGTATGCACCAGATAGAGGAGATGGCAGTGTCTAAGGCAATCGATCGTTTTATCTGTCAACCGAAGGATTATTAAGCTGAGTTTTTTTTTTTGGGTTCACTTTCCCAACTCATCTCTCTCATTTTTCACACGCACGCTTTTAAACTGCTAAACGTTATGTCTTTTGCAAAAAAAAAAAATTATATGAAAGTTTCTTTAAAAAATCATATTAATCTATTTTTAAATTTTTTTAGTTAAAACTTAACTAATCATGTGTTAATGCATACATTGTTTTACGTGCCGAAGAGACCTCTCCTCTCGAACACAGCCTAACTATTGCTAAATTAGATGAGCAATATTTATCTCTTGGGCCTTATTTGAATGGGCCTCAATTCTGGCCCACCAACGTGAATTAATCAGGAAAGAGTTGAACAAAATTCCAGCCCATATATGTAAGCGGGCTGCCATTTCGGCCTAGCCAAAGAAATAAGTTCATATGACATCCCTCAACTTTACGTGGAGTCTATTTGAGGTCCCCAATCCGCAGTACTAGAAATCTTTATCCCTCAACTATCACAAACCGTGCAAAAAAGGTCCTGAGATAGTGTCGATTCAATTTTTCCCCAATTTCGCTGATGTGGCATATGGTGGGCCCCACATGTCAGCGTCATCTTTTTCCCCCAACCACGCACACGAGGTCAACTGCTCGACGGGACTGAGGAAGGGAGGGAGGGGGAGATTGTCACGCCCAGAGATTCGCTAACCCGAATTCCAAGCAAAATGTGCATTCATTTTCTGTCCAGGACCGGCCAGGGTACACAAACGACAAAGTTAACGTACAGATCCACGTCTTACAAACACCATAAAAATATCTTACATAAATGCAGCGGAAAAAGATAAACAAACTATTCTAGATAACTAGACGCTCACAGCGTGATAGCACCAATCCACGGCATCTTTGACGGCAACCACAAGCCTACTCCTCTGAATAGCCTCCATCGGAAACATACTCCAACTCTGGTGTGGGGAGAAATAGAGCAAGACTGAGTACTACCCACTGTACTCAACAAGTCATACCGGAAAGGGGAAATAAATGATGCAGGTAAAAGCAAAGGAGGCTGGAGCGGTTTGTTTGCATGAAAACGCATTTAAAGACAATAGTTGAATGCGGTAAAACAGTTGAATTAATTAAGCAAAATTGAACCATCACTACCCAACGCTACACCACGTTGCGACAGGCCCAAACCACTACCTGAACTACACCAGTTCCATTAAGTCAGGTTATTAAAAGTATGACTAATCACGGTGAATCTGGTTGATCGCCCATAACCGCGGGCACGGCTATTCGAATAGTTTTACTCTGATCAGAGGTGTACAACTGTACCCATAAGACACAGCCCCACGAGATGTTACCGTGCGCCGGCATACCACCACGGTACATTGGAAAGGGATTGTGACAGGACCCTTCGCATAACCCTCCCTAACCAAGCACACCACACCACAGGTTTCACCCCCACCTTTAAAACCAAGGCAGGCAACCCCCTCTCGTGCCTAGGTGATTCCAGAAGCTAATCAATGGGTAAACCCCCGCCGACCCAACTCCATCACACCCACCCTTGCTTGGATGTGTCGGCTAGGAAAAGCCACACTACAAATCCAGCCGTTGCCCATGCTGGCTTGTGGAAAGTACGGTAATTCTTCCAGGGTTTTCCGTGAACCTGTCCTTAATTGTCATGAGCACGACCATCAAAACCATGTGCTCACAACCCACCATTAATCAGGTTTTAGGTGGACCAATTAATTAATCATTCACGATTAACCCTCATGAGCTACCATTAAATATCCATAATGAAGTAATAGTGAAGCATTAGTTATCCCAATAGTGTGCTAATGTTTCTAAGCAAGGCTAAGCATGTTCTAACCTAGCAACTACTCAAATCATTCCCCAAGCTACCAAAGGAACAGGATATTTGAAACATAAGGCTGAGTACAATAGGTAATTAAGCCGATAAATGACATTATAAAACAATGCAATATTTTGAGAAAAATAAGACATTCGCAATTTAGGTACAATATGTTCAAGTGAATGACTTGCCTTGCTCTTGCGCTGGATCGACCTCTGCAACGACCTCGAAGTACACAGGAGTGTTGGAATTACCGGAATCTAAACGAAAAACAAAACACACAAGCAAACAGGCTATAAGTCTATTGAAACAGAGAACAAAACCATTTTTAATAAATTCTAGGCATTTTTATAAATTTTCTGCAACTTGAATGGACTCAAACGGAGTTCGGATGAATTAGTTATGAATTTTAGAAGATTAACTGTGTTTTTACTATAAACAGAAAAGTCCTTATTTAATTTATTGCGCAATAATCCCTAGGGCTGATGTCAGCGGAGGAGGGGCGGCGGCGCCGACAGGGAGGCCCCACCTGTCGGTGGCACGGGCCCCGGTCCACGGTGGACCGAGTCCACGGGACCGGCGGCGAGTGGCGCACCACGGGGCGCACGCGTGGCGCCGACGTGGCGACCACGCGGCGGCCATGGTGCGGGCCTGCGCGGGCAGCGGTCGGGCGGGCGGCGGCCGAGCGAGTGGCGGCGCGGCGGGATAGAGAGGAGAGAGAGGGAGAAAAGGCTCACCGGAGCTGAGGAAGACGACGACGGCGGCGGTGCTAGAGGGCACGAGAGGGGTCGGTGATTGAGGGAAAAGAGAGAGGAGAGCGGGGAGGGTTTTTATAGGGGTCCGGGGAGCTAGGGTTGGCCGGTGGCATCCAAATTTCTCGTTGGAGTTGGGGAGGAGAGAGGAGAGAGAGCCGGGATTCGGTTGCGAATCCCGCGCTCTACGGTGCGGCATGGGCGGCGTGGAGTGGGGGAAGTGGATGCGGGCGTCGCGGGCTACACGGGGAGGCGGGTGGCGGTAGTTGCAGGGGTGCGAGCGGCGTGGGAGGTACGGGCGACGCGGGCGGCGGCTGGGCTCGGGCGGCCGGCTGGGGAGGGAAAGGCCCGACAGGTGGGCCCCACCTGTCGGCGGCCCGGGAGGGAGAGGGAGGCAAAACGGACTTGGCTGACATGGGTCGCGGCTGTCACGCCCCAAACTGGCCCCAGGCGGAGACCAGGATAGAGCGGTCCAGATTGACCTGTATGCCTGTACCAGTCCCAGGAAATAGCGCTGGTACAACAGGAAGACTGAATATCACAACAACAGCGGTCTCTTTATTTAAGAGTAGGATTACAACCAAGGTTGGAACTGCGGACAGAACCCGAGTTCACAACAGCATTACAAAAAGGCGGAAGCGGAAAGCGGAGACTAGCCCTAAGCCACAAGCAAAGCCTTGGGGAAGGCCGAAACCCTACTACTGCTCGAAGTCTGCTTGCTCCTGGAAGAACTCTTCATTAGCAGGGTCCACCTCTTCGTCTTCGAGAACTGGGGGGGGTTTAATTATATTGAGCAAGGGTGAGTACAGGAGTACTCAGCAAGTCAGGGGAATTAAGTGTTTAATGCAAGCTTCAAGGGAAGCCAGTTATTTTTCACAATTGATTTTAGTTCAAGCCTTTCAGAAATATCTAAGTGAGTGATTCTCGACGGCACGGGCGAGAAGTGCGTCTCATCCGGCCGGAGCAGTGGAATTGTATCGATTGATTCTTGTCGGCACGAGAGGCTCCCTGCCAATCGTTCACCGACCCGGCTTCACCAACAGCCACAAGCCAACACACCGGTACGGGAGGCTCCCTGCCAATCGTCACCAACTCCGGCTGCTTCAACAGCCACAAGTCAACACATCGGTACGAGAGGCTCCCTGCCAATCGTCACCGACTCCGGCTGCTTCAACAGCCTTAAACCAAGCACAGAACGGAAAACCTCACACCAACAGCAGTTCACAAGGTGTTCAAATAAAACTACGCTAAGGAATCACCTCACATCCGCCCATGACCGTGGGCACGGCTGTTCGAACAGTTGTTAACCTCTGCAGAGGGGGTACACTTTACCCACACGACGTTACTAACCCCGAATCACCCAGCCCGCGACCCTCGGTCACGTCTGGCGACCTTAAGGCTTTCACGACAAGGCATTTCGAAAGCCGACTCAGGGTCATCTTATGCCAACGGGAGGGGTCCCACGGACCAACACCAGGTTAGGTCCCAGACCATACTGTGCCAGGAAGCCCAGGGGTCCTCCCCGACACCACCCCGGCGAATCCACTTGTCCCTTGGCATCAAGATTTCCCTGGCCTAGCTAATTACTCAGCCAGGGGCGTCCCATATCACCCATGTGGTCGTACTTGACATATGCTTGGATGTAATTCCCAAGGAATCGGTCCTTATAGCGAGAGCGGGCAGACCGTACCTCCAGTACGTCTCCCGAACCGCGAGTTTTAGAAACTCACTTTAGTTTTCAAGGCACCGACCCAAGTGTCGGGTTTTCCAAGCATTTTGTAAACTCAAGTTTTACCCAGGTGATCAATTTTAAGTTTGAGGGGAGTCTCGATATTCGTACGCGAGGTACGGATACCGAGGCATCACCTGAGGGGTGACAAGGGTGTTAGGGTATTCAATTATCAAGGAAGGTGAATGCAGCAAATGGGTAGGGCCTGGCGGTTATCTTGCAAACCGAGGCCAAGTGTCAAGTGTGTGACCTAATTAATGCATAGTTTGCGGAATCAAAATACTTAATTTAAATTATGGGTTCAATTGATCAAAGGTGACTTGCCTTGCTCGAGATCTTGAGCTTCTTCCTCGAAATCCGCGCACTGCGGGTCTTCGGGCTCCGAGACTACACGCGAAACGAGACGACTCAACAAAGCGATAAAAAGAAGCCCTAATAAAGACCACTAAGCGTGCCATTAGGTAGATCTCGATTTTTGAGGAATTTTGGAAGTGGAACGGAGTCAATCGGACGAACGGTTGAAAAGATATGAATTTCTGAAGATTAAAGGATTTTCTGGAATAAAGAAAAGGAATTAATAATTAATTAATAATTCCCTGAAAAGAAAAGAAGGAGGGATGCCAATTAGACTTTAATTTGGGCGGCCTAGAGCAGCCCAAAAGAATAGAACGGGCGCGGCCGAAACAATTGGGCCGGCGGCCCGAAGGGAATCGGTCTGGGCCGAGCAAGGGAGGCCGTTGGGCCGAGGGGACTGATGGGCCGGCCGATGGCCCAAAGAATTGGCCCACGGCCGATCGGCGCGCGGGTGGGAAATGGCCGATGGGCCTAGTGGCCGATGGGCCGGAGGCCGATTGGCCGATGCGGGCTGGCGGCCGAAGCCGACGACGGGAGCCGACGGGGGGGAAAGCGGCCGAGCCGACGGCGGTAGCCGACGGGTAGAAAGCGGCCGTGCCGACGGCGGGAGCCGACGGGAAGAAGGCGGCCGATCCGACGGCGGGAGCCGACGGGAGGAGAAGCGGCCGAGCCGACGGCGGGAGCCGACGGGTAGAAAGCGACCGACGACGCAGAGCTCGGCCCGAGCGGCGGCGGTGGCGGCGGCGTGCTCCGGCGAGGGCGGCGAGTCGGAGGGGGCGGACGGCGTCGGTAGGCGCCGGTGGAGAGAGAAGAGAGAGAGAGGACGAGCCCAAGGCTCGGATCGGAGCGGGACACGACGGCGGCGGATTGAGACGACAGCCGACGCCGACGGGGAGAAAAGGAAAAAGGGGGGTAACGGCGTCGGGGCGGGGAGAAGGCGACGGCGGCCACGGCGGTGGCCGGAGGGGGTCCTACGGTTGGCTAGCGGCTTAAACCGACGAAGGGAAAAAGAGAGGGGGAACGGAGAGGAGGTTTACCGCGGCGGGGCGACAAGCCGGGAGCGGGGACGACGGCGCGGGCGCGGCACGGCTCCGGGCCGGGGAAGGGGGCGGCGGAGATGGCGCCCGGAGCTCCTTCGGGCGCCCTCGGCTGCGGCGACGGCGGCAAGGGCGGCGGCAGCGAGGCGGAGTGGAGCGGGCTCGGGTGGAAACGGCAATGGCGGCCCGGCGGAGAGGGGATTTGTAGGGGGGGGAGAGGCGGTTCGCGGAGGTCGGTTTGGGGCGCGGAGAGGGGACCGGCGCACTCCGGCGCTAGCGGCCAACGGCGGCAGTGGTGACGCCGGCTGGTCGGGAAAAAGGGGGAACGGGGGAAGAAAAAGGAGGTTTGCCTCCTAGCCGATTTGGGCAAGGGCGCGCGCGCGGGGAGAGAGCGCTGGCTCTCTCGGCCCGACGCGTGCGGGGCACGTGCGCGGCGTGCACGGGCCGAGCGGCCTGGCGCGGCCCAGCGGGGGAGGAAGGCGGCCGGGCAGGCGGCTGGGCCGGCAGCGGCCCGAGGGGAAGGAGAGGGAAATAGGCCGGGGAAAGGGAAAACGGCCCGAGACAAGGGAGGAAATTTAGACTTTTTCTGAGGGTTCGATTTTGGGAGGACTAGGGCTCGGATTTGAAATCCGATTTCGCGGTTCTCTCCGGGATTGAAGTGGGAGGGGAGACACGAGACCTTGGCACACGACAAGACTCAACCGAAGAGCAAATTTTCGCAATTAGGGTTTTTAGCAGATTAGTTTTCCCGCTAACGCCGCGACAAAACGGGCGTTACAGCGGCCTTGGGCCGACCCGGGGGAAGGGAGAGAGGAGGGGCGCGTGCGGCCTTGGGCCGACCCGGGGAGGGGAGAGATGGGCCGACGGCCTGAAGAAAAAGGAAAAAGAAAAAGTAAAAGAAAAAGAGGTTTTCCAGGGATTTAATTATTGCGGTGAGGGTTTTTAATTGATTAAAATTATTTCTAGGGCTTTGAAAATTTTACTAAAAATCCTGTTAATGTATTCTAACATGGGGAACTCAAGAAAAATCCCACCATGCCATTTTCACTTATTTAAATATATTTTTAAATTGGGGTTTCGCTATAGGTTAATTAGGCAATTTCTTTTGAGCTGTTTATTTAATGACTTTAACGCTAGAAGGGGAAACTTCAGGGTGTGACAGAGATGGGGTGTGGTTACCAGTGATGTAGGTGGAGATGGGGGTCTCGAAGCCGGCAAGGCAGGTGTCGCACCAGACGCGGGCACGGACGACGAAGCCCGCGCGGCGGCGGTCGTGGGACGCGGAGGCAATGGAGGGAACGACGTGAGCGCACACAACGCTATGCCCAGGATGAGGAGGAGGGAGAGCGTGCGAAGAGATGCCATTGCCTCTGCCGACGCTGACGAGCTTGCGAGTGAAGGTCGGGCAGCTTGACCCCCTCTCTCCCCTCTCTGCCGGTGAGGCCGCCCGCCTCTTTCCCCTCTCCTGCCGGCACGACAGGTTTCACACCAGATGTAGCCTCGGACGACAAAGCCCACGCGACGACGGTTGTGGGACACAAAGGCGGCTAAGGGGAACGACGCGAGCGCTCACAACGTCGTGCCCAGGACGAGGAGGAGGGAGAGCGCGCGGAGGGACGCCATTGCAGCCGACGATGCCAATGAGCTCGCGAGTGAAGCTCGGACGGCTAGACCCCTTCTCTTCCCTCTCTCGCCGATGAGACCAGCCGCCTATCCTCCCTCTCTCGCCGGTGCGACGGGCTGCCTCTCCCCCTCCTCTTCCGCCGCCCACCGCCGCGCTTGCTAGCAGCCGTTTCGCTCGCCGCCGTCCCCTCTCTCCCAGGCTCATCGGTCGCCTCTCCACCCTCTGTCGCCGGCAGCCTCCCGAGAAGAGAAGAGAAGAGAAGAGAAGAAAGAAAATAAAAGAGAAAAGAGAAGAAAAGAGAAGAAAGAAGAAGTGTGGTCCCACATTTTTTTCTTCTCACTTAGATGTGGGTCTCATAAATTTTTATTCTTTTTTACCGACTAAGATGCTACGTAGAGAAATCAGAGATCCATACTGCCTCAGGACCTTTTTTGCACGGTTTGTGATCGTTGAGAGGTAAAGATTTCTGGTATTGCGGATTGGGACCTCAAACAAACTTGACGTAAAGTTGAGGGACGTCAGGTGAACTTATTCCCCTAGCCAAATGAGGCTTTCAAGTTGTTGCTTTCGGCCCAGTCCACATCAATCTCATTTATGTGCAGTCCGCTGACGCGGTGACCGAGGAATTTTTTGCATTTTTAATTTTATTTATTTAAAGATTTGCAAAAATAATTTTCCGTTTCAAAATATTGCAGAAATAATCTCCTCTCGCCCTCCGGGAGGGCGAGTTCTAAAAATCGCCCTCCCAGAGGGCGATTTTTTCGACGTGGCAGACGGCCGTTGGGCGCCGTCTGCCGCGTCGTGGATTTTTTGCGTTTTAGTCCCTTGCCGCCCTTACAGAGGGCATTTTTTCACTGTTCATCAGGGGCCGCCTGCAAAAGGGCGGCCGCCCTGGCAATTTTGCAGGCGGCCCCCTTGCCGCCCTTACAGAGGGCGATTTTTTGCCCTCCCCTATAAAATCCCCATTTCCAACTCCGCGGCCGTCATTCGCAGCCGTCGAGACTCGAGAAAAATAGTAGAGCGAGGGGTGAGGAAGAAGAAGGAGAGCGGCGAAGCCCTGTCGGTGTGCACACTCGATCGCAGGTAAATACAATATCCCGCTATATGTTTGTGTTATTTATTTTGTGTAGAATATATAAGAAAAGAAATTTTTTTTTGAATATTTGAATAGTTGTTTAGTAAGATATTGATTTATAAATTAGGGCACGATTTAATTTAAGGAGTTTGACCTAGGACGAACCGATTTAGATGAACCTACGTACAATACATTCTGATCTATGTCTATGTTATTTAAATAGTTGTGTAGCACTATAATATGGATTTAAAAATTAGGGCATAATTTATTTTAGTCAATTTGACCTAGGACAAACCGATTTAGATGAACATATGTAGGATATGTCCTTATGTATGTATACATTTCTTTGCGTAGAATTTTGTTTAATATAGAATTTAACTTAGGCACAGATTGATCTAGGCAACATATTCGTAGTATGAAGTAAATTAAGTTTGAACCTGTTTATCAGGCACAATGGCAAGCAAGGTCATATTTCAGATAGTTCACGGTAAAGGCAATGTTAGATATGGTCGAGATGGTGTTGATCTGTCAGAATTTAGTATGAAATCAAAGGGCATCGATAGGCCAACCGAAAAAACATTTGAGTCGGTCTATAGTTGGTTACTACGTGGATTTAAAGTGGATACAAGAGTGAACACAATGTTTCTATCCGTTGTAGTCAGTCGTGCAACGGAAGGATATTATTGGGAACTAATGCCTGTAGATAACACCAAGTCTTGGAGACGTTATGTAGAGATGGCATTTAAAAGGTCCTGGCCCCTTGTTATTTTTGTGGCATTGCATGAAATCGATAGCAGTGTTACAGTGCAAACAGAGGATGGTGAAGGTGCTAGCAATGCTGTGGAGAATGTTGGACCATCGATGCGAACTGGGGGTAACGAAGCAAGGTTGGAGGAGGCAATAGGCGTGGCGGATGAGGGGGAGAGAATCGAAGCAATTGTTGAGGAAATGGAGAGGGAAGATTCTGAAAATGAGCTGGCGGAGAGCGATGAATCATCGGACGAGGAGGAAGATGTACTGCCCGTTGATTGGACAAAAGCCGATTTCTCTCAACTTGTTATCTCATAGGGGCAGCAAGCACCCTTTGAATACAAGGATAACGAGCTAATCCAAGGTGCCAGGTATGCGCATAAGGAAGACATGAAAGAGGCGGTGAAGCATTGGGCGGTCTCTTTGCATAGAGAGTTTAGGGTGGTGAAGTCTACCAACTGTGTGCATGACGTGAAGTGCACGAAGGATGATTGTCCATGGCGCGTTCATGCATATAAGGGAAAATGGAATGACTATTGGAAAGTGAGCATTGTTGGTGAGCACACATGTTGGTTGCCAGGGGTTGATAAGTATCACCGCAACATCACCTCAGCTTTTGTTGCCGGTGAGATGTACAGCGATGTGGTTTGTAACACGGACTTTGAACCGGGCTCCATTATTAGGCACATTGAAAACAAATTCAAGTATACTATAAGCTACTACAAGGCTTGGAGGGCGAAACAAAAGATTTTGGAGATGAGGTATGGCACATTTGAAGCATCCTATGATAACTTGCCTCGTCTGTTAGGCACCATTGCTCAGAGAAACCCCAATACCTATTATGACATTCAGACCTTTCCGTTGTCTAATGACCCGAGCAAGAGCGTGCTGTAAAGAGCCTTTTTCTCGCTGGGTGCGTGCATCAACGCATTTGTGCACTGTCGCCCTGTGTTGTGCATAGATGGAACCTTTTTGACAGGCAAATACAGAGGTCAGATATTGACGGCGATTGGAGCCGATGGGAACAACCAGGTGTTACCTATGTCGTTTGCAATTGTCGAGAGTGAGAACACCGAAAGCTGGTATTGGTTCTTGGAGAGAGTTCGCTGCCAAGTCGTGCATATGAGGCCCAATGTTTGCCTCATTCATGATCGTCATGCGGGCATGTTGAAGGCAATTGACTACCTGCAGAATGGTTGGCCGGAGAGGGGACTTTCAGCTAGGTGGCATGATGTTCGGAGTAGGTGGTGCATGCGTCATATGGGAGCCAATTTCTACAAGCAATTCAAGAACAAGCACCTGATGGATCTATTTAAGAGGCTATGTGGTCAAAATCAAGAGAAAAAATTCAATGAGTTGTGGAGGAGGTTGGATGAGCTGACAACAAAGCAAACCGACGAGCAATCTCGTCGGCCACAGGATGACGATCCTCCAGTACCTCTTGGTCCACTACATGATGACCTGCCAACAATGAGAAGAAGGTCGGCATCATCAATACATAATTTCTCGCAGTGGATAGAGAATGAACCGAAAGAAAAGTGGTCTCTGTTGTATGACACTGACGGGTCTCGGTATGGTATAATGACAACCAACCTGGCCGAGGTGTACAACTGGGTGATGCGAGGAGTGCGAGGACTCCCACTGGTCGGTATTGTGGAATTTATCCTTCATGGCACTCAGGCATACTTCAGGGACAGATACAAGAAAATTGTCCCTTCGATGCAAGATAACAACATTGTATTTGGGAGTGTGGTGACAAAGTATATGCAAGATAAAATAGCAAAGGCTATGAAGCACAGAGTTATTCCCCAAGGTACCCAAGTTCATAGGTACGAGATAATGTATGTGGACAGGCGAAGGCGCGACATCAACCGCGTTCAAGCTGTGCAGGAATGTGTGCTTCATGCGGAGGGCGGTTGTAGTTGTAGCTGCATGAAGCCCAAGCTTAGACATCTGCCTTGCTCACACGTACTTGCAGCAGTTGGGGATTGTGGCATACTTCCCGATATCTATGTGTCACCCTACTACAGGAAAGAAGCAATATTTCATACATGGAAGGAGGAGATATATGGGTTCGGGATATCTGGATCTTATACAACTCTGAGGCCATAGGTGTTCTACATTCCAGATCCGTCGAAGTTAAGGCTGAAAAAGGGCCGGCGTCAATCGAGACGCATCAGAAACGACATGGACGAGTCGGAGGCAGGGGGAGGACTCTACAGTGCAGCAAATGCGATGAGCGCGGGCATACTTACAAGAAATGCCCGAAGAACTCATAATCTCCAACCGTCCCAGGTTCTGATCTATCTGGACAGGCAACCGATGGCCGCCGTCCATCGGGAGAAGGAACAACAATGAGGCAACCACATCCTAGGCGTTCTCGTACGGCGACTACGTCATCCGCTGGCGATGCAATGACTTGATTATTCCTGTCAGCCTTTTAGTCTAGCGGTGATCCAATTGATGTAGTATTTATAATGCTGTTGTCATTTGTCATGTGTGTAATATTTATCCTTGTGAGACATGAATTATTGTAATGCTGTTGCCATTTGTCATGTGTGTAATATTTATCCTTGGGAGACATGAACTATTGTAATGCTGTTGTCATTTGTCATGTGTGTAATATTTATCCTTCTGAGACATGAACTATTGTAATGTTGCTATCATTTGTGTAGTGTACCTTTAGCGTTACGAATTACCATTGTAATGAACAATTTGTGTAATGTTTTTTTCTTTATCAATTGCTTATTTGTAATCACTCTTATGTATGCAGGTATGGCGGACGAGACACCAGCTCTCCTCAGTAGGGCACTGGACAGGAGCCACCGTTCGTACTTGTCGGCGGTGCAGGGTGCGCAGCTTACCACCTTTCGTCCACGCCCGTCGCGCGAGTTGTTGCGGGCCGATCCGCGACATGTTCCGTGGTATGATAGAGCTTAATTACTTGATGACATTTTTTGGCTATTTGGAAATATGTGGTACTAATGTTGAACTCCACGGTACGCAGGTTGCGTGAGGCAGGCCTGATAGCGATATGCAGGCTTGTTGAGGCGCGGGCGGACGAGAACGACCCGGCCAAGCGCTGGGATGCGGACCGGTCGCTGCTGGCTGCTTTGGTAGATCGGTGGCGGCCGGAGACGCACACGTTCCATCTCCCCTGTGGGGAGATGGCACCTACGCTGCAGGACGTCGCGTACCTGCTTGGCCTTCCACTGGCCGGGGAGGCTGTTGGCCTAGTGGATGGTGCGGGTGGCTGGAGGGAGGATATCATGGAGCGATTCGCTCCCGTGATGAGGCTACCCGGGCTCCCTGGAGTTGCTCCCCCCAACATGTACACCACCGCCGGGCCTACGAAGGCTTGGCTGCTCCAGTTCACAGTAAGTTAACTTTTACACTTTTTAGCATTTTTAATTTTTATTTTTTAAAGATTTGCAAAAAATAAAAATTAAAAATGCTAAAAATTACACTTTGTTACTTTCCTAGAAATCTTACGAGTTTTAACATCGTTTGCTTTTTGTTGTAGACCGACCAGCTCCACCCCGACGCCGACGAGTACTCGCTTAGACGGTCCTTAGAGGCGTACCTACTGTGGATGTTCGGTTGGGTAATGTTCACCAGCACCACCGGGCACGCAGTAGACAGGGGCCTGATCCACTATGCCCGGGCGATCGCGGATGCGCAGCTAGGGGCCGTGCCACAGTGGAGCTGGGGTTCGGCAGTCCTCGCAGCCACGTACCGTGCGCTGTGCGAGGCCTGCTGCAAGACGGATCCTGGAGCGATTTTCGCGGGCTGCCCTCTGCTTATTCAGCTCTGGGCAGCTGAGCGGTTCGCGATCGGCCGACCGATTGTCGACACCGCTGCGTACGCTTCAGGACCGGCAGCCGACCACCCAGCCGACGGGCCGACGATGGGCACGTACTGGTGCCGCCGCAACGTAAGTACAAATTATTTTCATTTCAAATTTCAGATTATGTGCGACTGATGTTCTGACGAATTGGTTCTCCTTGTGTCGCAGCGCCGTTACGCCCACGTCCAGGTCAGATGGAGCTACCCGGAGTTTGTCTTCGAGTTCGACCGTCTGCAGCCTTCGGACGTCGTCTGGGAGCCCTACACGCACCACGTGGTCGCGGAGAGAGCACCTCTAGGTCTGTCTGCCTTGTGCACGCGTGACGCGGCGTACTGGTTGACGGTGGTGCCGTTGGTTTTCGACATCTTCGTCGAGCCTCACTGCCCTTACCGTGTTATGAGGCAGTTCGGACTGAGGCAGGGCTTTCCAGTGAACGTACCGATACCCGTCGCGCCCCAGGACCACCAGTGAGTATTTCTCTTTCACCTTTACTATTGTTATGTGGACTACGCGCGGAACGTTCGATGACCATTATGTTCTTTGCAGGTTGACTCGACAGGGACAGCACGCAGGGACACTGTGGGCACCTCGGATCTTGCTGTACGTCGAGGACTGGTTGGTAGCCACCGAGGAGGTGATTGCTGAGGTCCACCCACACTCGGAGGAGAACTACACTGCCTACCTTCGGTGGTACTTGCCGCGCACACGTGCCCGCGTCACCTTCACCGTGGCAGCTCCACAGCTACACCAGGCAGGCGTCAGGGACACCTACCCCGTGCACCGTGACCAGGAGTACTTCCTGGGGGTACGTCCATGTTTCTTGGACTTCTTGTTTTCGTACTACGCGGTTGGTACATATGAGACTGACAAACCTAATTAATAATGATTCACGCAGGTCGACGCTGCACGCGCCATGAACGCCGACATCAACGCGGTGATGCTGAGGTTGGACGCTGGACTGCACCTGAACGACGTTGAGCAGAGGGCGACGTTCGAGCGGATGCAGATGAAGATGCGTTCGATCTTGCGCGTCCTCTCTTGTCGTTCAGCCGTGGACGCGGTACCTCCACCGGCAGCTGCTGTTCCACGTCCACGCGGCCCGACACCAGGATCGACATCGCACGGTGCTGGTGCGTCCACAGGTTAGTTCCGTACCTTCTCACTATGCAAAACCTTCGCCATGTTATTACAAACTGAATGTCAACTAGGTCCGACGCTGTCGACAGGACACTCTGCTGGAGCGAGTGGATCGTCGATCCCTCGGCCGTTCGCGACTCCGCCCAGCACGTCGGCCTTTGTTCGAGCGAGCGGTTCGTCCGTCCCTCCTCCCTTCAGTCAGCCGCCAGGTGAGCAAGCGTCTTCCGATGAGTGCTACAAACGTACTATTCGGGCGGAATGTTACTTAACTTTTGACATATGCAGGAGGATACTACCCGGCGGGGATTTTCCGTTCGGGCGAGTCTTCGTCGCAGGCGGACGGGTCCGGTGCAGGCGGGTCTGGTGAGGGCGACGACTTCGACGACCTGGAGGACCCAGAGCAGGACGTTCTCGGCGCCTCTCAGCTTGGTGGAGCACCACCACCACAGAGCCAGGAGCAGCCGCAGCACACGCCCGCACCAGATGTCCGCGCTAGTCGTGCCGTGCCCGCTGAGAGGCTGACGTACTCTCAGGGGCACATTAGGAGGGGTAGGGGTAAGAGGCCTCGCCAGTAGGCTACTAGTGCTACATGTTTGTAATATTTACAGTTAGTAACTTTGTGTTACCTCTTTGTATATAACTCTATTCGATCGCCGCACTCATATGTCACGAAAACATTTCATGTCATTCGCTACATCTACTCAACGAAACGACGAAAAACTTTCGGCGCGTAACAGAGGGCTACGATTGGTCGCTATCAAAGTAAGTGAATGCGAAACACAAACGGAGTACAACGGCGAGAAGGGAAGGGAAAATGGAAGACACGCGAAATAACATTTCAAGTTCATTAGTTCACTACACGTTGCGAGGTTATGCAACATTATTCATCGATACACCATACAACTACCAACTCGTGCATACTACTGAGTGCAACGAGGCCACTTTTCCTTCCTCTGCGCATCGGGATTCTCCTCCATTGCTGCCTTCGCTCGCCGCGCACACTCAAGCTTCCGCTCCCGCTCCTCCCTGTATGCAGCAACACGCCTCCTTTCCGCCTCAGCCTTGTGCTCTTTTTCTGCGGCCTCCTCCTTGCGTCTCTGCTCTATCTTCTCCTTGCGCTCTGCATCCCATTGCCGCATGTACTCTAACCGCTCCTTGTTTTGCGGCTTGATCTCGGTGTCGATCCACTACTCAAAATCACATAGCGGTGGAGGGGTCTGCCACAAATGCAATGTTTACTAATCAAATAAGTTGTTCAACACTACTTAATACACCAAATAATTATTAGAAAACATCAGTTCCTCACCATTAAGTTAATGCGGCGTATCTCAGGTGTTGGCTCAAACTCAAAATTGGCACACATCTAGTATCTCTGCATGTATGTCTCCTCTTCATCGGACTTGGCTACCTTACAAGGATCACCGCACCAGCACATGGGCACTGGAACACCGCTAGGCAAAGGCAATGGGTCAAAGGCATTTCCAGTCTTCGGGCGATAACTACAAGTCAACAATAAATGAAACACCCTAACCCGTTAATCTAGGATTCCTCATTTCACGCACAACGAATAACACAAAATATCACAGAAACGATTTACGTTACCTTGAGTTGGTAGCTTTTCCACGCCTTGGCATCCTACAGTTTAAAAAACAACTATCAAATATTGTAAACGCCCTTCATACGGTAAAATATAGTACTATTACAAACCAAACGTGTGCACAACAAATCTAGCCTAAAATTATTCACACTTCTAAGTGCTACAGATCTACTCACAAATTTCAACATATCTACTCACAGTACTACAGATCTACTCGCAAAAAATTTAGGGTCCACATCTAAGTGCTATAGATCTACTCACAAATTTCAAATACATGGTAATTACACTAGTATGCGACACAAAATATAACCATACGTCGGGATATTGTACTAACCTGCGATCGAATAAGCACAGCAACAACGCTTCGCGACTCTTCTCCTTCTTCCTCACCTCTCTCTTTTTTTTCCTTCAATTGTGACCGGTTGAAATGAGCACTTCCTCGGGCCATTGGGACTTTATGGGATGCCGACCAAAAATTGCCCTTGCAGAGGGCGAGATTACGCCAAAAATCACCCTCTGCAAGGGCGGCGAGGGGGCTACCTGCAAATTTGCCGCATCCCTCTATAGTTCTAGTTGCACTTTTTCCATATTCTCATCGAGAACACAAAACTGATCAGCTTTGATGTGTTTCAGTAGCAAATTACAAGGAAATTTGTTTTTTTACAAAAAAAATACTACAATTTATCTGTTACATGTTTCATATTACAAGTCGTTTCAATTTTTTCAAATCAATCTTTTTAAAAGTTTAATCAAGTTTATAAAAAAAATGGCAGCATTTATATTATCAACTTAGTTTTATTATATTTAACGTTACATATATTTTGATAGTTTTTAATGTTACAAATGTTGTTATATTTGTATAACCTTACTTAAATAAAGTGAAAATAGTTTAACTTTATAAAAAATCAAAATAAAGACAAAAATCGCTCTCTGTAAGGGCGGCAAGGGGGCCGCCTGCGGCGGCCCTTTGGCAGGCGGCCCCCTGATGAACAGTCTAAAATCGCCCTTGCCAAGGGTGGCAAGGGTCTTTTTTGCAAAAAGGCGGCGACGCGGCAGACGGCGCCCAACGGTCGTCTGCCACGTCATAAAAATCGCCCTCTGGGAGGGCGATTTTTAAATCTCGCCCTCACAGAGGGCGATTGGAGATTAGTTCTGCAATATTTCGAAACGAAAAATTATTTTTGCAAATCTTTAAATAAATAAAATTAAAAATGATAAAAATTCGTGACCGAGAGCGGTGGTGGACTGGTGGAGGCGGCGGCGGCGGCGCCGTGCGCATGGTGGCGCGGGGAGGTAGGAGGCGGAGCTAGGAAGGGGAAGCTAGCTGCGCCCCGGCGCGACGGAGATGAGGAGGCACAAGCACATGCGTACCCACCGCCTACCGCCGAGGTGAGCGCTCGAGGTATGCACGCTCGGTTCACTCGCATCTCGGGTTTACTGTTGTTAGTTGTTACCGCCGGCGTCCCCTCCGATGATGGAGAAGATTTTCAGCGCCTGCTCAAATGATGCTACCATCTGTCATACTAGGGAGTAAAATTAGCGAGGGATCAATTTGTTTTTTTCTACCATCGGTCATACTAAGGGAGTAAAATTAGCTAGGGATCAATTTGATTTCCACCGTGGATGTGCTTCTAGATAGTTGCATCTTCAACAACTTCAGAAGTTTCTTACATTTGTTTTCACATTTGCTGCAATAGTGATAAGATACTAGCCATCTCATCGGTTTTGTGCTGTAGAAAAGGACATGTATGAAAGGGAAACTGATTTCACTTTCGTGTACAAGGAAAACGTGATGCCAGCCAGCCATCGGACAAGAGATTATTCCGTTCTTCTTACTAAATAATTATAAACAACGACCAAAGTTTGAAAAGGGTCATTGAAGAATTAACCAAATGCCAAAGACCAATCACCTCATCGCAAGAAATCGTTGTAGCAAATGGCCCACTTGGCCATTTTCTTCTCCTCGTCCTCGAGAATATAATAAAACCAACTGAGTGCAGGACTCGCTAACCACATTTGACCCATTAACCCTCAAAGTCCGTATCACAGTTCATTCCTATCCACAATAGTTTTTTCTTCTTCTTTGTTGAGCCATCAACGGAGAGCAAGGTGGCCTGGCCCACCTGAACCAATCATTAATTCCACAATAGTCTGATCACTTTCTTCTGTCTCTTCCAAATATCAGTATATATCACAGGATTGTGAGCTCACCATTCAATCATTCATGCAATCTAGTCTCAGCCTGCTGGGTACATTCTTGCTGCCACGCAGCTAGACACGGTGCCACTTCATGTGCTCTTTGGCAATACCTTCCATCCCAGGTTCTTTTCTACCACTTCAAACTCGGCAGGCTGGGTTAGTTATACTATAATCAGCATAGTTCACTACAGATCAGGAATCACTGATCTGTCCCTTTATTACAGAGGCATAGTGATATGTGATCTAGTCCTAATGGCAGAGATCGTCAGTTCTGTGGTTGTTCATGAGGCAGTCAACCAAATCATACATGGCTTGGTGAACTGGAATGAGCGAAAGTCAAGTGCAGAGGAGAACATGGAGAAGCTGGAGATGGCACAGATCAGGTTGGAAGCTGCACTTGAGACATCCTGTAAGTGGCGAATCACTGATCCTTCGTTACTTCGTTGGCAGAAGAAGCTGAAGCGTGCTGCTCAAGAGTGCGATGACACACTGCACAAATGCCGGCAGCACATCCTGGAAGAAGAAGAGACAGACCAAGAAGTAAGGAATTCCTCCTTTCCTAGGCGAATTGCCCATGCCACCAAGTCATTAGTATCCTCCTTATTTTACAGCAATATTGGTGGCTCATGTAGATCTGCTGTTCGAAGATTTGAGTGGTTTGCAGATGGGGCTAATGAGTTTTTGAGATTTGTGGAGTTTGGAGGAACACCACATCAGTACCTGTTCTTTGACCCTCTTATCAGGCAACTTCTTGCAGGCAAAACGCTAGAGTATAAATTAGTGTCTGAAAACAAGTACCGGTTGTTTGTCATACGGCCCTTCTGTATTTCAGAGCATAGAATAGAAGCTAGGCTGATCTTTGACAGTAAAAATGCCAGTGCACCACAGGATGATTTTTTCCTGTGTATGATGCTACAGATTTCAGAGAGTGTGGACATACTTGGCATTGTAATCAAGTGCTTGCAGCTGTTTAATCCCCATTTCATGTATACAGCTGAATCTGTTAGGAATGAACTTACTCAGCTACCTTCACAAGATTTCTCCTGGGTGCCATACGCTGAATCATGCCATAAGAAACACTGGGACAATATTCACAACATTACTACCCAATGGTTTCGTCCAAACCCACTATGCTGCAAGCAGCACAATCAGAACAACAGTTATGGTAGTAGCAATCTAGGACTGCCAGCTTTACAGGGTGTTTCTCTAGGACCAGTTATTGAAGTGAGTTTGCAGTGCCATATACCAATTCCTGGGTTCAGAGAACAAGGAACAATTGTCAAAGGCAAACCTTCTCTTAAAGAACTTCCGCATATGAAAGTTGACCTTGTCTACACGCCCCATGGCTCTTCAGAAGATCTATTCCCAGAAATCAAGAGTTCTGTAATAGAGGTAATTAATGGTGATAAGCAAGATTGCTTGCACACAAACATTGCCTTGGAGCTAATGGAAGAGATCATGCTGCCAAGGGCAGTAGATTGTTTTCGTGAGAATGCAGAAGTGACATTGTATCAGATGCTTTGGAAGTCTAAACATGGTGGTGCATATCTTCAGGTTATGAAGGCAACCATGAACACACGGAGCACACGGAGAACCATTCGAGGATCTAGGAAAGCAAAGCTGTTGCAACAACAGCATCACAAAATGCAGCATCGTACAAATGCAATCTCTGACTTCCTCAACCTTTGGTCTGCGCATGCGCCTGTCCAGCTGCAGGGCTCAATCCTCGATTGGATTCAGAACGAGAAGGAAGCACAATTAGCACCTCCTCTACAGCGCCTGAAATTTTAGATCCTGTAATAGGGACTGGTCAGGAAAACAAGGATAATTGAAAGAATGATGAAAATTAATGTAATATTCTAGCAGAGAAAAGTAACCCGTAGGGAGTTTATTTCCAAGTTATTAGGGGTGTATTGATATGAAATGTGTGCTACATATACTGCTGCTGTTGGTCTAACTCAAAATTCATGTTGGTAAATGGTGATAACATGATGTTCATTCTCTGGAAATCTAATGTACAGTTTCACCATTGGATATTTTGATGTCATATTTTATTTGAATTTTCATGTGTGTACCATTATTGAAAGCGATGACAAAATGCAATCTCACTCAAATTTCTGCTACTTCACATTCCCATGCACTTCATTTTTTGGGTTGTTTTCATCCAGCACACATTTTTTAGGGAAATTTGTCAGTTTGACAGTGCCATTCTATGGTTGTTCAAACTACTATATATGTCTAGGATGATTTTGAACTGAAAGAAGAAAGCACATGCATATGTGTATTCTGACTTCATCATGTGCTGAAACAGAAAGACGAGAATGCAGCAAGGAGGAGAACAAGTCAATTGTTGTGTCCGTTGGTGGGTCAGTGTGGAGGCGGGCATGCCAACCCAACATAAGGCACCAGGAAGACTGGTATGCCATTAAAAGTGTTCATAAGAATTCCACCACCTGGTCCAATTTCAAAGCATGACCAGTTGGTAGTCTATGATTCAGAGTAGTTAATTGCGTCACTAGTATGTACAGTTCATTTTATACTTGATGCTGATGGACCCTTTCTCAGAGGAAGAAGACTTGCCATCCTTTGAAACAGACTGTGTGCGGCAGACAATTTTACCAGTCTGAACAAACTCTCTCTGTTTCATATTATAAGTCATTTTGACTTTATTCTCCATCAAACTTCTTTAAGTTTGGCGAAGTTTATAAAAAAATTTAACAATATTTTGACACAAAACAAACATATTATCAAAATATATTAAATGTTAGTTTTAGTTTTAGTGAAACTATAAATCTGGTTAAACTTAAAAGAAGTTCGATTAGAAAAAAAGTCAAAACGACTTATAATATGAAACGGAGAAAGTATTACTCAAAAGTTGGTTCAGTTACAGAATATCTGGATAAATACCAGAGGTAATGATGCCTTTTCACCCTCCAATTGACATTGTAACTAGTTTGGACGCACATTTCCAGCTGAATTGAACTGAACAGTGCGTGCAACTGAACTGAACTCTCCTCTTACCATTTCCAGCTGGACGCACATTTATGGTCTTCAGGGTTGCAGTGCAATCTGTTTACATCACTATTTTCAACTAGTTTGGTGAAGTGAGTATATTTTCTGCTGAAATCTTGTTATTGTAATATTATACACCTCTCTATCTCAAGTTATTTTCTTCCATTTTACTATAGGACTAGAGGAGGGCAGGGTTATTAACATAATAATAGTAGTAAAAATGAATATCCATATGGCATATGGAGAGTTAATATGGCTTCACTTGGGCCTCAATAGGTCAGCCAAGCTTTGACTGACACTTGGGCCCAATAAACTCCTTTGTTTCCACGCTGACCACCACCACCACGTAAGCAGGCGACAAGCCAGCCAGCTTACGTGGTCATGGACAAGAAAGCATGCGAAAGATCTGATTAAGAGTTTTTTTTTCCAAAAAAATATTATATATTTCACTGACAAGTGACAACTGACAAAAGGATTTAACTTTAGCTAGCCCAAGATTGGACAGTCAAAATCAAAAGAGGGCATTTTCAACTGGAGACTAGACTAGATCACGAGAATGATGTATTCTCCTGGGTGCCATAGTCATCCCACAAGACTCGCTTACACCTACTTTGAATATACACTTTTTCCTCACTGAAATCATGCATTATTGCATCTCACTGCTCCCTTCATAAATATCTGTTATCTTACACTATTGTCATTCTTTTGCACTAACCACTCTTGCAAATTGCAATCCAGTTATTGTCTGCTGAGTACTCTTCGGTGAACCTGTGTGACCCCAAATTGCTTCCTATTGATTCAACTCAGAAGGTTGGCCTTTATACATACTACAACATTGCTCTTTTTAAGTACTTATTAGGAATCCATTGGTCTGTGTTATGATTCTATTGGGCATAATGATGTAGTGATTGATACATATATTGCTCTGTCCTGATCAGGGAGGGAACCCTACAGATACTGAACATGGGGGAGGTAGTCAGTTCTGCCGTTGTTCATGAGACAGTGAACAAAATCATATCTGGCTTGATTGACAAGTATGAGCAACAATCAAGTGCAGAGGAGCAGATGGAGAGGCTGGAGATGGCGCACATCAAGCTGGAGACTGCACTTGAGACATCCAGTAAGTGGCAGATCACTGGTGGACCGTTGCTACGTTGGCAGAAGAAGCTGAAGCGTGCTGCTGAAGAGTGTGATGATACACTGCGCAAGTGCAGGCAGCGCCTCCAAGAAGAAGAACAAGCTGAACAACAAGTAAGGAATTCCTCCTTTCCTAGGCGAATTGCCCATGCCACCAAGTCACTGATATCATCCATCTTTCATGGCAATATCGACGAGCCGATTAGATCTGCTGTTCGAAGATTTGAGTGGTTTGGTTATGGAGCTAATGACTTTCTGAGATCCGTGGAGTTTGGAGGGACACCACGTCGTTACTTGTTCTTTGACCCTCTTATCGGGCGCCTTCTTGCAGGTGAAACACTGGAGTACAAATTAGTGCAAGGAAACAAGCAGCATTCAAATAACACTGCAGAGCGAGGAGTAGAAGCTAAGTTGATCTTTGTTTACAATGATGGAAGTGCGCCTGTGGATAACTTTTTTCTAGGTATGAAGCTACAACTTTCAGAGTGCACAAACATAGTTGGTACTGCAATTAAGTGCTTGCAGTTGTTTGCCCCTCATTTCAAGTCTACAACTGAAACTGTTAGGAAGGAACTTAGTCAATTACCTACACAGGACTTCTCCTGGGTGCCACGTTCTCGTTCATACCATTGGGACAGCATTCACAGTACAGTTACTGAATGGTTCCGCCCAAACCCAATGTGTTGCAAGCATCGTAGTCAGAAGGTATGTAGTAGTGGCAACATGGAGAAGACAGATTTACCAGACTTTTCTCTAGAATCAGTTATTGACGTGAGTTTGCAGTGCCAAGTTTCACTGCCTGGGTTAAAAGATCAGGTCACAGTTGTTGAGAGCAAACCTTCTCTCAAAGAATTTCCGCATCTGAAAGTTCACCTTGTCTATACGCCCCATGGCTCTTCAGAAGACCTATTCCCAGAAGTCGAGAGTTCTGTGATAGAGATGGTTAATGGTGTTGACCAACATTGCTTGCAGACAAACATAGCCTTGGAACAAATGGGAAGGATCATGCTGCCAAGGGCTGTAGATTGTTTTCGTCAGAATGTGAGAACAATGGTGTATCAGATGGTCTGGAAGTCCAAACATGGTGGTGCATATCTTCAGGCTATGAAGGTAACCATGAACATGCCGAGGCAGAGAACCATTCTAGGAGCCAAGAAAGAAAAGCTATTGCGACGACATGATAATTGGACACAGATACGCACAGATGCGATCTCAGATTTCTTCAATCTTTGGGCTGCGCATGCGCCTGTCCAGCTGCAGGGCTCAATCCTCGATTGGATGCAGACAAAAGAAGGAAGCACAGTTAGCACCTCATCTGCTACATCTAAAATTTTAGATCATGTAATAGGGACTTGTCAGGGAAACAGGGATACTTAAAAGAATGGAAATGTAATATTCTAGCATGGGAAAGTGACTTTTAGGGAGTTCGTTCTAAGTTATTAGGAGTGTATTGATCTGAAATGTGTGCTCCATTTGCTGCTGCTGTTTGCCCAGCTCAGAACTTATTTTGGTAAATGGTGATAACTTGATGTTCCATTCCCTGGAAATCTAATGTACAGTTTCACCACTGGATATTTGGATATGTCATATTCTAATTAATTGAATTTACATGCGTGTAATATGTTTGAAGGTGATGAGAAAATTAGCATATCTCAGTATGCATATCACCGATATGCCGATGTTGTTGCGGTGGTGGAGCAAGTTGAAGCGTGCTGCTCAAGATTGCTCCTCCTTCCCCAAGAGGATTGCTCACCGGACCAAGTCTCTCGTCTCATCTTTCATCAGCAGCGACAGATCATGGGACACTTTGGCTGATATGATGTCCAAAGATTCGAGAGTTTTGCAGATGGTGCAAACGAGCTCCTAAAGTTGGTAGAGTTTGGTGGAACCCACGTCACTACATGTTCTTCAACCCTCTAATTGGCAATCTTCTCTCGGGGAAATCTGTCAAATACAAAGCGATAAAAGGGAGCACGGTTTACTACTTAACCATAAGACCCATGAGCTTTGAAGAGCGTGGAATGGAGGCCAAGGTAGGGTTTGCTTGCCAAGATTCCAAGGCTCCTGCCGAGCCTATTGCTTTAGGGTTTATGTTTTTTGAACGGAAAACAGCACGAGCGTGCCTTTTCATTGAATATAGTGGGAGAAAGTATAGCCCCTAGGGGCAAAGAAAAGGAAAAGGTCACAGAAAACTATACACTATACAAGGTGCGGAATGAAACCGCGCAGCCACTTAGCACCTGCTAGACCCCAAAGGCTAGCCTCTTCTTTGATTCTCACCAGAAGGAAACTCGCTGCGACCTCCGTGTGGTCGAAAATCCGCCGGTTTCTGTCCTTCCAAATTTCCCAAACAACTAACAGAATCAAGGAGCGCAACCCCTTCTTGGGGACGCTGGGCGTGTTTGCTAGGTTCTCCCACCAATGCTGGACTGACCAGGCCTCCTCCCAGTGGCCCGGCTCAAGCTGTTGGTAGCCCACCCATCCAGCTACAAGGTGCCAGATCTTTTTGGTGTATTTGCACGTGGCGACAAGGTGCAAGGCCGTCTCATCCTCTCGAGGGCAGAGAGGGCACTGGCCATTGTTTTGCCACCCCCTGATCGCGAGTCGATCGGAGGTCCAGACCCTGTTCTGAATGATAAGCCAGGTATGGAATTTGCATTTTCCCCGGCGCCTAGGCTCTCCAAATCAGGGAGTTGAAGCTTGTGTTGGGCGCCCCACAACACTATGCATGGTAGGCCGATGAGGCCAAGTAGCGCCCGTGGCTTGTGAATTTCCAAACAATTTGATCCAGTTCTTCGTTGTCCAGGTGCATGTCCCAAACCGCTATCCACAGGGCAACTAGTTGATCAATGAGGTTGATCGTGATTGGTGAGTTTGCTTCAAGGGTCAAATCCTCTACCCAAGCATCATTCTCCTTTCCTTGGTGTAAGGACTTCCCTTTCTTTTTGGAGATCGCATGGACTAGCAGCATGAGGTATTTTGGCCCGCGTCCATATATCCATGCAGAGTCCCAGAAACGCATTGTGTTTCCATCACCGACGGTTATTTTTGTTGAGGTGGTGAAGAGGTCCTTGTCTACTTCGTCGCAAGGCGTCTCCAGTCCCACCCATGGCTTGCTGGGGTCTTTCCATTCATGCCACAACCAACGCAGCCGCAAGGCCCTCGTGAACTTTTCCAAGCTTAGAACCCCAAGGCCTCCCTGTCTGGTCGGCAAGCACGTCTTTGTCCAATTGACCTTGCATTTTCTTTCGATAATGTCTCCCGTGCCAGCCTAGAGGAAACGGCGTCGCTGCTTGTCAAGTTGCTCCAAGGCTTCCTTCGTAACTTTCAGGGCGGTTAGTAGGTAGACTGGGCGTGCCGTTAGCACTGATTTGACGAGCGTGGTTCTCCTGGCCGGTCCCATGTTTTTTCCCTCCAACCTGCTACCCTCCCCGAGATTTTGTTGAAAACAGGCTGCAGGTCCATCTTACGTATCCTCCCAAGGACTAGGGGAAGCCCTAGGTATTTTAGAGGGAAATTTTCCCTCACCGCCGGAACGCCATCAAGGACATCCTCTAGATCAACATTATCACATTTGATGGCTGCAACCTGGGATTTCTGAAGGTTGGTGACTAGCCCAGTGGTTGTGCCAAAGTGGTCAAGAATATCCGTGAAAGCTTTGACATCGTCTCGAGTGGGGTTAATGAAGATAACGGCATTATCCACGTACATCGAGATTCACAGGCGAGCCATTCTGCCTCGAAGTTTCGAAATCGCGCCCAGCTCTGTTGCCTTGGAAAGGACTCGTTGGAGGAGGTCGATTGCTAGGATGAAGAGAAGTGGTGAGAGAGGGTCCCCTTGCCAGAGTCTTCTTCCGTGTTTGATCCGCTGTCCTGGGATGCCGTTGAGGGGGACTTGGGAGGTAGAGGTGGAGAGCAGCGCTCCTAGCCAGTCTGTCCACCTCACCGGGAAACCCCTGCGCTTCAATAAGGCCATCAGGTAATCCCAATGCACGGAGTCAAAGGCCTTTGTTATATCTAACTTGAAGAGGAGCATCGCTCGTCTCATTCGATGATATCTCCTGGCCATGTTTCTCACGAAGAGGAAGTTATCATCTATGCTCCTTCCTTTTATGAAGGCACTTTAGTTGATAGAGATCAATGATTGCATGTGAGGCCTTAGCCGCAGCGCGAGCATCTTGGAAAGGATCTTCGCTATACTATGGATTAAGCTGATTGGCCTGAAGTCCGACACGCCCTCAACACCATCCTTTTTTGGGACTAGGACAATGTTCGCTGAGTTGAGCAGACTCAGGTTGGCACATCTAAGGTTGTAGATGGAATTGAAGACCAAGAAGATGTACCCTTTGACAATATCCCAACATTGTTTGAAGAAGATCCCAGTGAAACCATCTGGCCCCGGAGCTTTATCAACTGGCATCTCCTTGATTGCCCAGTGAATTTCTTGCTCGGAAAAAGGCTCTCCCAAGGTAGATAGGTCAGTCGGTGAGATGCCAAGTTCTTCCCAATTTGGCTCATTTGGCCTTGGCCCAGGTCGACCCATTATGCGTGCAAAGTGATCGTAGATTGTCGCTTCCTTCTCTTCATGCGTCACTGCCCAACCATTATCTTTGCACAACCTTTGGATGGTGTTTTTCCTTCTTCGCACGTTTACTTTGAGATGAAAAACTTTGTGTTCGTGTCGCCCTCGTGAATGTGTGTTATTCTGGAGGCCTGCCTTTTCCTTGCCCGCTCTATCGCAGCGAGTCTAAGGATCTTGCGCTTGAGGGCTGCTCTTAGCCTTGTCTCCGGGGCGAAGAGGTCTCTGTGCTCTTGGGCTACATCAAGCCTTTGGATGACATCTAGGGCCATATGGAACTGCATTTTGGCCTCTGTGCAGATGCCCTTTGCCTAGACTCTAAGGCTGGCCGCTGTGCACTGAAGCTTGTGGTTTAGACTATGCATTGGCTCAGTATGCGGCGATGGCTGGCTCCAGACGACCTTGACCATATCCTTGAAGCCCAGGATCCTCGTCCAGAAGTTCTCAAATTTGAAGAGCCTCGACTTACGTGGGCCTTGTGGGTTGGAGAGGATGAGGGGGCAGGGATAAGAATGCCCTGTAGGAAGGGCGTGTAGGACGTGGTGATGGAAGTCAAGGTCCCATGCTTCATTGCAGAAGCAGCGATCCAGCTTAACGAGGGTGGCCCTTTGGCGTTCGTTGCTCTAGGTGAACTTTCTATTCTGCAGGGGGATCTCATGCAGATCGCATGCAGCTCACATCGGTCGATGGTTGAGCAGAAGCGCCTCATGCGTGCTAGGTTGATGTTGGTATTGTTTTGTCCCTTGCGGGGTTTATGTTGCGACACACAGAAAGCACAGACGTATTTGGGGTAATAATAAAGTGCTTACAGTCATGCTTGTGCATGCCTCAGTTCAAGATTGCTGCTGAACATGTCAAGAGGCAGCTCGCCCAGCTGCCTACCCAAGATTTTTCTTGGGAGACACATCCCCTTATGAAACAGAGTGAGTATTAGATCAATGTCTACAACATATTTAATATACGACGCCGTTGATTTTTGTTATAACCTTTGATTGTTCGTCTTATTCAAAAAATTTTATGCAAAGCATGCTTAAAATTTCTTTAGTGATAAATCAAGAAAAAATATTTACTTACATTTTTTTAATAAGATGAATGGTCAAACATGATATAAAAAGTCAATGACATCATATATTTAAAAACAGAGATAGTACAACATATATGTATTGTCCTATAATGTGTATCTTGCATGTGATATCTTTACTACTTAAGAATGAAGAGTTAGCGATGACAATAGTGTTATGATGATATGTAACGCCCGTTTTGTCGCGGCGTTAGCGGGAAAACTAATTTGCTAAAAACTCTATTTGCGAAAATTTGCTCTTCGGTTGAATCTTGTTGTGTGCCAAGGTCTCGTGTCTCCCCTCTCAGTTCAACCCCAGAGAAAACCGCGAAATCGGATTTCAAATCCGAGCCCTCAAACTCCTCCTTTCAATCTCTCAGGAAAAGTCCACTTTACCTCCCTCGGCCCTCGGGCCGATTTCCCCCTCGGCCTTCCCTTTTCTCTCTTCCCCCCCTTTCTCGGGCCGCCTCGGCCCAGTCCCTCTTGCTCGGCCTTTTCCTCCCTCCCGCTGGGCCGCGCCCGCCCGGCCCGGTCCGCGCGGCCTGCCACGTCGGGCGCACCGCGCACGTGCGCCGCACGCCCGCGCGAGAGAGCGGGCGCTCTCCTTCTCCCCTTGCCCGTTCCCTCTCTCTCGCTTCTTCTCCGTTCCGTCGCCGGCGACCGCCTCCTCCCGGCCCCGCCAACGCGCGTGCGCCAAGGGGCCGAGCGCGCGCCTCCTCCTCTCTCTCCCCGCGCGCGCGCGCCCTTACCCGAATCGGCTAGGAGGCAAGCCTCCTTTTCTCCCCCTTTTCCCTTCCCCCTTTTTCTTTTCCCCGGTCACCGACCGCCGCCGACGTCACCGACTGCCGCGCTTGGCCGCTAGCGCGGGGAGCGCCAGCGCGGTCCCCTCGCCGCGCTCAAACCGCCTCTCCGCTCCGAACCGACCTAGCGCCCCACCCCCCTATAAAATTTCCCCCCGCTCGCTCCGGCCGCCATCACCGCCTCCCCGAGCTCGCCCCCTTCCCGCTGCCGCCGCCGCCCCGTCGCGCCACCGTCCCTCTTGCTGCCCGTCGCCGCGAGAAGAGGAACCCGGCGCCCTCTTCTCCCTCGGCCGGAGCTGGCCGAGTCCACCCGTGCACCGACGCCCTCTTCCCCGGCGAGCTCCTCCCGCCGCGGTAACTCCCCGACCCCCTCCATCTCCGCCTCTTTTCTCCCCGGTCTAGGAACTAGGTTGCGCCGTAGGATCTCCCTCCGGCCACCGCCGTGGCCGCCGTCTCCTCCTCCGCTCCCTCTTCGCGCCGCCGTTGCCGCCGCCGCTGCGCACCGTTGTCGGCCGCCGTCGTACCCCCGCGGCCCGATCCGAGCCGACGGCTCGATTCCTCTCTCTCCTCTCTTGCTCCGGCGCCACTCCCCTTCGCCGGCCTCGCACCGCGTCGCCCGAACCCCTCCGCCATCGCCGCCGTCCCCGGCGCCTTCTCCCCTCTATTGCCCGGCCGGCCTACGTGGCCGCCACGCAGGCGCCACGCGAGCGCCAGCCGGCGCACTCCCTCATTCCCCTCCGTGCGCTCGGTCCGCATAGACCGCGCCGCCGACGGGCGGGCCCCGCCCTAACGCCGCGCGGCGGGCACGGTCCACCGGATTGGCCGACCGCGTAGGCCGCGGCCTGCCCTGGCCCATCGGCCTCGCTCCCCCTTGGCCCAACGGCCTCCCTCTCGCATCGGCCGGGCCGCGTCGCCAGGCCGGCCATCTGGGCCTCCTTGGCCGACCGGCCCAGTCGGCCATCGGCCCCTCGGCCACTCGGCCTTTTTCGCTCGGGCCGCTTGGCCCACTCAGCCGATCGGCCATCGGCCCCCGCCATCGGCCTTCGGCCCATCGGCCGCTAGGCCCATCGGTCTATCCCCCCCCTCGCGCGCCGATCGGCCATGGGCCGATCCCTTCGGGCCGTCGGCCCAATTATTTCGGCCGCGCCCATTCTATTCTTTTTGGCTGCCCTTAGCCGCCCAAAATAAAGTCTAAATTGCATCCCTCCTTCTTTTCTTTTTCTAGGGAATTACTAATTCCTTTTCTTATTCCAGAAAATCCTTTAATCTTCGGAAATTCATATCTTTTCAACCGTTCGTCCGATTAACCCCGTTCCACTTCCAAAATTTCTCAAAAATCGAGATCTATCCAATGGCACGCTTAGTGGTCTTTAATAGGGCTTCCTTTTATCGCGTTGTTGAGTCGTCTCGTTTCACGTGTAGTCTCGGAGCCCGAAAACCCGCAGTGCGTGGATTTCGAGGAAGAAGCTCAAGATCTCGAGCAAGGCAAGTCACCTTTGATCAATTGAACCTATAATTTAAATTAAGTATTTTGATTCCGCAAACTATGCATTACTTAGGTTACACTTGGCACTTGGCCTCGATTTGCAATACAACCGGCAGGCCCCACCCATTTGCTGCATTCACCTTCCTTGATATTTGAATACCCTAACACCCTTGTCACCCCTCAGGTGGAGCCTCGGTATCCATACCTCACGTACGAATGTCGAGACTCTCCTCAAACTTTAAAATTGATCACATGGGTAAAACTTGAGTTTACAAACTGCTTGGAAAACCCGACACTTGGGTCGGTGCCTTGAAAATAAAGTGAGTTTCTAAAACTCGCGGTACGGGAGACGTACTGGAGGTACGGTCTGCCCGTTCTCGCTCTAAGGACCGATTCCTTGGGAATTACATCCGAGCATATGTCAAGTACGACCACATGGGTGTTATGGGACGCCCCTGGCTGAGTAATTAGCTAGGCCAGGGAAATCTTGATGCCAAGGGACAAGTGGATTCGCCGGGGTGGTGTCGGGGAGGACCCCTGGGCTTCCTGGCACAGTATGGTCTGAGACCTAACCTGGTGTTGGTCTGTGGGACCCCTCCCGTTGGCATAAGATGACCCTGAGTCGGCTTTCGAAATGCCTTGTCGTGAAAGCCTCAAGGTCGCCAGACGTGACCGAGAGTCGCGGGCTGGGTGATTCGGGGTTAGTAACGTTGTGTGGGTAAAGTGTACCCCCTCTGCAGAGGTTAATAACTGTTCGAACAGCCGTGCCCACGGTCATGGGTGGATGTGAGGTGATTCCTTAGCGTAGTTTTAATCGGGATCCTTGTGAATTGCTGTTGGTGTGTGAGAAATTTCTTCCTGTGCTTAAGTTGGGCTGTTGAAGCAGCCGGAGTCGGTGGACGGTTGGCAGGGAGCCTCTCATTCCGACGTGTTTGATTTGTGGCTGTTGGTACAGCCAGTGTGGTGAGCGATTGGCAGGGAGCCTCTCGCGTGTGGCTGTTGGAGCAGCCGGGTCGATAAACGATTGGCAGGGAGCCTCTCGTGCCGACAAGAATCAATCGATACATTTTCACTGCTCCGGCCGGATGAGACGCACTTTCTCATCCGTGTCGTTGAGAAGCACTTACTTAGATGTTTCTAAAGTCTTAAACTAAAATCAATTGTGAAAAACAACTGGCTTTCCCTTGAAGCTTGCATTAAACACTTAATTCCCCTGACTTGCTGAGTACTTCCGTACTCACCCTTGCTCTATATAATTAAACCCCCCCAGTTCTCGAAGACGAAGAGGTGGACCCCGCTGATGAAGAGTTCTTCCAGGAGCAAGCAGACTTCGAGCAGTAGTAGGGTTTCGGCCTTCCCCCAAGGCTTTGCTTGTAGCTTAGGGCTAGTCTCCGCTTTCCGCTTCCGCCTTTTTGTAATGCTGTTGCGAACTCGGGTTCTGTCCGCAGTTCCAACCTTGGTTGTAATCCTACTCTTAATAAAGAGACCGCTGTTGTTGTGATAATCTATCTTCCTGTTATACCAGCGCTATTTCCTGGGATTGGTACAGACATACAGGTTAATTTGGATCGCCTTATACTGGCCTCCGCTCGGGGCTAGTTTGGGGCGTGACATGATACTTCCTTCGGGTTGATAATACTTGTCGTTTTGGACAAAGACACAGTCTTTAAAAAATAACTTTGACCACTATTGTTTATTATAATATACATAGAAATATTAATAAATATATGATTTTATTGAAGTACTTTTAAAGATCAATTTATACATATGGTTACCATATTTCTAAGACAAATATTGTAGATGTTATTTATAATCAAAGTTTTTAAAGTTTGACAATAGTCTTATCCGAAACGACAAGTATTATTACCTGAAAGGAGTGTGTGTGTGTGTGTGTATATATATATATATATATATTCTGTGTGAATTTATTTATGAGAAATCCAGAGAGCAAAATTGTATAAAATTGTATATAGTTGTAGTGAAGCAAAACGCGTCATAACCAGGTGAGTTAGTGTGGGCTTTTATTTGGGCCTTGATGGGCCGGCAAAGCTCTGAGTGATACTTGGGCCGCATGAAACTTGACCCCTTATCTAGGCTTCGTTTGGTCTCCACGCGACCACGCCGACCACCGCCCGCGGCCGGCGGACGGGGTTTCTGGTCGATCGATAGCCTGCGCCGACGAGGACGCTCGAGGATCGGCGGCGCGGGGGAGGTCCGGGCGTGGCGTCGCCTTGCTCGATCCGCTGCAACTGCCACTTCGGGGCGCCGTATGTACTGGCGCGTGCAGCGATGCGGAGAGGGAGGAAGAGCGCGCGGCGGCGGCGGCTGCGCACTAGCTCGAGAGGTACAGCTCGGTTTCCCCGCATCTCGCAACCAGTTCTTCCGTGCTTACTGCTTCGTTTCTTCCGTGCTTACTGCTTCGTTAATGTTCTGTTAATCTGTTTGGGTGAAAGGAATGACCAGGTTTACTGCAAAAGATCTGTTCTTTCAACCAATAGGCAATAGTCAAGGCTAGTAGTAGAAACTGATTGCAATGTCTGACTGTCGAGGACTATATTTTTTAACAGAAAGGAATTTTTAAACCGACGAGGAGAATTTAGAATTTATCTTTAGCTAGCACAAGATTTCAAGTCATTAAATCTCCGGTCTAAAGAGTGTGGCAGATCATCAGTCCCCCCTGGACGGTCAAAAGCTCAAAAGAGAGTAGTTTCTTAAGCTCAAAACAGGAGACTAGACTAGAGTAGTGCGTTGTTCATATTCATCAAACAAGACGCGCTTAGCACCTAACTCTTGACTTTCTCAGTTTTTCTCTCCTGCATGGTTACAGGATTGTCGTTCTTGCAAACTGTGGTCCAGTTATCTTCTGCTAGGTACTCTCTGGTGCACCTATGTGCCCCCCTAGTTGCTTCTCATTGATTCAACTCAGAAGGTTAGGCTTTACATATACTACAACATTGCATTTTGTTAGTACTTATTAGGAATTCATTGGTCTGCCTTTTGATTCTATAGGGCATAATGATGTGGCAATTGATGTATATATAGCTCTGTCCTCATCAGGGCGGGAATCCTACAGATTACTGAAGATGGAAGAGGTAGTCAGCTCTGCAGTCGTTCATGAGACGGTGAATAAAGTAATATCTGGATTGATTGACAAGTATGAGCGAAAATCAAGTGCAGAGGATCAGATGGACAGGCTGGAGATGGCACAAATCAAGTTAGAGATTGCACTTGAGACATCCAAGAAGTGGCAGATCACTAGTGGACCGTTGCTACGTTGGCAGAAGAAGCTGAAGCGTGTTGCTGAAGAGTGTGATGATACACTACGCAAGTGCAGGCAGCGTGTCCAGGAAGAACAAGAGGCTGAACAAGTAGCAAGGGATTCATTCTTTCCTAGGCGAATTTCCTGTGCCACCAAGTCACTGATATCATCCATCTTTCATGGCAATATCGACGAGCTGACTAGATCTACCATTCGAAGATTTGAGTGGTTTGCAGATGGAGCTAATGACTTTCTGCGATCCGTGGAGTCTGGAGGGACACCGCGCCGTTACTTGTTCTTCGACCCTCTTATTGGCCACCTTCTTGCAGGTGAAATGCTAGAGTATAAATTGGTGCAGGGAAACAAGCAGCATTTATTTTGGATACGGCCCAATAACATTGCAGAGCGAGGAGTAGAAGCTATGGTGTTCTTTGTTTACAATGATGGCGCTGCACCGGAGGATAACTTTTTTCTTGGTATGATACTACAGCTTTCAGAGAGTACAAACATAATTGGCACTATAATTAAGTGCTTGCAGTTGTTTGCTCCTCATTTCGAGTCTATAACTGAAACTGTTAGGAAAGAACTTGCTCTACTACCTACACAAGACTTCTCCTGGGTACCACATTCTCGTTTATACCATTGGGACAACCTTCACAGTATAGCAACTGAATGGTTCCGCCCAAACCCAGTGTGTTGCAGGCATCATGATCATAAGGTATGTGGTAGTGGCAACATGAACAAGATAGAATTACCAGACTTTTCTCTAGAATCAGTTATTCAAGTGAATTTGCAGTGCCATGTTTCACTGCCTGGGTTCAGAGAACGGGGAACAATTGTCGAGGGCAAATCTTCTCTTAAAGAATTTATGCGTGGACCGCGTCTAAATATTCTCCTTGCCTATACGCCCCACGGCTCTTCAGAAAACCTATTCCCAGCAGTCGAGGGTTCTGTGATAGAGGTGATCAATGCTAATGAGCAACATTGCTTGCATACAAATATTGCCTTGCAACAAATGGAAGAGATCATGTTGCCAAGGGCGGTAGATTGTTTTCGTCAGAATGCAAAAGCCACAGTGTATCAGATGCTTTGGAAGCCTAAACATGGTGTTGCATATCTTCATGCTGTGAAGGTAACCATGAACATGCTGAGCACACGGAGAACCATTCGAGGAGCTAGGAAATCAAAGCTGTTGCGACAACAGGATCATAAGACGCATCATCGCACGGATGGAATCTCTGACTTCCTCAGCCTTTGGGCTGCGCATGCACCTGTCCAGCTTCAAGGCTCAATCCTCGATTGGGTTCAGAAAGAGAAGGAAGTACAATTAGCAGCTCCTCTACTGCGCCTGAAATTTTAGATGATATAATAGGGACTAGTCAGGGAAACAGAGAAACATGAAGTACAAATGTAATATTTTAGCTGAGAAAAGTGACTTATACGGAGTTTATTGATATGAAATGTGTGATACATATACTTCTGTTGTTGGTCCAACCCAATACTTATGTTGGTAAATGGTGATAACTCATTGTCTGGAAGTCCGTACATCCATGCTCATCAGATGTGTCATATTTTATTTGAATTTACATGTGTGTACCATGATTGAAGGTTTATGCTTTTTCCCCCTGGAAATTCTTAGTTTGACAGTGGTATCCTCTGGGTGGTTTAAAGTTCAGGTTATATGTATTTGTGATGGTTTCGAAATGGAAAAAAAACACATGCATATTTATTCTGACTTTATCATGTACTGAAAACACAGAAACGAAGGGAACACAAAAAAAGCAGCAAGTAGGAGAACAAGCTGATTGGTGGGTGATTGTGGACATGCCAAGCCAACAGAAGGTTCCAAAAGGGAATAATTCTAATCCATCAAGCAGACAGGAATTCCATAACAGTTGTTCAAAATAATTCCATTTTTTTTCTATTTAGTCCAGTCGTAATGCTTGAGGTTGGTGAAGTCATGCGATTGATTTTCTTCTGACTGTTTAGTCTCAGATTGAGACCGATCAGTTTTGTCACAAGGATATATCGTTCAATCTTATACTTTTCTTTTGGTCAGTTGATTTTTTTTGAAACGAAAGACGGCAAAAGACTTGCCGAATATATTAGAAGGAGTGAAAGTCACAGAAACCTAAGACAGAGAAACAAAAAAAAACATCTAGTACATTTATAAGAGCCTTGCTATGATAGCAAACCTATGTAGCACATTTTGGTCAGTTGATTCATTTTATATTTGATGGATCCTTCCACAACGAAGACATGTAGTCTTTTCTTCAAGCAATTTTGTCGGTCTGAACACATATGTTACTCAAAAACTTGGTTCAGTTACAGAGTATTTGGAGAAATACAGGCGGTCTGGAGGGCAGATTCTGGTACAGATGTTAGTCAAAGACTTTTCGCTGTCCAATTGGCAATTTTTTACATAATGAATAGAAATCCAATCTCTATATCCACGAATGGATATATTCAGAAGGTATGTGGTAGTGGGAACATGGACAAGATAGAATTACCAGACGTTTTTCTAGAACCAGTTACTGAAGTAAGTTTGCTGTGCCAAGTTTCACCTCCTGGGTTCAGAGAACAGGGAGCAATTGTCGAGAGCAAATTTTCTCATAAAGAATTTCCGCATCTGAATGTTATCCTTGCCTATACGCCCCATGGCTCTTCAGAAGCCCTATTCCCAGCAGTCGAGAGTACTGTGATTGAGGTGATTAATGGTAACGAGTAACATTACTTGCACACAAATGTTTCCTTGGAACAAATGGAAGAGATCATGCTTCCAAGGGTTGTAGATTGTTTTCGTCAGAATGCAAAAGCAACAGCGTATCAGATGCTTTGGAAGTCTAAACATGGTGGTGCATTTCTTCAGGCTGTGAAGGCAACCATGAATATGCAGAGCACACGGAGAACCATTCGAGGAGCCAGGAAAGCAAAGATGTTGCGACAACATGATCATAGGACACAGAGCCTCACAAATGAGGTCGCTGAATTCCTCAATCTTTGGGCCGCAATTGCGCCTGTCCAGTTTCAGGGCTCACTCCTTGACTGGATTCGGAAAGAGAAGGAAGTACCAGCTCCTCTACTGCGTCTGACGCTTTAGATGATGTAATAAGGACTAGCAGGGAGACAGGGATAATTAAAGGAATGGAGGAGAAAAGTGAATTGTAGGGAGTTAATTTCTAAGTCCTTAGGAGTGTATTGATCTAAAATGTTCTACATATCCTGCTGTTGTTTGTCCAGCTCATCAGTTATGTTGGCAAACGGTGATAACATGATCTTCTTACCCTGGAAGTATAATGTACCAGCTTTGCTCACTCGATGTGTCAGATTTCATTTGAATTTGCATGAGTCTACCATGATTGTGGGCTATAAGAAAATTATCATTTCTCACCCAATTGCCTGCTTTCTCATATTCCCATGCACTTTCTTTTTATTTTGTTGTTTGCATCCGGTATGGCTTATTTACTGGAAATTCCTAGTTTGACAGTGATAACCTCTGGGTGGTTTAAAATTCTAATAATATGTATTTTGGATTATTTCAAAATGAAACTAGAAAACACATGCACATTTATTCTAACTTTATCATGTACTGAAACACTGATACAAAGGGAGATGCAAAATGAAGAGCAGCAAGGAGAATAAGCTGATTGGTGAGTCCGTGGATGGGGTGGGTGGTGGACATGCGGAGCCAACAAAAGACTAATCCATCAAGTAGACAGGTATTCCATTACAGTTGTTCAGAATAATTCACAGTTCATTTGCAAAGCTTCATGGTTAGTTGCGGTGCGCCTTGTTTCTTCTGATTGACTAGTCTGTAATTGAGACTAATCAGTTTGTCACCAGAATATATCATTCAATCTTAGACTTTCAACCAGCTTGGTGCGGGCAAAAAAAGACAGCTATTAGTAAATTCCATCTGCCATTTTATATACTACACTAATGTTTTCTTTTAGCCGGGTTGGCTTAAGACAAGCCGACCAGATTGTCTTAAGATGGGAGAAAAACAATTTACAGTGAGAGAAAAATTTACATCGACAGGAGACTGTCGAAACCGATGGGTAGGCTGACACCTAGATTACTTAAACTTCATCTGTTGCCTTAAACAACCCTGCTTCCTTCCAGATGATCACTAATGTAGTATATAGTAAGTATACTTAGCTCTCCATTCCAGATATATACGATATTTTGATCACGTGTAACTTTGCTGCTGCCTCTCTCATGTTCAATCGTTCACTGGGATTCTGGCGTGTGAAGGAAAGTGCCACTCCAAGCATGTCCAACAGCAACTGGTACACTGCCTTCTCTTCGTCCAACATCGCTGGAGCAAGCTCCTTAAGATCTTCTCGGAGGTAAGTATCAATGATATGAGCTATCGCATCTGGATAGTTCCTCTCGACGAAATTGACGATGCTAAGTCCATTGCAGAACAGAGGATCAGTTGGCCTTTTCCCTGTTAGCAACTCCAGTAGTACCACGCCGAAGCTGTATACATCTCCTGAGGTTGAGAGGAATCCGCCTCCAGCATATTCTGAATTCATGTGAAATGTGCATGGTAAGATAAGAGTTCATGTAAATAACCAGTTGGCTGTCACAAAAGTGCTAAATTTACAGCTAGAGAAACATACCTGGGGCAATATACCCTATAGTTCCCTTCAAACCGATCGAACTGATTGAGCTTGAATCTCCAATGGCAGGTGACTTAGATTTATGGTAGAAATGCGCTATGCCAAAATCTCCCAAATGAGCAGTCATATCATCGTCTAGGAGGACATTACTTGGCTTTAGATCACAGTGTATTATAGGATTCTCACAGTCATGGTGTAAATATTGCAATGCATCTGCTATGTCAACAGCTATTTTTATTCTTTGGGACAGGCTCAGTTGATTTGAAGCATTTGTACCACTTGCGGGGTGCAGCCAAATATCCAAGTTGCCATTGGGCATGAACTTATACACTAGAGCCTTGAAATCATTGCCTATATTATCAATTGTTGAGCATGAAGTTAGAACTGGAAGTAGATTCCGGTGCCGAATGCTCCTCAAAGCTTTGCATTCTGTCATGAAACTTCTATCTGCACCTTGCATATCAAGATGAAAAACTTTCACAGCGACAACCATGTTTGCTTGGGTTAGGTTTCCTTTGTACACTGAACCGTAGCTTCCTCTCCCAATCAGATTGCTTTCTGCAAAGTTTTCTGTAGCTTGAGCTAGATCTTTAAAAGAAACTAAAGGAAAATGATCCCTAGATGAAGGCAATGGTAAATGCTTTCTGAACACCTTTTTTCTGAAAATTGCAAGGTAGGCCAGAAATATGAGAAATACAGTGCCTAATATAGGGACCAATATCTTGACCAAAAAATGTGGTCGTCTAGTTCTACTTTGATAAAAAGTGGGGCATAAAGGCATATGTAACTCCAGTACTCCTCCACAAAGCTGACGGTTGCCTTCAAGCAAGATGGCTGTAGCATTTCTGAATACTCCATCAGTTGGCACTTGACCTTCAAGATGATTATCTGAAAGATCTAACTGGATGAGAAACTGTAGTTTGCTTAGAGCAATTGGGATAGATCCTGTCAAATTGTTATGGGAAAGATTGAGCATAGTTAAGACGCTAAGGTTTCCCAGAGATGTGGGAAGGCTTCCTGAGAGGAAGTTTTGGCCCATGTTGATGGTTTCTAATTGTTGACATGTGCCCAAAGTAGGAGGAATTTCCCCAGTAAGCTTGTTTGATGAAAGATCAAGATAGCTAAGCTGTTGAAGGCTACTTAAAGAAGGGATCAGGCCTTGCAAATTGTTGTGGGATAGTGAACATTGGACAATGGTGGGTACTATGAAGACCTCTTTAGGTATATTGCCTTGAAGATTGTTATAGCTGAGGTCTAACTTTGAGAGCTGTTGAAGTTTTCCTAGGCTGGATGGTATGAGACCATGGAATTGATTGTTTGAAAGAAACAGTTCTGACATCTTGGAAATGTTGCCAATAGAAGCTGGAATGTTCCCAGTGAAGTTGTTGCCATCTAGGTATAAAGCTTGTAAATTTACCATGCTTCCAATCCACCCATCAATCGGACCAATAAAACTGTTGAAATCCAATCCAAGTTTAGTTAACCTATGAAGATCTCCTATGCTTGAGGGAACTAACCCGGAAAGCATGTTGTTACTCAACACAAGGTTGTCCACGCTAGAGGAAAGGTTGCCAATAGAATTCGGCAGGACACCTTGCAGTAGATTTTGGTGCAGTGAGAGCATCTTAAGACGCGTGCAGTTGCTCAATGCATCTACGAATTCCCATCCCCAACTGTCTCTTGCTTCAAGATTGTTCATGTCAAGACCAAGCTTTTCGAGCTTCCAGAGTTTACCAAGAGAAGGAGGGATTCGGCCAGTAAACCCTTGGTTGTATCCTAGGTGTAGCCACTGCAGCTGTGATGCATTGCCCAATGAGTCAGGGATGCGACCTTCCAACATGTTGGCACCCAAGATGAGTTGCTGAATGTTAGGGATGAAGTTGCCAAGGTCTGATGGCAATGGACCATGCATCATATTATATGGCAGTGCTATTTCTTGGATATGTGACAGATTGAAGAGCACATCTGGGATCCTGCCTGACAGCCGATTTCCACCCAGCAACAAGTAGGACATGTTGGTCAGCCTCCCAAGCTCATCAGGAATGGATCCCTCGAGCATGTTGCCTTGAAGTATGACAGTATTGAGAGAAGTGATGTTCCCTATTCCTGGTGGGATGATCCCAGTGAGTTTGTTGGAGTGAAGCCACAGATTTCGCAGGTTGGAGAGGAGGGCTATGTTGGGAGTGATATCACCAACTAGATGGTTCCTTGAGACGTCCAACGTCCTCAGTTTGGTGCAGTTTGTGAGTGCCTCCGGAATACTCCCTCCATTTGAAAAATACAAGATGTCTTAGCTCTTGAGATGGTATTCAATGTTAAACTTTAACCATTTATGTCTTTCATGATATCCTGCCTCCGCTTTTCAAATATAAGGGATTATGCCCATAACTACATAAGGCAAAATCCCCTATATCGGGTAGTATATCATTAGCTACAAAAACAATATCATATCAAAGTACTACTTTAGAATAAACAAAATCCAATTATACCATTTATGTGGCACTAAACATATACTCCTTTTGTATTTAAATATATGACTATGTTGATTTAATTTGTTTCACCAAAATTTTAAAACTTTGACCATTAATGGCTCTAAAAATATTTAGTTTGAAAAAATAAAAAGTCACATAATATATTTTTGTTTATGAGTACTTTTAAATACCATAATTTAGTTAGATATTATCATTATATTCAAATATAATAATAGTTGTCAAAGTTGAAGACCGAATAAAGTCACCAGTGTCACTTAAATACATAGGTAATATTGTCTTAGCTTAATTGTTTTTCGCAAACGTGCAAAAACTTTGCACACCAATATATCGTCATCTATTTAAAATGTAATACCATAGCTTAATTGTTAATAAAAATTAAAAATCTGATTTTTTTTTTTGGATGGAGGTAGTAATATTTTTCAACTCCACATGTTTTCTTCGCATATCAATGCACAAGTATATTTTTATAGTTAAATTACATGGAGTACAAGAAAAATTCACTTATTTTTTCACTCATGTCACGATACAGATCTGCCCTCAGCTCAATTCCACTCATTTTTCCGTTAGGCTTATCTATTTAAAAATATATCAATATTTTCGTTCATCACACAAATTTCTATCCATTGTTTCGTCATCCGTTCATCTCATGCTATAACCATCGGACCCACGAGTCAGAAGTGTCATCCACATCCCGTAAATATAAAAAAATTAATTGTCTAAGAACAATAAGACTTTTTGTCACTGTACACAACGCTGATGCTTACAATCATGCCTGGATGCTTTGATAAATCCTTAAGATCAAACTTCAGCCACCCTGCCATTACCTCGTGCAACACACGGGCATTATGCGAATTTAACAATATTTATACTTACACACACACACACCACTTTATAAAATCTTATGTCTAAACTTAAAAAAAGAGAAAATTTTGACCTACAAACCCAAATCTGTCTTCTTTTTTTTTTTATCAATGCTTGTGTTGATTTTGAATTTGATTTTGTTTGAAGTAATATATGTTACCATACTCTATATTATTATTTTTTAAAACAACCATTTACATTGGATCATTGGATTTGTAGATCCAAACCATCCAAGCAGCACCTAAGGAGAAAAGAGACGGCGTCAAATCAATACTCATCCTGCTCTCCTGAGAAATCTAGAAAGAGAGAAACAGTCGAGTCTTCAGAACCGTGAAAACGTCACTACACGGACTCATTGACCAGGTGACAGACGAAATATGGCTATGACGCGCAGGTGGGGCAAAGGACATCAAGTCCCTGATGCCGGATGACCATGGGAGCACAACTAATAGTCTGTAAATCCTACTTCTGCCCCTCTTGGTGGCTGCACCCCTCCCTCCTGTCCCCCCCCTCCCCCCNCCAATCTCCTTGTAATTCCTAGCCTCTAAGGCTATTGTACAGTTTTTTTCTCTTCTTAATACAAATACATCCTGCGGGGTTTCAAAAAAAAAAGGTATATGAATACTAGGGGAGTAGTAGTACCTTGCAACGAGTTGCCAGCGAGGTCAAGAAACGCCAGCTCCTGCAGGCTGCCGAGCTGAGGCGGCATTGGGCCGGAGAGCAGGTTGTTGGAGAGGTTCAGGGAAGCGAGGCGCGACATGTTCCCGAGGGAAGCGGAGATGCGGCCGGACAGCGTATGCCCGGCGAGGTCCAGCGCCGCGACGCGGCGGCGCCATACGTCGTCGCAGGTGACGCCCTTCCACCCGCAGAAGTGGGCGGTGGTGTTCCACGAGCTCATGGCCCCCGATGGATCGTTGGTGATCGCTCCCTTGAAATTGAGGAGCGAGGCCAGGTCCGTTCCGCCATTGATGCTTCCGGCTCCATGTGATAGTAGTAGCAACACCAAGGTGCACGGTATGAAGAACATTATGCCCAGTTCCATGCAGCACGTGATGCTTGCTTAATTGCTAGGAGAAGTACAGTCGTAGTGGAGAGTATTTGCTAAGTAGCTGAAAGAATTAAAGGAAGGACAGGACAAACATGCATGTTAATTACATGTTGTTACCGATCAGGGGACTGATCGAGTGTTCCAAAGAAAAACTGCAGGTTCGGCATGGCATGTATGTGTGCCAAGGGCTTAAATTAATGAGCCCACAAAATCTGAAACGATATATCTCCATATCGTTTTCACCTGCACGTAAATAAACAAAATTTGCAGCTACTCATTCAAAGCCTGACAGTCTGAATTGGCCACTTTTTTTTTTCTCGCCGTGGCCGGCCGTCCGTGTTTTAATTATTAAGAGCAAGAAGGAAACAAAGTTTTCTTAATTGACATATATATCTCCAGATCGTTTTCACCTGCCACGGCTTTGTTGAAATTGTACTAAATCCTGCGTGTAGACAGGCTTTACTTACGTACCGGCGGTGCTCCATCCAGCCTCGATCGGACGCCACATTTCATCTGCGGCCATCAGCAAGTCGGACTACGGGGAAAAGTGACGAACCACCAACCATTTCGCCTTTGACGGAGCAGCTCAGCTGCTGCTGCAACTGCGGGCCTTTCACTAGCGAGCGATGCGGATGAATCACACTCACCATTCTTGCAGATTGCAATCCAGTTATCTTCTGCTGTCTTTTTAGAACTATCTGCTGGGTACACTTTACATATAAAGATGAAGATAAAGTTAGGGCACGTAAAACGAAAAAGTCATTAGCGCATAATTAATTGACTTTTAATTATCACAAACTTAAAAAATGAGTTTATTTGATATTTTAAAGTAAATTTTATATATAAAGTTTTTACACGAAACCTACTATTTAGCTTTTTAAAAAACGTGCTAACGAAAATCGAGAAAAAATCTGTATCTTAATAAGAAGACACTACAATATTGTGCTTTGTTTCTACTTGTTGCCTAAGGCTGAGTTCATTCCCTGAGTTTCCCAACTCACCCCTCTCATTTTTCGCGCGCACGCTTTTCAAACTGCTAAACGGTGTGTTTTTTGAAAAAAGTTTTTATATGAAAGTTGCTTTAAAAAATCAAATTAATCTATTTTTCAAAAAAAATTAGAAAATACTTAATTAATCATGTGCTAATGAGTCGCTTCGTTTTCCGTGCTGAGGGAATAAACTCCCAACACCAACTACCAAACTCACACTTAGGAATTCACTCGTCTTTCTTTTGATTCTAAAAATTGCAAGATAGGCTAGTAATATGAGAGACACACGGGAAAGAGTTTTCATCTCTCGAAGGACATTTCCTCATTGTTTGTATGTCATCAAAATAGTCAAAAATTTTTTTAAAAAATAGCAAAATAGATTAATATGAGATATATCATTTCATAAACATGCATGTTCAAATTTGACTTCTATAAGTTATAACAAAAACCACAAATATAACTTACCATCACGCTCCCATCCGATCGGAGGAACGCCAGATCCGACAGAAGAAATGCCAGATCTGCCTAATCCCTCGCCCGTCATTGTCTCAGGAGCGCTGCTTCACCAAACATGACGAGCTTAGCCGCAGCCATCCACGGGTGAGCAACGCCGCCTAAGCAGCATCGCCCTGCTGACCCATTGCCGTCCCATCCAAAGCTTTCCTATGGCGCCGTCGATGGATCTGGCCCTCACCAGCACAACTTCAATCAAGCCACCAAGAACATATTTGAAGAACCACCAAAAGTTAGATATGAAGAAGAAAGAGCAAAGGAGAGAGGAACGGGATGGATGGTGCCACTGCCGGCGGGATAGGGGGACGTTGGGAATTGCCTCCCAGGGTTGCTCCATGCCTTCATCTACCCTCTTTTATACTACCTTTGTTTTTTAATATATGACATAGATGACTTTTTAGATACGTTTGATCATTCATCTTACTAAAAATGTAATTATCATTTATTTTGCTGTGACTTGATTTATTAAAAAAATGCTAACTGGACTGTCATGCATACATTACGTAGGACGAAAATCACTCTAGATTGAGTTAGGGGGTTATTTGTTTGGTTTGAATAGTCGAGGGTCAAAAATATCTAGTATTCGAGTTTAGGGGATAATTCGATCGACCACGATAGTTCATGGGGTAATTCATACTTTTTCCTTTATACTACCTATGTTTTTTAATAGATAATGTTGTTGACTTTTCGACACACGTTTGACTATTTATCTTATTAAAAAATTTTGTAATTATCATTTATTTTGTTGTGAGTTATTTTATCATTAAAAGTATTTTAACCATGATTTATATCTTATGCATTTGCACGAAATTTATAAATAAGATGAATGGTCAAACGTATGTTCAAAAGCCAACGACATCATCTATTAAAACCGAAGAGAGTATTTTTTTTAAGTTTGCACAAAAACTTTAAATAAGACGAATGATCAAACATATGTCAAAAATCAACATCATCATATATTAAAAAATACGGAGGTTGTATTAGTTTATTCCTCAACTACCACATTTTATATCATGATTTGTTCTTTTGCCACTTCAGTAGATCCTTTGTATTATGATAAGCAGGAGTATATCAAACACATCATCAATTTCGTTGAGAGGAACTATCCAGATGCGACAGCTCATATCGTTCATACTTTACTCTCTCTCTCATAAAAATCAAACTAAGATAGGTTATGACGTTTTGTAATGCAATAAATCTAAATAAACCTCTATTTAAATTTATTGTATTAGAAAAAATCACATCTTATCTTATATTTATTTATTTTGGAACGGATGAAATACCTCAAAAAGATCGTCAGGAGCTTTTGCTCCACAGCTCCAGCGGAATTGGACAAGAGAAGGCAGTCTACCAGTATTATTGTTGGACATGCTTTGGAGTGACACTTTGCCGCACACGCCAGAATCAGAATCTCAGTGAACGAATGAACATGAGAGAAGAAGCAACAGCAAAATTGCCCTCGATCAAAATGTCATATATGTATGTGGGGTAATTTTACTATTCTTAAAAAAATACCAAAAGATACTACATATTTTTTATTGTAAAATTTGATAACTTCAGAAACCAAGTATCTCGAGATATCAAAAATTTTAATACAAAATTAAATATTAGCATAAAATTTGAGACTTTTTACAGTTCTTGAGGGTGAGCGGTACCGTATCTTGAACGTTGATTTAACCCAATCTAACGGCGGGAAATGCTTAGTACCTGATAGTACCGTGTCTCCCCATAGCAGGTACAGAATGCATGTTGATGGTGGGAGGGTTAGACTGTACTTTCGCATAGATCGCTGGAATCGAATCAGAGTGGAACTCGCTATCAGCCCTGACGAATGGCCTTCCAAATGAAGGGCGGCATGACGAAGCGGAGGAGCGAGAGCTCCGTGGCGAGTTCCAACGCGCGTGCGAAGGGCACGTCGAGGAGGCCATCGGCAAGGTAGCCGTCCGCTGCAAACGCCATGGCCCACGGCGCAGATGCATAACATCTCCTGGAGGTCAAAGGCCTGTTAGATAGATCTCTCTCCCCTTGAGCCCAACGGCACAAGGAGGCCTTGACCCGCGCCCTGATCGGGAGCGCCCAGCCCATTGGCTGGTGGGCCCCCGTCACCCTGCGTCATACTAATAGGGGTGGAGGCCAGGGCGGCAGATACGCGATACGAGGTTCGCTGTCGCCGCCAACTCCACCCACAAACCCTAACCCTAACCGATCGAGGGGGTGCAGCTAGTGACAGGAAGCATCACCGCCGCGCCACGCCTCATCCTCGCCTACGCCCGCTACTGCTGCAACCATCGTCGCCGTCCACGTCAAGCCCGCGAAGACAACGACGATGGCCGGCGCCTCTTCATCCTCCAACACCTCAACCGGTCGGCCGCTCTAAACCCTATTCTTCTTAGATTAATCCCAAAACACATATACAAGAGAAATTCCACCGATCTAAATCTAGGTGATCCACTAGAGAACCTAACAATGGTATCAGAGCTTAACCTAGCGATTAGATCGAGTTCGGGGATAGAAATCCAAAGAAAAAAAAAAGAAAAGAAATGATCCGAACGGATCGAAAAGAACCCAAACCCTTACCTCGTCGCCGGTCATCTCCAACGCCGGCAAAGGGGGGAAAGGGGGAGGGCACAGGGCACCGCAAAGGAGCCCCTCGACGGCCGTGCGCGCACCCGCGGGTGCACGCGCGTGCCGGCGAGGGGGCCCGTAGCGGCGCCGCCATCTCCGTCGCCGCTCTCTGTCTCTCACCACACGAGGGATAGAGACGGTGGGGGGAGAAGAGAAAAGAGGGGCCGGTGGCACGAGGCCTCCGGCCATGGCGCGGTGGCGTGAGGACCGCCGGCGGCGGCGATGCCGCTCCGCTCGGCCGCGCGCGCGCAAGAGGAGGGGGCTATGGTTTTCGGCGGCTGGCGGCTGGGGGTCGGGTTTTGATCGCCCGATCTCCCCGCTCGGCCGTCCGATCAAAACCCTAGCAATCGGACGGCCGGCGGCGACCGGGCCGAATAAGGCCCAAGAAGGGGGCGCGCGGGGGCGGCTTTCCTGGCCCAGGCTCAGGTTGCGGCCTGGGGAAAAGGGGGCTCGCCCGCCCGTGCCAAAGAGGCCGTGGGCCGCCGGATTAAGTCCGGTTTAGGTCCTTCGGGGCCGAAAATAAAGAAAATAAAACAGTAGCATTTTTCCTTTTAAATTTTGTCAATTTTCATGCAAATTTCAATAGAATTTTAATTGTTTTTGCATGTTTTACCTCTGTTTAATTTTGCCCCAACGGGAGATTTTTTACAAGAGAGTAAATTATAGAATTTGCTACTGTTCATGTGAATTGTATATAGATCTTCCGCTGCAAATAGATAAAATTGATAAAATTAATGTTTCTAAAATTAAATTTCGAACCAACGGGAGAATTTAATTTTAGGAACATTAATTCTGTGCTATGATGTTGTAATTTTCTGACCAACGTTGATAATTGCAATATTATAGTTATGGCTTCATGTGTTATGTTTATTTTCTGCCCAACGGTGATGTAAACTTAATGCATAATATTTTCATGTTAATTTTGTTCTCACTGTACATGATTATTTCAGGTGGCTACTCCTTGATGGGTTGCATAAACGATATTCCGACCCTGAAGGGAGATAACTACGGAGAATGGAAAAGAAAACTCGACCTTGCTTTCATCTTGGGAGAGGTGGACTGGGTGTTGACCACCCCACGTCCTATAGCACCTGCTGCACTTGTCAGAGGTGAAAACGAGTCAGATGCTAACTGGCAAAAGAGAGAGAGGGACAATGCTCCCCTCATCATGTCGTATGACGTTGAGCATGCGAAATGGTCCCTAGCCAACAAGAAATGTTTGGCTGTGGTAAAGAACACGATTGAGCCAACCATATTGGGCTCAATCCCAGAGTGTGACGCCGTCTCAGAGTACCTCGAAAGAATAAAGAGCCAGTTTACTGGTTCTTCAAAGACTTATGCAACACAACTGATAAAGCAACTTGTGATAGAGAGGTACCATGGAGGTGGTGTCAGAGATCACATTCTTAGGATGAGTAACATGGCTTCCAAGTTGAAGCCAATGGATTTGGGCATTACAAATGACTTTCTGGTCCATCTGGTTATGGCCTCATTGCCAAAGCTTTTTGACAACTTTGTTGTTAACTACAATATAAGTCCAGAGAAATGGAATTTTGAAAAGCTCAACGCTAATTGTGTGCAAGAGGAGGAAAGAATTAAAGAGGCCAATGGTGGCTCAATTAACTATATTAAAGATAACAAGAAAAGGAACCACAAGTCTCCCTCCTCAAAAGCCAAACAGCCTCAGCATCTACCTCAGCAACAACAGTTTGCTGTTGAAAAGGATCAGTGTCTCCACTGCAAGAAGACAGGACATTACAAGAAAGATTGCCCTGACTTCCTGAAAATGATCATGGCAAAGAAAGGTGAGAACATTATTTCATTTGTAAATGAATCTCATTATGTTGGTTATTCCAGATCCACATGGTGGATTGATTCTGGAGCAACTATTCATGCTTGTAATTGTTTAAAGGCATTCCATTCGACGAGGACTACGCAAAGAAGCGAAAGATCCATTAGAGTTGCCAATGGAGTTGAAGAAAAGGTTGACGCTATTGGAGATCTTACTATAGAGCTCCCGAATGGCTTCACATTTTTACTTCGAGACGTTTTTTATGTTCCTTCTTTGCAAAGAAATTTAATAAGTGTATCCAAATTGGATTATGATGGATATGATTGCCGTTTTGGAAGTGGCAAATGTGAACTATGGTATAATAATGCATGCATTGATCTTGCTGTGTTGCAAGAAGAGCTTTATTTGCTATCTCTTTCAAAGACTGTGAATGTTATATCCTCGTTGACAAAAGAAAACAAGAAAAGAAAGCGAACTCCTGATGTCTCATCGAAATTATGGCATTATCATTTAGGCCATATTTCGAGGGGGAGAATTGAGAGACTAGTTAAGAATGAAATTCTTCCTCCATTGGAGTTCTCAGACTTAGAACAATGCATAGAATGCATTAAAGGAAAATTTGTAAAGAGCATTAAAAAGAGTGCAAAACAAAGCACAGGAATTTTGGAAATCATTCACACAGATATTTGTGGACCATTTCCTATGAAAAGTGTGGATGGCTATGACTCGTTCATAACATTCACAGATGATTACTCCCGTTATGGTTATATTTATCCAATCAAAGAGCGATCAGAAGCATTGGATAAATTTAAGATATTCAAGGCTGAAGTTGAAAATCAGCATGATATAAAGATTAAAGTAGTAAGATCTGACCGTGGGGGGGAGTACTATGGTCGACACATGCCTTATGGGCAAGTCCCTGGACCATTTGCAAAGTTCTTGCTAGAAAATGGTATAGTAGCCCAGTATTCAACACCGGGCGAATCTCAACAGAATGGAGTAGCTGAAAGGCGTAACCGTACCCTTATGGATATGGTGCGTAGCATGATAAGCTATTCCACCCTACCATTGGGTTTATGGATGGAGGTGTTAAAAACCGCCATTCATATCCTCAACAGAGTTCCAAGCAAATCGGTGCCCAAAACACCGTATGAGCTATGGACAGGAAGAGTACCTTCGCTAGCTCACCTCCGTGTGTGGGGGAGTCCTGCGGAGGCTAAAGTATTCAACCCAAACCTTGGAAAGTTGGATCCCAAAACAGTGAGCTGCCATTTTATTGGCTATCCTGAAAGATCAAAGGGTTATCGTTTCTACTGTCCAAACAGTTATACAAAGTTTGTAGAAACGAGACACGCCGTCTTCTTGGAAGACGAAGTGATTACGGGGAGCTCGGTAGTTCGAGAAATTGATCTTGAGGAGAGGCGGGTGTCTGTACCCGCTCCGTCAATTCAAGAGCCTTTATTCTCTCTACCTGCTGACGTTGAACCTGCAATGCATGACGTTGCGGTACCAACACCTGTTGTTACCTCTCCTGTGGCAACAATGAATGAAAGTGAGGAACCTGTTCTACAGGATTCAATAGAAATCGCTGCCACACCAGAGGAGGAGCTGCAACAGCCTCAAACAGATAATGTGCCAGAACAGGAGGCCCCTAGAAGGTCTGAAAGAGTCAGAAGATCGGCTATCCGTGATGACTATCAAGTTTATAATATAGAGGAGTCACATATGGAGGATGATCCCACTTCATATGAAGACGCCATGAGAAGCGCTCGCTCATCTGAATGGTTGGAAGCCATGAAAGATGAAATGAAATCAATGAAACTAAACGACGTCTGAGATTTAGAAGAAATTCCTAAAGGAGCTAAAACAGTAGGCTGTAAATGGGTCTACAAAACCAAATATGACTCCAGAGGGAATATAGAAAAGTTTAAAGCGCGACTTGTGGCAAAAGGTTTCACACAAAGAGAAGGGATTGATTACAATGAGACTTTTTCTCCAGTCTCTTGTAAAGCTTCCTTCAGGATTATAATGGCACTGGTGGCACATTATGATTTAGAATTATATCAGATGGATGTAAAAACAGCATTTCTAAATGGAGATTTGGAGGAAAAAGTATACATGACACAACCGAAAGGTTTTGTTGTGAAAGAAAACGATAATATGGGATGCCGTCTAAAAAGATCCATTTATGGATTAAAGCAAGCTTCGAGACAGTGGTACTTGAAGTTTGATGGCACAATAAAGAAATTTGGGTTTCAAGAGAATGTTGAGGACAACTGTATTTATACAAAGTTTAGGAATGGGAGATTCATTTTCCTAATTCTGTATGTAGATGACATTCTACTGGCTAGTAGTGATGTCAGTCTATTGCAGGAAACAAAGAAATTCTTGTCCTCAAACTTTGACATGAAAGACCTCGGTGAGGCTTCATATGTTTTGGGCATAGAGATTCACCAAGATAGAACGAAGTATGCATTGGGACTTTCTCAAAAGGCATATATAGAAAAGGTGTTGAAGAAATTCAACATGCACAGATGCAATGCTACACCTGCTCCCATAGTGAAAGGCGAAAAGTATGGGGCATCACAATGTCCCAGAAATCAGTACGAGCTCAACGAAATGAAAACAAAGCCATATGCGTCAGCTGTAGGAAGCCTACAGTATGCGCAAGTGTGCACACGACCTGACTTGGCATTTGTTACCGGGTTACTTGGCAGATTTCAGAGTAATCCAGGCCCAGAGCACTGGAAATTAGTAAAGAAAGTCTTGCGTTATTTGCAAAGTACAAAAGGCCTCATGCTGTCTTATAGAAGATCAGAATCGCTCCAGATAGTGGGGTATTCAGATTTTGACTTTGCAAAAGATAACACAAAGTCGACATCGGGATACGTGTTCACCTTAGCAGGAGGAGCTATTTCATGGAAAAGCTCAAAACAGACTATCACTGCAGGGTCTACGATGTATGCCGAGTTTATAGCATGCTATGAGGCCACGGGGCAGTTGAACTGGCTAAAGAAGTTCATACCCGGTTTAAAGGTGGTTGACAGTATTGAGAAACCACTAAAGTTATACTGCGATAATGAACCCGCAGTAATGTACGCTCACAACAATCAGTCAAGTGGTGCTGCCAAACACATTGACATAAAGTACTATGTTGTGAAGGACAAAGTCCGAGATCAAACAATCAGTCTCGAGCACATTAGAACAGAAAGAATGCTCGCGGATCCGCTCACGAAAGGTCTACCACCCAACGTGTTCAAGGAACATGTAGCCGGCGTGGGTTTAAGGGAAGCCTTATGAATCCTGGACTATAGGGCCCAAAAGTTAAAGTATCTGTTTCTGAATAGAGTTGTGTATAGTGGCTGTTGAATCCATCGGTGATTGACCGTGACGATGAAACATGCTCTATGTGCAAATCTGTGATGAAATAGAAAAAAGCTAAAAGAAATAGTGAGATCAAGGGGGAGAATGTTAGATAGATCTCCCTCCCCTTGAGTCCAACGGCACAAGGGGGCCTTGACCCGCGCCTTGATCGGGGGTGCCCAGCCCATTGGCTGGTGGGCCCCCGTCACCCTGCGCCATACTAATAGGGGTGGAGGCCGGGGCGGCAGATACGCGATACAAGGTTCGCTGCCGCCGCCAACTCCACCCACAAACCCTAACCCTAACCGATCGAGGGGGCGCAGCCAGTGACGGGAAGCATCACCGCCGCGCCACGCCTCATCCTCGCCTACGACCGCTACTGCTGCAACCACCGTCGCCGTCCACGTCAAGCCCGCGACGACAACGACGATGGCCGGCGCCTCTTCATCCTCCAACACCTCAACCGGTCGGCCGCTCTAAACCCTATTCTTCTTAGATTAATCGCAAAACACATATACAAGAGAAATTCCACTGATCTAAACCTAGGTGATCCACTAGAGAACCTAACAAGGCCTCCCCGTCCCGCAGTACCTCATTCAGCGATATGAGCCGGCCATGCACTAGCTAATCGATGTTCGTCAACAAGAACTCCATTAATGCATATCGATCTCATCATCTATCGGCTCTAAATCGAGAGAGCTCCTATACTGGCGGCATTCCCATGGCATGCAAGGGACTTTGTTGTGACGGCGGTGACGGTGAGCGATGCGGTAAAGCGCCGGCGGCATCTGCGACGAGGGATGGCAGGCTGGTGGCGCCGTGATTCATTTGTTGGAAATGAGCAAGATCAGAGACAAACACGAGAGTGAGTAACAGAGCTTGAGAGCTTGTAAGGCTTGACAATGGCAACGAATGCCCTGGCAACAAATGTCGGCTTTTTGTATTTTCACTTGGTGATCAACAACAGGAAGAATATGTGCTTATATAGGCCCAGGGTGACGCACAAACGGAGCACGAACTCCATCCCCGACCTTTGCTCGCACTACCCGCACGACCCGGTTCACACCGTGCATGAGCGCATACTCGACGCGCGCGATGCGGCCAACGCTCCACGTAGGACGCCACGCCCTCCAACTGAACCCGCGACACACACGCTCGCAGCTAGCCTGCGCTAAACTCGGACGAACCTCCATCCGACGAACGCATTAACAACAAACACACACACACGACGCACGCGAACTGACCTGAACACACACGGTCAGGTTTATTTCCTAACATCATTCGCGATGATGAAGAACCGACCATCTCTTCCATCTTCAATAATGCCTCCCTGATCCTTCTTCAATAAAGATAATCCCTCCCTGATCTGCACAGAGGAAGATACATAAATACATCGATCAGGATGCCCAAATAAAACAAAAGATAGATCAGTGAATTCCTGACAAGTAATAACAAAGTACACCGTTGAAATATTTGTAAGCCCAACCTTCTTAGTTGAATTAGTAGGAAGGAACTTGACACGTGAGGGAACACAGGTGCACTAGAGAATACTAGTGCCAGGCAGACGATGACTGGATTGAATGAATGGTGAGGATAAATATCATGTCTTCGGTGGAGAAAAATCAAGTAAAACAAAGTGGTTGTATTGGAAGTTTGGTAACCCTTACGACCTTACTATTATGAGAAATTTTACTATCCTTGAGAAAGTACCTCAAGGTACCAATATTTTACGCTAAAAGTTTTAGTATCTCGAGGTACCTAATACCTAGAGGTACCATATTTTTACACTGAAAAATACAGTACCTCTCGATACCTTTTTAAGAATGATAAAATTATCCTACTATTATAATATGTCTGTTCTGCGGTTGATTTGTGCCCTCCTTGACTGGCCAATAGTAAATTTTGTTATGAAGATAAGATTGAACACAACCAAACCAAACAACAATGCTTCAGAATGCTGACTGACCAATCTTGCAGAAAGGATAGCTAAAGATGAATCCTCTTCGTCACTGCAACAATTTCTTTTTAGAAAAATCATCGTCACTACAATCACTTCCGGCTACTTCTTTTGGCCGGTTGAATAGATCTAGCGCAATAAACATGATCAGGTAGTGATATGCAGGGAGACCGAGCCTTACTTCGAGCTAGTGCGCCGCGGCCGCCGCGAGGAAATTAAACAGCTGCCTCCTCCATCTCCGCATCGCCATACGCGCTCGTATATGCGGCGCCCCGTGGAGACAGTACTTGCAGAGGATCGAGCAAGGGAACGCCATGCCCGGACCTCCTTGTGCCGCCGTTCCACTTGCAGCCTGCCTCACCGCGGTTCGTCTGGCGGCGGAGGCCATGGCCGCCGTGGCGTGCGTGTCGCCTGCTTACGCGGTGGTGGTGGTCGCCGTGGAGACTGGAGACAGACGAAGGGGTTGTGCGGCCCAGTTGTTAGAGAAAAGATAGCCCATCGCGGCCCAAGAAAAGGCCACACTAACACCATGAGTCATGAGATGGAATAAGTCCACTGTGACTCCCATATGTCAATGACATGCCAACTCTCATGTATCTATCTATATGACATATGGATCCAATGATAAATAATTAACTTTTGGACCGCACAAAAAATGGTCACAGCCTACTCCCTCCATCCCAACAAAAGCCAATTTAGATGGAGAAGTGACACCACCTAGGATTGATCTAAATTCATTGTCCTAGGTGATGTCACATTTTTACTTAGGTTGGCTTTTATTGGGATGGAGGGAGTAGCTTTCAATTGGGTCACACAACCTCATCATCTCCACGGCTGACAGCTCCACGCCGTTGCGTAAGATGGCAATGGGGACCCATGACCCGACATCCAACGGATTTTTATTCTATTATGAGCTAATCATGTTCTAACTCTTATACTCATGAGTGTATTGACGAACGAAAACTCTTACTCGTTGGGTATGTGGGTATAGGTCCGTTACCCACCCGTATCTACCAACCCGCGTGTGAAAAAAACCCGTAGATTGAGCCTAAAACTACGAGTAACATAAGTCCCAACGACTACTAAATCATAGCATATAAGCTCCTTTCATCTCTGAAGCATTGTTCTAGTCTAGTTATATGAAATTATTATTTGATTTCTTAATTATGTAACGTGGTTCTAGAATTTTTTTACTCGCCTTTAAACGTTAATGTTAATAGCATTGCTGCCAGAGAAAATATCGATGGCTTACAGTCCTAATACGGCTAATTACAGTACAAAATTATAAGTGCTACATGTTAATTATATGGGTATGGAGACGATTTTGTACCCGCGACAAGTGTGGGTATTTAAGCTGGAATATTTAGCTAGCGCGGGTGTGGGTACATGCAGTGACGAAGCTAGAGCAAATGGATGGGGGTGCCCAACTTTATCAAGAATATAATGGACTTTACGATGTTCCAGCAAATAGTATAGGTAACCAACAATTTTTAACATCAAAATTCAACTTTCAGTAATGGCAAAGTGGTTTTGGTGAAAATATTAGTAAACTAGTAGGGGAACGGGCAATAATACTCACTGTTAATAAAAAAATATGACACTTATCACCACAGTGCGCAATGATGAACAAAAGATGTCCCATATAACAAAACATGTGATGGATCCTAAAGAAAAGAGAACAAATAGGTCAATTATTTAGCAAAAAAAAATAGAATTATCAATTGAAAGTAGATGCATTGCATTTGTGTTACCTCTTAGAGATCATATTTACGCCCTTTTCCCTCCATGGTCATGAAACGACGAACCACAACCTCATTGCTAACTTTCTTCATTTCTTCTTTCTCTATATAACAAATAAGTCTATGGCTCAAGTGCTGATCACCCATGCGATTAGACAAACTTGTTTTTACAATCTTCATGCCCGAAAAACATCTCTCAACAGTTGCTGTAGCGACAGGCAATACTAGCACAAGCTTCAAAAGTCGATAGACCAATCTGTACACTTGATGTTTCCCTGTCCCTACCATTTTTTGAGATAGCTCACCAATAGTGTTTAGGTTGGAGAATCTATTATCTTCTCTCACATCACCAATGTAAAGGCGAAGATCATATGCAAGGTCCCTCAGATCATCATTGGTGAAATCATTAGGATATAGCTTGGCTAAGCTCATCAAAGCCTCCCCATCGAAAGCATCAAATGAGTCTCTTGGATTGAAAGCGGCTGAGTAAACAAGCAATTGAGTGGTTGTCTCACTAAACCGGCTATCAAGCTCTTGAACTAACCAATCAATAATATAATTAAAGCAATCCACTGCATAGTGATGCTTGTTTGTAATTCCTAATTTTTTCCTAGGTTGTCGAGGATCAATATATGTACTTTCCATTTCCACCCTATCAATTTCTTGCAAGTCACAAAACTCATTCACATCTTCTAATAATTTTTCCCAACCATCTCTTCTAAGATCATCCAAATGGAGTCTAGTTGATTTCAAACAACCAATGGCATTTACAATATCTTGATCCTTGCGTTGCAATGCTTGCGACAATGTATTTGTGGCAGTCAATGTAGTCAACATGAGATGCAAATAAAATGCAAAGTCAAAAGATTGGAAGTATACTAGAAGATTATGTGCTTGATCTCTATTTTTCCAATCTCTGTCATCCTTTTCAACAACCTTGAGCACTTCAACAATTGTAGGAAACATGTTGAGTAAACTTTTCAGGGTTTTATAATGAGAACTCCATCTAGTATCTCCAGGTCTTTGAAGACATTGCTCTTGATTTAACCCTGTCCCAGTCTCAAGTTGACCACAACCTAATGCTTGTTTCACTTGTTCATGATTGATATCTCTAATCATATCCCTTCTCTTAGCCGACCCACCCACCACATTTAGTAAGATAGAAATCATGTTTAAAAAATTGCTAACACCCTTATGTTTTCTCACAGTTGCTACAATGACTAACTGAAGTTGATGAGCAAAGCAATGCACATAATAAACTGTTTTACTATCTCTCATGATCAATGATTGCAAGCCATTGAACTCACCTCGCATATTGCTAGCACCATCGTATCCTTGGCCTCGACATTGTTTTAAACTTGGTTTAAACTTTGCAAGAAGAGAATCAATGGCTGACTTGAGCTGGGCAGAACTTGTTTCTGTCACATGGACAAGGCCAACAAAGCTCTCTTTGACCATCCCAAATTTGTCAACATACCTCAAGACCACAGCCATTTGTTCTTTGCAAGAAACATCTCTTGACTCATCAACTAGCAAGCAAAAGACATCATCCCCAAGTTCTTTAAGGATAGATTGTACAATCTCATTTGCAAAACATTCAACAATGTCCCTCTGAATTTCAGGAGCAAGCAAACAACTATTCTTTGTAGCATTTGTAGTCACGGCTTTGTGTAAAATTGGATCATGTTCTGCTAAGCAATCATAAATCTCCTTGAAATTTTCTCTGTTGTAGGATTCTTTTGACTCATCATGGACACGGAAAGACAATCCTTGCTTCAATAATATTCTAGCAGTATCAATGGACCCATTCAACCGAGTAAAATATGCCTTCTTAGCAACTTCACTTATCTGATTATAAGCAATATCTATGTGTTGGTTTCTTTGTAACAAAGCATCACACTTCTTCATTGCATTATAATGTAAACCACCAACCTCACCAACATGTGACCTTAGCCTTTCTTTCCTATGATAGCCATTCTAACCCTTGACCACAAATGCCTCATATCCTGCATCTTTCTTTTCTCTAAACAAGAAACAATAAAAGCAATATGCTCTATCCTTTTCCTTACTATATTCAAGCCAAGGACCAAACTCATCGAACCATTCTGAAATAAATCTTCTAGGTTTCTCTTTCTCTCCAATTTGTGTAATAGGAAAATCATGTGTGTGAGGTTGGCAAGGTCCATTCTCCAAGTATTTTCTTCTCATCCTTTCTCTGAGGTTAGGATGGTAAGCATCAATTTCTTTCCTCAAACCGGGATCATATTGAATCTCCTCATCCCAATTAATTTCATCTGGACATGAAGTTCTGTTACCATCGATCATGTCTTGAGCTTTCCGTTTATAAAACCTCTCCATGACTACCTATAATTCATTAATTTGTATAAAGAAATTACAGTTCGCAAATCGCAGAAATTTAATTGAGGATGAACTCAAAAATAAATTGAATAAACACTTACTCAGTCAGGGAGCGGCTGTTTGACGAGACGAGACGACGACTCGATGAGGACGACTGGAGTACTGCTGTACTGGACGAGATCACGAGATCGTATAGACGATGAGGACGAGCGTCGGCGCTGCGGCGCGGCAGCGGCTCGTGGATGAACTTGGCAGGCGTCAGGGTCAGGTGATGCGTGACTCGCGTCTTGCGTCTCGCGTAGTCGTCGCGCACGCGCAGGGAAGACCGGAAGACGAATCGCGAGTCCTGGCAGGCGGCGGTAGCCGACTCGTCACTGCATCAAGACTGATTGGCTGAATCAAATTGGTGTCGTGGGCTTCAATAATTCAAGGCCTGCCTGGTGGGGGTGCCTTGTAGTGGGCTGTGGGGGGTGCCTAAAGGGCCGGAATTTGTCAGTCTCTATTAAAGGGCCGGAATCGGGGGGGGGGGGGGTGCTTGGGCACCCAGGTCGGCCAATAAGGCTTCGCCCCTAGGTACGTGGCAAGGAAACCCGGTGGGTATGTACCTGTTGCCATCTCTATGCGTAAGCAGGCGACAAGCACTCCCCAGCTGCCATGGTGTCTCCGCCGCCTGACAATCCCCAACGAGGCCGCGCGTGGACCGGCGATGCGAGGAGGCCCGGGCAAGGTGTTGCCTTCCTCGACCCGCTGCTGCTGCTGCCAGCGCCATATATGCGTGCTCGTGCCGCGAGCCGGCGATGCGGAGAGGGATGAGGCCGCGGCGATGACCGCACTAGCTCGAGGTATGCTCGGTTTCCTCACATCTCGCAACCTGTCTTGTCCAGCTTAGTTACAGAGGCGTTAGAACAGTCGCCGATAATGTATATTTTTGTTTAGAACAAATATGCTTGTGGAAAAGGAAAAAAAAGGAAAGATCGTGTTTATGGGCAAAAATATGTTGTTATGCAGACTGCAATTGTATAGTGGAGTCAGTCCCAGATCCTAATCAGTCAAAGTAAGGACTAGTAGACGGAACTGATTGCAGATTCTTTTAGTTTTAGAAAAGGATTGCAGTTAGGAGGAGAATTTGCCTTCTATTTCTATAGGTAGCCCTGCTGAAGATTGGGAAGTCGATGAGGGCAGATTTTTTGAAGCTGTCTGAGTGTGACAAATCATCTGGAGACTAAAGTGATGTGTTCTCCACGGGTGCCGTATTAGACCATTGTTCTCCATGAGAACCTAACTTTGATTTTGCTCACCTTTTCTTCCCTTAGTCATGATTTGCTCACCTTTTCTCTCATTAATCATGGACATTCACTCTTACCATTCATTTAATCAAGTTATCATCTGCTGGGTACTCTCTGGTGCGGTTGCATTGTCGGCTTGTGTGCCCAAAGTTCATTCCTACAAGTTCAACTCAGAAGGTAGGGTTTTACATATACTTCAATGGTGCACGTTGTTAGTACGTATCAGGAATTCACTAATCAGCCTGTTGATTTTATCAGGCATACTGGTCGATGTATTGATATATCTTGCTCCGTGCTGATCAGGGAGCGGATCCAGCATATTACTGAAAATGGGAGAGATAGTCAGCTCTGCCGTTGTTCATGAGACAGTGAACAAAATCATCTCTGGCATGATTGACAAGTATGAGCGAAAATCAAGTGCAGAAGAGCGAAAATCAAGTGCAGATGGCACAAATCAAGTTGGAGATTGCACCTGAGACATCCAACAAGTGGCAGATCACTGGTGGGCCGTTGCTACGTTGGCAGAAGAAGCTGAAGCGTGCTGCTGAAGAGTGTGATGACACACTGCGCAACTGCAGGCAGCGTCTCCAAGAGGAAGAACAGGCTGAACAACAAGTAAGGAATTCCTCCTTTCCTATGCGATTACCCATGCCACCAAGTCAATAATATCATCCATCTTTCGTGGCAATATCGACGAGCCAATTAGGTCTGCTGTTCGAAGATTTGAGTGGTTTGCTCATGGAGCTAATGACTTTCTGAGATCTTTGGAGTTTGGAGGGACACCACGTCGTTACTTCTTCTTTGACTCTCTTATTGGGCATCTTCTTGCAGGTAAACCTAGAGTACAAATTAGTGCAGTGAAACGAGCAGCTTTTGTTTTGGATACAACCCAATAACATAGCGGAGAGGGGAGTACAAGCTATGTTGTTATTTGTTTACAATGATGGCACTGCATCTGAGGGTAACTTTATTTTGGGTATCCTGCTACAACTTTCGGAGAGTACAAACATAGTTGGCACTATAATTAAGGGCTTGCAGTTGTTTACCCCTCATTTCAAGTCTACAACTGAAAATGTTAGGAAGCAACTTACTCTGCTGCCTACACAAGACTTCTCCTGGGTGCCACAGACTAATTCAAACCATTGGTACAACATTCACAGTATAGCTATTGAATGGTTCCGCCCAAACCCACTGTGTTGCAAGCATCATGGTGAGAAGGTATGTGGCGGTGGAAACATGGACAAGATAGGATTACAAAACGTTTCTCTATAACCAATTACTGAAGTGAGTTTGATGTGCGAAGTTTCACTGCGTGGGTTCAGAGAATGCAGAACGATTGTCGAGGGCAAACCTTCTATCAAAGAAGTTCCGCATCTGAAAGTTCACATTATCTATACACCGCATGGCTCTTCAGAAGACCTATTCCCAACAGTCGAGAGTTCTGTGATAGAGGTGATTAATGCTAATGAGCAACATTGCTTGCATACAAATATTGCCTTGCAACAAATGGAAGAGATCATGCTGCCAAAGGCTGTAGATTGTTTTCATCAGAATGCAAAAGCCAGAGTGTACCAGATGCTTTGGAAGTCTAAACATGGCGGTGCATATCTTGAGGTTGTGAAGGCAACCATGAACATGACGAGCACACGGAGAACCATTCGAGGAGCCAAGAAAGCAAAGCTGCTGCGTCGAATGGATCATAGAACGCAGAGGCGCACAGATGCGATCTGTGACTTCATCTGTGACTTCCTAAACCTTTGGGCTGCTCATGCGCCTGTCCAGCTGCAGGGCTCTATCCTTGATTGGATTCAGAAAGAAAAGGAAATAGAGTTAGCATCTCCACTATTGCGTCTGAAATTTTAGATCATTTACAGGACTGGTCAAAGAAACAGGGAGAATTAAGAAGAATGGAAATGTAATATTATAGGGTGAAAAGTGAACCTGTAGGAAGTTAAATTTAGAAGTCCTTAGGAGTGTGTTGATCTGAAATGTGTGCTCCATGTCTCCATATGCTGTTTTTTGTCCAGCTGATCACTTATGTTGGTGAATGGTGATAATATGATGTTCATACTCTATCAATCTAATGTACATCCTCACTCATTGGGCGTGACATATTTTATTTGAATTTGCATGCGTTTACCATGATTGAAGGCGATGATAAAATTTTGTTCTTACCCCATTTCCTGCTATTTCATATTCCCATTCACTTTTTGCATCTCAGTAATTTGCGTACAGTGGTATCCTCTGGGCGGTTTAAAATTCAGATTATATGTATTTAGGATGATTCCGAAATGAAACAAGAAAACACATGCATATTTATTCTGACTTCATCGTGTACTGAAACACAGAAACAAAGGGAAACACAAAAAAGTTGCAAGAAGGAGAACAAGTTGATTGGTGGGTCCGTGGATGGGTGAGTGTGGAAGGTGGACATGCCAAGCCAAACAATTCTAATCATCAAGCAGACAGGTATTCCCTTAACAGTTGTTTAAAATAATTTCAGTATTTTTACTTAGCCCAGTTGCAAAGCTTGAGGTTGGTTAAGCCATGTGGACATGTGGTGTTTAAAAAAAAAAGAGAAGAAAGAATTATTACATAATCTTGATGTGCTTGATAAAAAGGCTGAAATAGATTTATTGACTCAGGAAGAAATTGATTTTAGACATTATTGGAGGGATAGACTAGTGTGTTTGTTGAAAGAAGAAGAAATCAAATGGTATCAACGAGCTAAGACTAAAAATATTGTAGAAGGTGATTCTAATACTAAATATTTTCATTTGGTTGCAAATTTCAGCTACAAGATGGTGACCAAGTTATAAATGGTGATGCGAATTTAAAATCGCATATTACCACTTATTACAAAGGCTTGTTTGGGCCACCGGAGGATTCTATCTTACAATTTGACGAGAGTAGAATAAATGACATTCCTCAAGTTTCTCAAATGGAAAATGAGGCTTTAACGCAAGAATTTATTGAGAAGGAAAATAGAGAGACAATTTTTCAAATGGATTTCCAGCTGAGTTTTATCAAGTTTTTTGGAATTATTGGATTTGTTGAATTTATTTAAGGATTTTCATAGGGGAACTTTGCCTTTATATTCTCTTAACTTTGGTAATGTTATTTTACTACCTAAGTGCAAGGAGGCTACGAAGATTCAACAATATAGGCCTATTTATTTACTTAATGTCAGTTTTAAAATTTTTTACTAAAGTTGCTACAAATAGAATTATTGGGGTTGCCCAAAAAGTTATTAGTCTTACTCAAACAACTTACAACTTTTATTTCTGGGAGAAATATTATGGAAGGAGTTGTTATATTACATGAAACTATACATGAAATGCATCGCAAAAAGAAAAATGGGGTAATTTTTAAGATTGGCTTTGAGAAAACTTATGATAAAGTGAAATGGTCTTTTGTTCAACAAACCTTAAGGATGAAGGTGGTGTCAATGAATCGCCTCTTTTATCCAGAGGGGTCATGTTGGTATAAAAGTAAATGATCAAGTTGGTTCTAATTTTCAAATTCATATTGGTCTTAGGCAAGGGGATCCGTTGTCTCCAATTTTTTTTAATATAGTCATTGATATGCTTACTATATTAATTAAGAGAGTCAATGATGATGGTCAAATTAGTGGGGTCATTCCACACCTGATGAATGATGGTTTTTCTATTTTGCAATATCCAGATGATACTCTTATTTTTTTAGAGCATGATTTACTACAAGCTAAGAATCTAAAATTGTTATTATTGACTTTTGAAAAGTTATTTGGCCTTAAAATAAATTTTCACAAAAGTAAACTATTTTGTTTTGGTCAGGCAAAGGAATGTCAGGAGCTTTACTCCAATATTTTTGGTTGTAAGCTTGAAAATTTTCTTGTAAGATATCTTGGTATTCCCATACATTTTAGGAAACTTAGTAACAAAGACTGGAAAACATTTGGGGGAAAGAATTGAAAAGAAATTTAGTAGTTGGAAAGGTAAACATATGTCCGTTTGGGGGAGGCTAGTGTTAATTAATTCTGTGCTCTCTAGTTTAGCCATGTTTATGATTTTTTTTTGAGATTCCAAAAGGAGTTCTTTAAAAAATTGACTATTATAGATCATGTTTCTTTTGGCAAGAAGATGAGCATAAGAAGAAGTATAGGCTTACAAGATGAGATATTATTTTTCAACCCAAAGATCATGGTGGTCTTGGAGTTAATAATTTAGAAATTCAAAATCAATGTCTTTTGAGTAAATGGTTGTTTAAGCTAATAAATGAGCAGGGTATGTGGCAAGATTTGCTGAAAAGGAAATATTTTAATAATCAATCTTTAAGTCAAGTTGAGAGGAAACAAGGGGATTCTCATTTTTGGTCAGGTCTTATGAAAATTAAGAGTGTGTTTCTAAATATGGGTTCCTAGATTTTGAATAATGGTGAACAACTAAGATTTTGGGAGGATAAATGAGTAGGAAACTATACCTTCAAAGATAGGTACCCGTCGCTATATGCTATAGTTCGAAGGAGGAATTCCTCAGTTGCAAATGTTATGTCTTCTGTTTCACTGAATGTTTCTTTTAGGAGAACTTTAGTAAGACAGAATCTGGCTAATTGGCATAATTGTGCATATTCATTTAACTGAGGACAATGATATATTTAGTTGGAATTTTCATCAAAATGGTCAATTCTCGGTTTGTTCGATGTACTTAGCTTTAATTAATAATGCTATATTGAGAGGAATAAGATTATATGGACACTTAAGATGTCTTTTAAGATTAGGATTTTTATGTGGTACTTGCTTAAAGGGGTTGTGTTAACAAAGGACAATTTAGCTAGGAGGAATTGGCATGGTAGTTTGAAATATTGTTTCTGCATGAAAAATAAGACTATTCAACATTTATTTGTGGAGTGTCACTATGCAAAAAATTTTTGGGGAGCTCTACAGTTTTTTTCTGGTTTATATACTCCGTATAGTATATCTCATATTTTTGAGAATTGGCTGGTAGGGGTTGATAAAAAAATTAGTAAACTTATTCTTGTTGAAGCATCCGTTATATGTTGGGCTATATGGTTGTGTAGAAATGATATGGTTTTTGACAAGTCACCATTTGTATCTTATATATCTTATATGCAGGTTCTTTTCAGGGCAACATACTAGCTTCGGTCCTAGGCTCAACTACTAAAATGTGATGAAGATATTAAGTTAGTAAAAATTGCATGTAGTAATCTTGAGTCAACAGTTAATGCAGCTTTTCGTTAACTTTGGATGGTATTTCACAAATAGAATTCAATAATTTTGTGATTTTTTAATTGTGGGAGTCTTTAGTAGTTGGTGTGTGCTCCTGTTTCTTTAGTTGTTTAATGTCTTGTTGAATTGATGTAATAATTGGTTGTAACTCTTTGAGCAAAGGCCGGGATTTTATTTCATTATCTAAAAAAAATGTGGACATGTAGTGTTCTTTATTTCTTCTGACTGATTTAGTCTGTGATTGAGAGTAATCAGTTTGTCACCAGAATATATCGTTCAATCTTAAACTTTTAGTTACGTCACAATTACAGTATATTCTAAGCACTAGTTTCAACCAGCTTGGTGTGGTTAGTACATTTTGTACGGTAGATTATTGCATCGTATTCCTCTGTTAATTAAACTAGCTGGATGACCCACGTAATTAAGCGGCTAGCACCCATAAAATTAGATATCTTTTCACATGATTTTACTTTGTAAAATAATCATCTCGTTGTTTTATGACTTTCAAAGATCGAACCTTATCATCCCGAGGTTTCTAATTTTATATTTTTTAAAAAGTTATATCAATCATTATCCCTTACTCATTTATTTGTGTAGCAGATCTATTACAGTTTCTATTCATCATCCTTGAAACCTTCAAAAATTAGAACTTTTAGTTTCTAGAGTTTATTGTGTCATCGGGTTTTGTTTTTATAATTTTTAAAAGTCCCGTCAAATGTCGTTGCTATACTCCTCTACAGCCCGCCCACTGTCTCCCCTCTTTAATGTCACTAGGAATTCTAAAAATCGAAAATGATCATCCTTGAGGTTAATTTTTTTACTTCTAAAAGTCATGCCAACTGTTTCTGACTGAGCTGCTTAATGACATGCCTGCTATCCCTCCTTTTAATCGTTATTGGGATTCTAAAACTCAAATATAATCAATTTTGAAGTTTCGTTTATAGTTGTAGATATCCCATCAACCACTGCCACCCTACTTTTTCATGGGTCTGTTATTTCTTCTCACTTTATTTTCATTTACTACCGTTATGTTTTAGATGGATTGTTCTTTCAACATTCAATATTTTTCATTCTGATTTGTTTTTGTTATTTATGAATTGTATTCCTACTTGAACTTTTTTTTTAATTTTTAGAATTTATTTTTTTATAAATTTTACCTCGTACTGTATTCTACATGTACTGTTTCTTTCATTAATCATTTTTATTTGTTTAGTTATTTCAAAATTGTATTCCTACTCAAAATCTTTTTTCTTTTTATAATTTTAATTTTTTTATTTTTATTGCGAATTTTAATTAATCATATATTGGGTTTTATATGAACACTTCTTTCAATATTGCTTATTTTTAATTCTAAATTTCAGTTATTTTTTAGATTGTATTTCTACTTGGACTCTTCTTTTCTTTTTCTCCGATTAATGTGGGAATTTCTAGCCTTCACAGCCAACGTGGTGTCTTTTTTCTAGCTGTCTTAATAATATAATAGATAGATAGATAGATGTACGAACAAAAGACAAATACTGGTAAATGCCATTTGCCATTTTATTATTTTTAGATAATGGATTAAATAAAGCCTGGCCTCTACATCCCGAAGGATGTACACAGCCACAGTACATCACCAAGCACTTAGGCTTACAAACAAGTTCAAAGTAAACGTCACCATAGGAGGCAAATGGACGACAAAGACATCCAGAACAAGTCTCTCAACAAAAGATTTCAAGCAGACTAAAAATTCAATCTTCCTCTCCAATTCCACCTAGATTTTGAGAAGAATTCCATAACGTTAACTTTCAATTTTTGGCACCCAATCTTCATAGCTTCCTCGTCACCCTCTTTAAGAAGCAAAGACCATTGGCGAGCCTAGTGCGTCCCCTAAAAATAACCTGCAAGATAGAGTTAGTTCTTGAGCCATTAAAGACTACATCATTCCTAGCAAGCCAAAGTGCTTAACACATAGCCACAACTCTCACGAAAAGTTGATCCCTAAGCTTAGGTTTAAGCCCTTTGACCAACAACCTAGAAGATTAGCAACAGAAATAGGGCACTTGTATTCCCAGATCCATGAAAAGAACATTCCAAACCGAATGTGCAACATGACAATCAAAAAAGATATGTTGAATTGATTCTTCAGAGCTATAGAAGCAACACTTAGTACTTCCTTTTCATCTCCTTTTGACCAAATTGTCCTTTGTTAAGAGTACTCCTTCTTTGATATACCAAAGAAAAATCTTAATCCTAAGTGGAATTATGAGCTTCCAGATTATCGACTTTTTTGGTACCACATTTCGGTACATAAGAGTCTTGTACATAGAACTGACCTACTCCCTCCCCATTGGATTCCCATCTAAAAATATATGGACTATTAGATAAGTTAAACAAGGCCACTTTGGATACCAGCTTATACCACACATTTAGGTTATCCCCCACTAAAGCCTTTCTTAAGGACACATTTAGAGGAACATTGCCCAGTACATCGCTTACTCTCGCATGCTTGTTTCTTGTTAGTAAATAGAGCGAGGGATACGACTTATCAAAGGAGTTATCACACACCCAACAATCCTCCCAAAATTTCACTTATTCTCCGTTTCCAACTACCATAGATCCTAGTTGCAAAAAATCCTTCTTAACCGTCATGAACCTGACCCAAAAATGTGAACCCCCAGGCCGCTTTTCCACTTGAGTGATTGTTCGATTGGCTAAGTACTTCCTTTTGAGTAGATTTTGCCACATGCCTTCTGTTAACGCCAGAATTTGGTAAGCCCCAAAGTCCTCATCGGTCCAGGATCCATATCGGCTCGAGGTTGGTATTGGCCTAGAGTCTTATATCGGCCGATGGGGGTTATCTTAAACCAACCACCAACAGCAGTCGGATTCTTGTTAGATTCGGGAAGATCTTATCCAGAGAAGACCGAGTTTGAGCAGGATGCGGCTTGTATCTGTTAATTAGGATAAGTTTGTTAGTTTACTTTTTATCTTTAGGAAAGTGTGTTTAGTGTCCAATAAGGACTTTATCTGTTTCCTTTTATCTTTAGGAAAGTTTGAGTCGTAATCTGTTAGGATCTTTGTTAGCCTATGGGTACAAATATGTAAGCCCAAGGTTCATGTAAAATGATCTCACGATCAATACAACTTCGGCGCATCGCCAACCTTACTTTTCGTCTTCTTCGGCGAGTTCATGCCCTTCCTGCGAGGGGTAAGTCTCGTTATGGCTGCCTGCGCTGTCGAGGCTAGGGCTTCGACGTTCTAATCTCATCAACGTAAGCACCTACTATCATATATCTTAGTTAATCTAGTTTGGCGTCTCGATTTAGTCATATCGGCCGAGATTCGTTTTAGGGTTTACACCGGTATCGATTAAATCGTTTCGCTAAATTAGATTGGCTAAGGTATCTACCATCCCGAAAATCAATCGAGGGCTTGATTGTCTAGATCTTGCGTTTCTTTTCATACTTAGTGCCGCTATGTCGTGATTAGAACCGTAATCTCTAGCCTGCCTGTCGATTGCTAATAAGGGTTTCACCGGGGTTTTAGCCGACGAGTTATCTGGATGTTGCATCGGCCCAAGAGTTTTACATGTAGATTGGATCTGGCCGATGACAACAGAGTATTTATTGTTTATCTGCTTATTGGGAGTTTATGCCATCGGACCTCTGGCCGATGTGTGCTTTAATCTTCAGATCAGTGTTTATTTTATATTTGGATTATGCTATATCACATTACTAGATAATCATGTTATCGTCAGCCGATCGTTTCTATATAGATGTTTGCTCAGTATACAGCCGATGGATTAAAACCCTAACTACATCGGCTGGCATCGGTCCATCGGCTGATTGGTTGTTTTGGCTATCGGCCTATCGGCCGATACGTTTTTGCCCTATCGGCCTATCGACCAATAGACCTTCTGTTATGCTATTTTGCATGTCTTGTCAGTGGCAGGATCAAACTGACTGGCACGCCCGCGCCTCATCAATTTTAGGATCTGCACTGGAGCTAAGCAGATCTCCCAGGCCTTCGTGTGTCCGCGCGCCGGATCCTCATCGGCTGTACGGATTTGGCGTCAACACCTTCTTAACAGTTTATAGAGTCATTTGCTTAATAGGCACTTATTTTGTAGTTCTAAGTTATGAATCGCCAACCCTCCACATTCCTTAGGCTTACACAGAATGCTCCATTTTGCTAGCCTATATTTCTTCTTATGTTCATCACATTGTCAAAAAAAATCTTAGATTGATAATAATCAAGCTTCTTAAAAATATCTTTAGGTATTTCGAAGAAAGACAACATAAACATTGATGTGGTGTTCGCGTTAATGCGCTCCATCCCAGATATATACGACATTTTGCTCGCATGCAATTTCACTGCTGCTTCTCGCGACCTGTTCTGTGCAGTTGGGTTACTGTTCTTTTTTTTTAGACTGCAGGTAATTTCATTACCCGGCTTTTTGAAAGACAGCCTGAAACTTACTGACAGAGACTTACACAACAGAAAAATAAAACTACCAGATAGGAAACATGGTAAAACACTGGGATCGTCAGCTTTCAGTGCCCTTTGCCCATCTCCACGAAGAGAGAACAGAGAGTAAACCAGCCAAAAACACCCCCACACACCCATCTTTACTAATACATCAAAACAAACTGCAGCCAAACTATCCAATCCCAGGTCATCCGGCAGGGCATCTCCAGGCCGAAGCTGTACCATCTTCTCCATCAGCTTCTGAACAACGTTGTCCAGCAGGGCGCAGTCTTTTCTTCTTTGGAGCACCCTCCAGCGCTGCATCAGGGCTATCGATCTGTTCACAACCTGCAAAACAGATTTAGGCAATGGGTTACTGTTCTTTTAGGGGAAAGATAAGTTCAGTGAGAATTGGCGAAAGATCTGTTCAACCACTCAAAGAGTCAAGACTACTATCCAAAACTGATTGCAGTGACGAGTAGTTACTTTAAATTTTCCTAATTGCAGAGGCGTGGAGGATTTATCTTTGGCTAGCCTTGCAGTGAGATTGGACAGTCATAGAGGGCAGTTTTCTCGCGTGACAAATCATCCGGAGACTATGTTAATTAGAGTCTAAAGTGATGTGTTCTCACTTCTCACCTGGTGCTATGTTAATTAGACCATACATCCAACAGGACCCACTTAACTTCCGAGAAAACACAATTTCGCTTTGCTCACCTTTTCTCCACGAAGTCAGTCATGGACCTATGGTTTGTTAAGTCATGGACTTATTTCTTCTGACCAACTAGGCTGTGATTGAGATTTGAGACTAATCAGTTTGTCACCAGAATCTATCTTTCAATCTTAGGCTTTTCTTTTCCTCAGTTAATTCATTTTATATTTGATGGATCCTTCTACATATGAAGATTTGTCATTTTTTTTCTTTTAATTATTTTGAAACGACTATGGAAAGCAATTTTATTGGCCTGAACATATGTATTACTCCAAAGTTGGTTCAGTTACAGAGTATTTGGAGAAATACAGGCGGTATTGAGGGAAGACTTGTCATCTTGCCACCATGGTCACGTTAATTCTGGCACAGATGTTACTTAAGGACCTTTCACTGTCCCCCTACCATTGTGAATCAATTGAATCTCCTCTTCACCACACAGATTTATGCTCTTCACAACTCACAATCGCAGTATGTTTAAAGCATTGGTTTCAAGCAGCTTGGTGAGGTGAGTACATTTCGTCCTAAGTTCTTATACACCTCTGTTTCTCTAGATCTGTCATGAACAGTTCTAACTAGACCTTTCGTTCCCCTTTTACAAGCAGGAAGGGGTAATCGACAAGAACATCCTGATGTCTGAAGTAGTTGTTTCCGCGGTAGTCGGCGAGGCTGTGAGCAGGATCTCCACCTTCTTCATCAACAAGCATAAACGGAAATTAAACGAGGAAGATGGCATGGAGAGGCTGGAGATGGCACACATCAAAATGGAGGCTGCTCTGGAGATGTCCAGCAAGTGGCCACCAGTCACAGACGCCTCGTTGCTGCGTTGGAGGAAGAAGTTGAAACTGGCCTCCGATGAGTGCAGCCATGTCATGGACAGCTGCAAGCGCCGTGCCATGGAACACGATGAGATGGAGCAGGAGGTCAGGCGGTGTGCGTTCCCTAAACAGATCGCTCATGCCACAAGATCGTTCTTATCATCTTTCACTGGCCAGAAGAAAGTTGATAGCCTGATCACCACTTCAACCATTCAGAAGTTTGAAAGGTTCGCTGATGGCGCCGGCGAGTTCCTGAGATTCATGGAATTCGGTAGCATAGGCAGGAGGATCAACTACATGCTTGTTGATCCTCTCACCGGGCACCTTCTTGCAGGCAAAGCTCTACAGTATGAAAATTCTCATGGAAATCAGTACTACCTAGCAGCACGGCCAATGCGTTTCGCAGAGCGAGGACAAGAAGCCGGGGTGTTGCTTCGGTACCAGAACCATGAGAGGCCAGAGAAAAACTTCATTCTTGGAATTCTGCTACGTTTGGCAGCAAGTACGAACGTGACCGGGATTGTGGCCAGGTGCTTGGAGTTGCTACCTCCCAATTTCAAGCCTATTGCTGAAGCTGCTAAGCAGGAGCTTACTCAGGTGCACCAGCGAGGCTTCTACTGCTTCCCGTTTGTTGATTCTACTGATCCAGAGTACTCGAGAACCCACCATTCAGAGACTCACCTTGCTCGCCCAAACTCAGCATGCTGCGAAGGACACAATCACCATGGTCGGAGCAGAAGCAGTGACATGGTTGAGCCATCTGGTAGATACCCGGAGCCGGTGATCAAGTTGGTCGTGCAGCGCTATGTCTCTGCGCGGCAGAAGCCATCATCGTCCTCATCATCATCTGGTCATGGCGACAGGAGGACACCCCTGCTGCAGCTGACGGCCGTGATTGCGCCGCACGCGTCGCCGGAGGAGCTACCGCCCGGAGCCCGGAGCGTTGCTGTCGTAGCGATCGACGGGAGGGAAGAGAAAACCGTGCACACGAATGTTGGATTGCGTGAGGTGGAGGAGTTCCTGCTGCCGAACGCCATCGATCGTCTGTGCCACCATGAGGCGGCGGATGGATCGTCGTCCACGCACGAGGTGTTCTGGCAGTCCGGCCATGGGGTCACCTACCTCTGCATGGAGAAGATGGGAAGAGAGATGGCAGCAGGGTGCAGGCGGACTCATTGGCAGTGTAATTGTGGAAGACTGTGGCATCGCCGCGCTCAGCTCTGGTGCGGCGGCGGAAACGGCGTGGTGGCTGGTGGCGGCGGGAGAACAAGAGGAAGGAAGGGAGAGCGCCCACTCCGCCCAGCCATCGATCTTTGAGAGATATGTAAAAACCAAAATTGATAGGGATTGATTTGCAAAAAAAACATGATTAGCGATCCAAAATTGGGGACTTTGATTGTAAATTTTGTACGAGTGACCTGATTGCGGTAGCGATCCAATGAGAAACCTGATTGTAAATTTGTGGGTTTGCTACCATCTGTAGCAAGTAGCCGAGTAGGGTCATGAATGTAAAAAAAACTAGGAAGGTTGGCTGCGCGATTACGCGTCTATCACCAAAATAAAATTATATTTTAGTATGAAATTATCTATAATTTTTACTTATTAAAAAAAAAAGAACAGCCAACTTGCTAGCTATGCCTGTCATCAGTCATATGTATTGCATATATGTAGGCATATCTTTTGAAAAAAAAGGATACATTATTATTACGGAAAATAATAGATAAAGTAAAAAACTATAATAATTTGCTTATACTTTAAATTGATCGAGCATCTCCAATAAACTCTATTCTACTCCAATAAAACTAAAGGATTTTATATAAAACAATAATTGTCTACTTTTCTTTTTTTTAAAAAAAACACTAGCCGCTAGCACATCGCCCAAAACTCGCATGCTGCGAAGGACACGAGCACCATGGTCAGAGCCATTAGGTGCATTCCCGGAGCCGGTGATAAAATTGTGTCAAGGGTGCTGACGCGGCGAAGCAGAGTATTGTCGCTAATGAAGCATAGGACGGCGTATCGGGAGGGCTACAGGAGAAGCAGGCAGAGGCGAGGGACGTGATCAAGACTCCGCGTCCGGCGAGGCCCATCAAAACCAACCCGCGTTACTTTGGGCCGGACTGGGCCGTGTAATCACCATGTAATAGCTAGCGTGAGCTGGCCGATGTTGGCGTGAGAGAGAGGTAAGGAGGAGTGAGCAGTTGAGATTCAGATATAAAACTGATGAACTTGTAAGTTTGTGGAGGAGTGAGTATTAGATACAACAACTTGTAAGAGGAGTGACTAGTTGGAAACTACCACAATGGAGGACCAGATGGAGGGAAAACTGATGGCTATATAACAGCAAGCTCTTTGGGGAACTGAGTCATCTAGGTCCATTAGATTGAGAGGTTGGATCTTGATGATGGTTGACTCGAGAAGCACACATTCTTTTATTGATCAGCAAGTTGGACAGAAATTTACTAGAATTACTTCCTTGTCCTCCCCTGTTACTGTAAAAATTGCTGATGCAGGCACTGTAAATTGCACTCATGAACTTGTAAATTGCAGTTAGTGGATGCAGGGCCATAATTTTAAAAATACTTTCAAGTTACTTCCACTTGGTAGTTATGATGTGATCCTAGGCATGGACTGGTTGGAATAGTTTAGTCCCATGCAAGTGGATTGGGTGAATAAATGGATGGAGATTCAAATATTGGGCCAAACTATCAAACTTTATGGCATAATTGCTCACACTGATAAGTGTCCTACCATTACTTCTGATCAGCTTGGAGGAATGATCAAAAGTGGTTCTATTACGTTACTCATTCAACTAGCATCAATAATGGGGAAATTTAACTATTTGCCACTCTTATGAGTGGCAACTCTCCAGATGCCGCTATTAGGTGTGCCTTAACATATTTGCCATTGGAGAGAGATCGCGGACTTATTTTTTACCACTTTTGCTGAGTTGGAGCACCACCTCATCATGCCAGCATGGACCGGCCTGGCGAAATGACATTTTTGCCCTTGTGCACAAATGAGAAAACATAGGAATATGTGATGCCCCACTCCCATCCGCATCCATCCCGACCACTCCCTCCTCAACCCTATCGCCGCCGCCGGGAACCTCACACACGCCACCTCACGCCGGCCCCCGCCGACGAGGCCACGTCGGCGTAGGGTGAGCCCGCTCCTACGCTGCGCGGCCAGCCCCCACGACGCCGCATCATGCCAGCCCTAGCCAACGGCGCCAGGGCGAGTCCTCGCCCCTGGCCAGCGCTGTGTGGAGTACGATGGTGCCAGGGCAAGTGCGTGCCCCTGGCCAGCCGACGGCGCCATTGTTCCCGCGTCCCTGGCCGAGCCCGCTCGCCAACGCTCTTGCGGCGCCGGTGACGCATGCACTCCCCTGGCGCCTACATGCCGGCGATGCTGACACCACATCACCTCCATCCCCCGCTTCATCTCTCCCTTCGGTTGGTTAGTCATCGAGGACGTATAGCTGCTGGCGGTGAAGTAGATCTGGTCGTGATGAAGCCCTCAGATTGTCCTCCTTGGTAAGTTTATTCCCCTTCTCTAAACTCTGTGTAAGGTGTGCAGCATACATGTGGAGTACTGGAGTTAGATGTGTTTTGACTCCAATTTTTTGTCAGGATTGATCCTGGCAATGTTGTTAGAATTGTTGTTAAATGTGTTCCATATGTAGCAAACTTAGAGTATGGATTGCTACCAATGTTAGAGCAAGAGCATGATTGGTGGGTTGATAGATGCAAAGGTTATAGTTTGGATAAATTCCATGATGATATGACTAGCAAGGTAATATGAAGGCCTAGCCAAGAAATTGTTCTGTGGGGATTAGACTTTGATAGTGGCTTTGAGTGGAAGGTAACCAGCAACGAACAATTTGAGAAGTGGATTAAGTCTGGGTGGAAAGGGAAGGTGGTATATCTTGGGGTAGAAGTGGTTACTAAAAAGGGTTACAAACCTGCTGAAAGCTATGTAGATCCAGTTGAGTCAACAACTCAAGTTGTCTTTGGTGTTTTAACTACAGTCTTGATGTTCCATCAATTGTTGAAGGTGGTGTGATAAGTGCAAAACCAACTAGTCAGTCAATTGCTGGATGTGGTGTGATAAATTCAGAACCAATTGAAATTTGCTCTCCAGTTCAACAGGGTGATGAGGAAGGGACTGGTGACACTTGTACCCATGCACCAAATGCAGAAGAGCCTGCTGTTCTTGTGGACTGTGGTAAGTTGACAATTATTTTGGATGGCTTAGATGGTGATGCCAATGCATTATTGGATGAGGATGAACTATTTGAGGCTATGGGTTTCAAAGCAACAGATGAGAGAGCAGCAACAACAACAGAAGAAGAAGCTGCACTTCCTGTTATTCCAACTGAGATTCAACAAGATATGATAGATGCAGCCATTGTAGTTAGTGATGAGGTACCTGCTGACCCAGAACTTGTTTGGGATAGGGATGATCCACCAATGGAAGTAGGGGCAAAGTATCCATCAATGAATGAGTTCCCAATGGCAGTGAAGCAGCATACAATTGTTCATGAGTTTGAGCTTGAGACTGAAAAATCTAATCAGGATAGATTTAGAGGAAAGTGTTCCGCAAAAGGTTGCCCATGAAAAATCAGAGCAAAGACACAAACTGATAAAAGTGTTAGGGTATTATACTAACTATTTAATTGTTGTTAAATTATACATTATGCTCCATGCATTGATTTTGTTTACCTAATAAGTTGCTAATATGGTTTGCTTATTGTTGGCGTAGAATTTCGACCCGCCCAACAAGAAAGCGGGTTCCACGTTTCCACGACGGCCTGGGAGGTCTGCTTAACTCCAGTGCAGGTCCAATGGCTTGCCTAGGTGCGTGTAGGGCGTGCCAGTTGATTTGATCTGCAATCAACAAGAATAAACAAGTAAACCATGTGAGAAACGATGGCCGATCGGCCGATAGGCCGATGCTGCATCGTGGGGGCCTGGCCGATAGGGCAAAGCTATATCGGCTTACTTGAGGTAATAATATGATAGAACTGATAAAATAGATCTAATCTCATCGGCCCATGTTAATGTGTTTATAGCAAATTACTGGAATCGGCCGATGAGGGTTGCACAAAGATAAATACACTAGCTAATACTCTAGTCGAACTTATGCAAGTCAATCGGCCAATATAAATACACCAATCACAGAGAGATCCTGAGGATACCTTGTAACCGATATACTTATATTCACCAATCCACCTGTATAAGTGACAAATACATGCAAGAACATAGCTGATCACATGCATTAGGTAAGACCGGCTGAAACCCCGGTGCTATCCTTAATTACGATCGGAAAACAGGCTTTAGGTTAAACCTCGAAACACGACTAAGGTCGATAGCAACTCGGAGTGTAGATCGAGAATTAACACAAAGAAAATCAAGTCGTCGATCGCTTTTAGGGATGGTAGATGCCTTAGATAATCTAGACGAGCAAGCTAATTCAATCGTCGTCGGCAATAAACCCTAAAACGAGTTAGCCGCTGACGAGATAGAATTAGAAAGCCGCATCAAGATTAGCTAACACACGATAAACAACGATCACATCGCCAGGGCTTAACGTGCCTAAAGCGACACGCTAGCCCTGACGATGTAGATCGTCGGGTACGAGTTCTTACCTCTGCTCCGGGGAAGCAAGAACTCGCCGGGAGTTAACCTCTTGTGAGGGTTGGCGATGCGCCGAAAATAGATTGTGTTTGATTGATTGTATGATTGATTGAGCGTGTCTCTATGTACAAACTACCGGGATATTTATACCCGAGATTACAACACGGTCCGTGTAGGACACGATCTTATCTCTAATTAACAAACAAGTCTTTGCGGCAGACTCTTGCCAAAGATTAGATCTAAACCTACTTAATTTACAAGATACAATTGCCTAAAACCGAGCCTTATCTCTATTTGGCAACCACCTTGAAGTTTATCTTGAGCCCAGACCAAGTCCACGTTGACTCTGTCAATTTCCAGCCTCTATCGGCCGACGACCATATTGAATCCGTATCGGCCGATACGCTCTTCCTGGTAGCGCCTCTCCCAGTCCGATACGCCTACTGTCACACCCCGCCCCTGCGCCACTGTACAAATGGCACCGAGGAGGACGTGCCGCAGGAGAACAGTGAACCGCTTTCCCACGGAACCGCAAAATAGGTACCAGTCCCAGGATAACGATGCTGGTACCAGCGGTAACATGATGAATCAATGCAAGATTTAAATAAATACAATATACCTTTACGTTGCAGCTTCGGGGAAATCCCTGAGTTGCAACCTCCAATCAGAGTCAGCAGCAGCGAAACTTAGCGAAGCTAGGACACCAAATCCACCGGCAGTAGTTTGGGTTTAGGGACGAAACTCCAACCTTCAACTTCTTCCTGAACTCAAGCCGAGAGAAGAAAAACAACAACAATGGGGGATTGAGTACTTTCGTACTCAGCAAGCCACTAGGAAATGTGTACATGCAAGCATCAAAGACAGGCTGAGTTTGTTTAGCAAATCATTTTTAAAACACTTTTCCTTTGAAAATTCTAAGTGTAGGTTTTCAAAGCAACTTTCCCTTCGGAGAGAGAGAGACGTCTCACCTCAATCCGTCCACGAGTTGCTTTGCAACGACTCGAGCGGGAAAGTCAAATTTTAGCATTCATAGCACTTCCTTCTTTATTAGTTTCTTTTCACTTTCAAAACATAAACCAACATTCTCTCCAACAATCATCCGTTAACCAAGTCTCAAGGTTAACAACTCCGGGTCCGGTCCTCTCGACCTGCCAACCCAAACTCGGCCATCTCGGCCCCTGAACCGGCCCTCTCGGCCCTATGGTGTCAGACGACACCCCAGGTCACACAGACCTGTTCCCAACCACAAAGGCTGGCCGTCCGTCACAAAGAAGGACTCTGGTAACGGTTCCCATTCCACAAACCAATTTATTAAATGAGTTTTAAAAACAAATCTACGCTATGGGCATCACCTCACATTCGCCCTTGACCGTGGGCACGGCTGTTCGAACAGTTCAAATAAACCTCTGCAGAGACTGTACGCTTTTCCCACAAGACACGAAGCTTACACCGATACTGGCCGGTATCGGAAGTTCGTGACAAAGCCTTTCTCTAACCAAACCATAAATGTCCCGTGTCCCACAGATGGGTGGAATCTCTCCACCAAGCATCAGGCCAAATTTCAAGCCCTCATCTACTCAGGCCCCACCGTATGGACTCCCGACACATCCCCACTACAGGAGATTGCCGTAAACTCCACCATACCGGTGCTCCTCACCTGCTAACCTGCTAGACATCTATGTTTCAGCTAGTTACTCATCTAGGGGCATCCCATTCTACCCATGTGGTCGTACTGTGAGATGCTCGGATGTAAAACCCAAAGGAATCGGTCCTTATGCGCGACTACGAAACCAAACCACACAGGAGAGGATTCGCACCGCAAGTTTTCTCCCATAAAACTTTTTATTTTTCAAAGTCACCGACTCCCCGAGTCGGGTTTTATAAACCTTTCACAACCCAAGTTTTTCCACATCGATAACCATATATATAAACCTGACATAAACAAATGGTGCACAAGGATACCTGCGCCCAGAGAGCGCAAGCATCGAGGTACTGCTGTGGTGGAGCGACAAGGGTTAAGTTTAACAAGGTCCTACGGAAAATAATGCAACTACATAGGTTGGTCCGTCGGTCGTGTGCTCGTAGACCGATGGCCGATCAAAATAATTGTGTACGCTAAACATGCAAGTTTGCAATCAACACATTTTATAAACTAGGAGCAATATGATCGAAGAGTGGCTTGCCTTATTGTTGGTCTTCAAATCTTCGAGAAAAATCCACGTCCGCTGCACTTCTGAAACGTCCACTACGCGATCGAAAAGAGAAAAACATCCAAAACCCTATAGAGCAGATAATAACTATTATAAACTAATGGTGCCATTGGGTAGATCTCATTTTTAGAAAAATTATGGAAGTTGAACGGAGTCAAACGGACTTACGGTTGGGGAGATACGAATTTTGGAAGATTAATGGATTTTCTGAAATGTGGAACTGAATTTATTAAATTGGAAAGGAATATTCCCAAGAATATTCCTTGGCTGTGATGTTGAGAGGGAGGAATCATGGACTTTATTATGGGAAGGCTTGGGCTTTAGCCCAGAGATGAAGGAGGTCGGGTAGGGACGTAAAGTGGACTTGGTGGATAGATTATTAGGCCGGTTGGCCCCATGAAGTGGAGGGCGTGATGTAGACTTCGTAGGGATTTTTATGGGCTTAGCCCGATAACGAGAGGGAGGCAAAGTAGACTTTTTGGAAGACTTTATGGGCTTCGGCCCGACAAAGAAGAGGGAGGCGATTTAGACTTTTTCCGAGTCTTTGGTCAAAGCCCGCGGGAGAGAGAGTCAAGACAGTGGGGCCCACCGGTGGGTCCCATCTCTTTTCCTTTTTCTTTCTTTTTTTTTTCTTCTTCTCTCTCTCCTTCTTATCTCTTTCTTCTCTCTTTCCTTCTTATCTCTTTCCCATTTCTTTCTTTCTCTCTCTCCTTGCTCTTTCTCTGTATTCTTCCCGAGAGAAAGCCCGAGTGGGAGGAGGGCGGCCGCCGGGGGAGCGGCGGCAGTGCGTCGGCAAGCGGCGACGCGGCTGGTGCGGCGGCTGGGAGCGGCGGCCGGGCTGGAGAAGGCCGGCGGCGCGGCCGGGCAGCGGGGCGCTAGCGCCGGCTCGGCCAGCGGCCGCGGCTGTGGCGCGACGCTGCGAGGACGACGGGGCGGTGGCTTTTATAGCCATCACGGCCAGCGGACGGCGACAAGGCGGCTCGGCCGAGTGGGGCCGAATGCTCTGTCCGTCTGACGCCAATGGCAGGGCCGCACAGGGGCGAGGACGGTGGACGGTGGTCGATGGAGGACGGCATGGACTCGGCGTTTGCTTTCGGTGTGGACGCTTGGCTCAAAGCTTCCTTGGCTTGGTGCGACGGTGCACTGGGCAAGGAGCAACGACGAGGTTGCTATGGAGAAGCCTCTCTCTGTTGTTGCCTGACTTGCTCGGCGAGCGGCGCGGCGACGGTGCCTACCTTCACTGTGCTGTTGTCGCTGCCCGGCTTGCTCGGCGAACGGCGCGGAGCGGTGCCTAACTTCACTGTGCTGGCAGGACGGTGCCTAACCGTCGATTTGCATGGACGTTTAGGGAAAAAATAGAGACAGAGAAAGAAACATGGATGCACGATTACTGGATGAGCTTGAGTGATTTTCCTGGTTTAATGAAGTGCAAAGGACCTCCGGGTGAAAAAGAACGGATAAGCACCGGGCGGTAGAAATCCAAAATATTTTGGAATACTTGAACGGGAAGGAAAATGACTGTTGATACGTGCGCAGAAATATTGATTTTAATATGCGCGCGTATAGGAAATATTGGTCCGGTGGTCGATGTCTAAAAATAAATATTTTTAGACTCTCTGGATGGAAAGGAGATTATTTGACGACACGGTTAAAATCTCGAAATTGAAATTTCAACCGTACGAATTTTTGGAAAGGTTCAGGAGTGGAAATTCGAACTGCAAAATTCGAATAATGGAAATTAATTTTTTGGGAGATGAGATCATGATCAAGATTCTGGGTTCACAAGGGAAAGAATCAATTGAGATCTTTGGCACAAAAATTCTAAATACACTCAAAGAACCAAATTGTTGAAAATAGGATTTTTAATAAAATAGAATTTTTGACGGGCGAAAAATCAGGGTGTTACACCTACCGAGTTCGATACGAGACCTGGTCTGACTCCAATCTAGCCCTTCTCTCCGCGTCAGTTTCCTCTCCCTTCTCCGGGCGGATTACGAAAATCTGCTGTTAACACATGCCCCCCAATTCCGCTTCATTATATAATGTGGCGGAATTAGCTCCGAAGAACCCATCGACTTCTTTGCTATGGTTCGTCTGAAAACCGCGCAGATCCAGGCTCATAACCTCTCGCCGCCGATTTCCTTGCGCAATTCCTCGTCTAGCCCTTTGCACCTCGCAATTCCGGCGACTCCCCGGCATCTCCCTGGTACCGACCCCTCCAACAGCGACCTCCTCAACAGCAACAATGGCTTCCGCACCGTTCTACGCTTCCGAGATCCCCATGGTGAGTCAATCCTTTCTGAATCCACATTCTCATTTTCTCGCCGATTTCTTCAAACTAGGGTTTCTGCTTTTGCCCCCCTGGGTCATTACCTTATATCACTGTTCATATGCCGTAGATCTTGAAAGATCAAATCTTAACCCCCACCAACGACAAATCCCACCAGTTCCTTCTAGGCCCCATGGGCAACTGCGACCCAACCTGGCTGATAAACGCAGAGACCAACATAGTTCCTTTTAAACAAACCAAGCCCAATGTTTCTTCTTGGAAGCACACCTTCAGATCCTGGCCGTCAAAGCTCAATGGCTACGGAACCTGGCACAAGAGGATTGCTGCGACCAAGCAGGTTCACTGGGACGAAATAGGAATCGGCCAATGCATCACTCTGTCCCTGGCCGATACCAAGAAAAATGAACCACTTATGTCAGCGGCCACCTATTTATGGTCTAGCACCTTGAACGCTTTCCTGTTCCGGCAAGGTCCGATGACCCCAATGCTGATTGACGTCAAGCTGCTAACAGGACTAGACATCCAATCTGAGATCAACCCCTTCAGTCTCCTAACAAACAGCAACCACAAGTTGAAAGCCAAGAAGATCGGAGGCTGGTCTGGGTACATTTCTGAGCATATGGAACAAGGATCAGTCTCAGAGAGGGAACACGTGGCCTTCCTGACACTATGGTTGGAAAGATTTGTTTTCTGTGGATCAACCTGCGGCCCCACTACAAATTGCCAACACTTGGCTCAAGCTCTGGTTGATAAGAAACAAATCCCCCTTGGCTGATATCTCCTGGGAGCTGTCTATCGGCTACTTCATTTTGCCACTCAAGATCTGATGCTGAAGCAAACTGTGGCGCATGGAGGACCATGGTGGTTTATCCAACTTTGGTTAACTATCCATACCAACACCATAGTCGATCGGCCTCCACTATCGGACTCTTGCTTCCCATCGAAGTACGCCGATCACGAAGATCCCAGAACCAGAAGGTGCATGTCTTTTGGAGAAGCGGCCTCTGTCTATCCTGGAGCAGATCAATCGGCCGAAGACATGTCCACATGGTTCATCCGATTCTACACCGGCCCCTCATCAATTAAGATGGACATGTTCATCTACACCTCAGACCAGGATTTTGAACTCTCTGACGATCTCCACTTGGATCTGGTGAATGATGACATAGAGTCACGGGAATCATTTATGATCGGCATCACCCCATGCCTGCTCCCAGTAGGCATATTCTAAGGAAGAAGCACCAACCTGTCCTATGAATTCTACAATCCCATGGTGGCTGCTAGACAGTGCGGGCTTGGACAACTCCCCATTAACTTATACTTCCATAAACTCCTAGAGAGCAGAGGCACGGTCTCATCAGCGCTGATCATAAGTAAAGCACTGGAGATTGAAATCCCAAACCTAGGTGACTGTGACCGATTGCATCTGAGCGCCTTCATCCACATCAGCTTCCAAGCATGGTGGCAAGAATGGGCTGCTCATATCTTCCACCAATCGGCCAGATTTTATCTAACGGAGCTTATCCAGGATATCAGCCCTCAAGTCCCTGACGGCCCGATTCCATCCGTGAGCAATAGTGGACAGAAAATTTCTTATGCTCAAGCCGTGGCTCCATCAGGATCAACTATTCTGGAGTCAATCATCGGCCTTACTGCCCCGAAGATATCATCACTACTCCAAGGGCCGATGACCAAAGAAAACCCCAAGAGGAAGGCGCCAGCAAAAGGAAAATCTCAAAAAACCAGCAAGAAAGCCAAGACTGATGATCAAGCCAATCTTGATGAACTAGACCCCTCTGTGGAGGAATTCCTTGATGAACAAGTGATGGAGGAAGAGGTCGATGCAACAGCTGCCGATGCGCCTGAAGAAGAAAATCCATCGGCCGAGACTACTAAGGAACCATCGGCCAAGACCACCACAATCCCACCGGCCGATGACCAAGCCGACACCACCCAGCCAAGGAAAACCAGGCACGCAATCCACAAGGTAACACATATCCTTTCTTGAATTTATGTAATCTCCTTCTATTGGCATGTTACACCTTAATCCCTTGCAGGTTCTTGCATCGTCTTTGTTGAAGGAACGAACTCAATCGGCCCCTTTAGCAAGAACTAAAAAGGCAACTTTGCAAAGGCGCGAACGAGCCAAGGCTCGATTGAGAACTCCTTCTCCTTCTCCACCACCCTCTCTGATTGCTTCGGTAAGAGTTAATTTTACATTGTCCCTCTAGCAACATAGTTCTGCTCACCATCTTCTTGCTTTTCTTCAGCCGAGGACTCCATCACCTGCACCACATCGGCCAACCCCCTCGCCTACTATTTCAAGACAACAAAAAGAAGCCAATGCAAGCACCACCGATGCTCCAACACAGGTAACCAAGATCATTTTGATCCCCTTTGCCGATTCTCGTTCGACTAGGCTAACCTTGCCCTATATTGATATTTGCAGAACTTAGCCGATATGTTCTCTTTTGATATCGGCCAATTTCTTGATGATGAGGACAAGGAGCCACCCATCACAGCCAAGGCGTCGATCTCTGACGAACTGAAGAACCGGCTGTCCGATATTGCCAATCGGCTAGAGTCATCACTGGAGTTCTTGGTGGAGGATTGCACTCCCATCAGAGTCAGGGTATAAGAAATTCAAGATCAACTGCGTGAAGACCTGATGGAGACCCTGACACCGGTCATCTTCTTGGAACAATACCGATTCAAGCTTCACAAGGCGAAAGAAAGACTCGCGGAGCGACAGGAACGTGAGAGACTGGAATCGGCCCTATCCGCTAGCAAGGCTCAAGTCAATTCTGACAAAACCAGATTGGATGAGCTAGCTATTGAGCCGATTGTCTTGAAGAACAGACTTGAAGAACTCCGCCGCCTTGAAGCAGACCTAGAATCGAAGCTAAAAGCCACGCGCAAAGAAATCCAAGAAGTTGAAGCCGGAATAGCTGCATCACCCAAGGCCATAGAAGACCAGACGGCAAAGCTGAAGGCATTAGCCAAGTACCTTGCAACCCTGAGCAAATCCTTAAAGCCGATTCCAGGGTCGATGGCCGATGACGCCCAAGCCATAGAAGATATTGATCAAATGCGCCGTAGAGCCATTGCAGCTATTGCAAACTTTATAGGGTGATGTAATATATTTTGTGTCCTTCTTGTAGACAAATATCCTCCTGTTGTAATTAATCTCATCGGCCAATCAGCCGAATTAGATCTCAACCTGAAAAAGTCCAAGTCTGAAAAATTTTGAAACCCATAAACTTGAATCCTTGAATCAATCTAACAATCTTGAAAAATTGCGCCTCGCACTTATATATATGCCCCCCAAATTATAGAAGATGAGGGATCATGTTGTAAAATTTGAACTAAGGACGATAGTATATATCGGCCATCTAAAGACGATGCATAGTACATCGGCTGTGATCATAAATCGGCTGGAAGGCCGATCATGAGTTGATCCATACGCTTGGATAATATTTCTTTAAGTATTTGCCGTTAAGAGCTCTGCCATTAACTTCTCCATCTAATCCTCTAAGCAGATAAGCATTACAGGGAACACATCGATGAATCTGAAAAGGACCTTCCCAATTAGGTGACCACTTGTCGAATTTATTATCTCTGGAACCAATCGACATTATTAATTTCCAAACAAGATCCCCTTCCTCAAACGACTTGGCAACAACTTTTTTATTATAATGACGAGCAACTCGATCTTTATCGCGCTTTATTTTCTCCAATGCCCGCAATCGGACATGTGCCAAATCATCTAACTCATCAACCATAAGATTATGGTACTCATCGGCTGTCAAATCGTCTTGCAAGGCAATCCTCCTTGAGCCGATGTTGGTCTCCCACGGCAGCACAGCTTTATGCCCATAAACCAGCTGATAAGGTGGCACTTGAGTTGCACCATGACAAGCCATCCGGTACGCCCAAAGGGAATCGGCCAGCGTGGTATGCCACCGTCTCGGCTGTTCCTCAATTTTCCTCTTGATCAACTTGATTAAAGTCTTGTTAGAAGCTTCTGCCTGCCCATTAGCTTGCGCATAATATGGAGAAGAATTCAATAGCTTGATACCCATGCTTTCAGCAAACTCAACAAATTCATCGGACATGAAGATTGATCCCTGGTCTGTAGTCAATGTCTGTGGTAGTCCAAACCGATATATTATATGCTCTTTGACAAATTGAATTGCATCCTTGGAATCAACCTTCTTAAGGGGAACGGCCTCAACCCACTTTGTGAAGTAATCTGTAGCCACTAGTATATATTTGTGTCCCTTGCTTGATGGCGGGTTTATCTGGCCGATCATATCTATTCCCCATCCACGAAACGGCCACGGCTTTATGATTGGATGCATAGCCGATGCCGGTGCTCTCTGAATTGCTCCAAATTTCTGACAATCTTGACATACTTTATAATACTTGAAACAATCCTCTAGCATTGTCGGCCAAAAATATCCAACGCGCTTTAAAAGCCATCTCATTTTATGGGCCAATTGATGTGTTCCACAAATCCCTTCATGGACCTCGCTCATAACAACTTTGGCTTCTTTGAGACTCAAGCATTTGAGCAAGACACCATCAATCATCCGATAATATAGATCATCGTCCAATAAGACATAATGTAAAACTTTATACTTCATTCTTCGTGACGCCGATTGAGAAGGGTTTCTCAAATACTCAATGATATCAAACCTCCAGTCATCGGCATCCACGGTAGCAATTTGAATCAGAACATCTTTAGCCATCGGCCTGTATCCTGATGCCCCCTGAGCTAAATCATTGGCCTCGAAGTTCTGCTTCCTGGGTATATGCCTCATCGTCACAATCTTGAAAGCTTGTAACAACTCCTTGCACTCCTCATTGTAAACTCTGAGAATATCATTCTTGCATTCATACTTCCCAGAAAGTTGATTAATGACCAACTGTGAATCACCAATGATCTCTACGGAATCGGCCTCAACCTCTTGTAATAACTGCAAACCTTTGAGAATAGCCTCAAACTCTGCTTGATTATTAGTATAATAAGGCTTGATAGTAAAGGCAAACTCGAAACTTGCCCTTCGAGGGGATATGATGACTAGGCCGATACCGCATCCATGTCTGCAAACAGACCCATCAAAATACAATGTCCATGGCACAATATCTGAATATGCAATTGAATCATCTCTATGCTGAATAATAAAATCGGCCAGGGCTTGTCCCTTGATCGCTTTGGCCGATTCATACCGTAAGTCGAACTCTGTTAAGGCAAAAATCCACTTCCCAATTCTTTCTTTCAACACGGGGGCCGATAACATGTATTTCATCACATCGGCCTTACTTACCACAATGCACTCATTGGAAAGTAAATAATGCCTCAATTTAGTACATGAAAAATATAAGCACAAACATAGTTTCTCCACTAGCGTGTACCTTGTTTCGGCATCTAGCAATCTCCTGCTGAGATAGAAAATAACCCGTTCTTTGCTGTTATTCTCCACTCCTTCCTGGTCTTGGCCGGCTGATGGGCTATTGTCGCCTGTTGCTCCTGGATCTGCTCCTTCCTCCTTAGCCTCTGAACCTGTCGTTTTTGTGTCTTGCTAAACACATCGCTTGGGCACCACTGGGGGTTCTGGACTTGCTCATTGCCCTCGGTCTGATGATCATGGTGCATCGGCCCTAGCCTCTCGTGTACAGACTTTCTCTGCTTGCTTGGCCGATGCACTTGCTTGCTCGAGCTGCCCTGATAGGAGTCTTCTACATCATTGCATGCAGGGCACTCTTGGATGGATGGCAACCTCATTCCTTCATTCCAGCAGAAACCAAAAAATTCGCACTCCCAGTGAGGGTCGTAAGAGTTGTCTTGATCGGCGTAGTCTTGTGCTTGTTCTTCCCGCCGTCGCTGGTATTTTCTAATCAGGCCCTCCGAGGTCTGATACGGTCGCTTGCCGGTCCGATGGCCATCGCCATCGGCCCTGTCCGCCCGCACCATGTTGACTGGGAACGGGTGTCCTTCTATCTTCATCGGCCGCTTGACATCATCGATCTTAATTCTGCCTTGCTCGATGGCCGATTGGATCTGTTGTCGGAAGATTTTGCATTCGTTGGTATGATGGGAATATGTGTTGTGCCATTTGCAATACCTTCTCTTCTTGAGTTCTTTGGCCGATGGCAATATATGACCTACTGGCAACTGGATCTGCTTCTCTTGCAGGAGTAAGTCGAATATTTTGTCGGCCTTGTTGATGTCGAAGTCGTATTTATTCTCTTTGTCGCCCTTCTTGGCCCACTGGCATGTTGTCGGCTTCTTCATTCGGGCCCACTTGGCTAGGTCGGCATCGGCGTCTTCTTCATCATCTTCGTCAGAGGCGTACTGATAGACTGTATTGATCTTCTTCGCGAACTTCTTCGCCTCCTGGAACCGTTGCTGGTGGGCTGATACTCATTGGGCTAGCTGAGCTAGGCTGTCGAATTCCTGAGAGGAGAACCTCTCTCGTATCGACCCGAGTAATCCTTGAAACGTCAAATCGGCCAGCTGTGAATCGGTCAAGCTGAGGCACTAACACCTATTCCTTATGTCCCTAAATCTTTGAATGTACTCTAGGACCGATTCATCAACCCGTTGCCTGATGGCAGCAAGATCAGATAGTTTCATCTCTTGCACGCCATTATAAAAATATCTGTGAAACTGCTTTTCTAGATCTATCCATCCTCTGATGGAATTGCAGGGTAACGAGGAAAACCATGTAAATGCTGACCCTGATAAAGAAAGAGGGAAAAATCTCACCCTCAACGCCTCTATGGCCGACGCCTCCCCACACTGTGCTAGGAATCGGCTCACGTGCTTGTACGTAAAGACGTTGTCTTGCCCCGAAAATTTGGAGAAGTCTGGGATTTTGTATCGGCCTGGCAATGGCACTCTGTCGAACTCCTCGGGTTACGGGTGCCGATACACCATAGAACTCTCCTTGGGCTTCAAACCGAACTAATCTCGCATCACCTCGGCTATCATGTCGGCCCAGTATCCTGCGGGCCGATGCGGGAGGTCTTGCTGGTAAGATTGCTGCAGGCCCTCTGCTTGATATTGCCTGGGGGAGTACGGTTGGTAGTGGTGATTCAAGTTCTATGCGTCGTACTGCCCTGCGGTGTACTGCTGGTAGCCTTGCGGTGCATTGTACGCAGCTGGTTGCGGAGGGTTGCCAGTCATGGGGATGTGAGGTTGTCTGGCCTATGGCGGGTTGATAGGAACTTGCTGCATCGGCTCGATCACCGGTTGTTTCCCCTTTGTCCATTGTGCATACTGTTCCTCCGTGATGTGCTGAGGGCTTCCTCCCATTTGCCTGGTGAGGACCAGCGGCAGGGTTGACGTTGGTTGAGCCGATGGAGGTGGGATCGACACCATCGGCTGTGAAGCCGCGCTCAGGTCAGTCCTCAAGGTCCGATAAGCAGGGAATTTGTTTTCTGGCAAGAAAATCGGCCCTTGAGGCTTGTACTGATGAATGGAACCATCCAAGATTGACTTGACCGTGTTGGTCAATGTTTTCACCAGGATCCCAGACTGGTTGACTAGCGCAGAATGAACTGCGGAGTCGATTCGGTCTTGCAACATCGGTGCAGCGTTTTCTTCGGTCTTGACGACATGGTCGTGTGCCGCCGCCGACGTGCTGGCTCCATCTCCAGGGCTCGGCATTACCATCTTAGATTTCTGGATGAGGGTGCCTTGCCGAGTCCTAGAGTATGTCTGCAGGTACATATTCTGGAACTGCTCGACCAGCTTGTCCATCTCAGCCTTCTGCTCTTCATTGAGCTGGTCGACGGTCACGGAGACGACGTTTTCCTCAGAGATCTCACCCTGCTTTGACATCTTGCAGTGGTCTTCTTGTCGTTGCGAAGCTTGCGTTCTTGCGGTCCCACCGGGCGTGCCAAAAGCGTGTTGGCGTAGAATTTCGACCCGCCCAACAAGAAAGCGGGTTCCATGTTTCCACGACGGCCTGGGAGGTCTGCTTAACTCCAGTGCAGATCCAATGGCTTGTCTAGGTGCGTGTAGGGCGTGCCAGTTGATTTGATCTGCAATCAACAAGAATAAACAAGTAAACCATGTGAGAAATGATGGCCGATCGGCCGATGGGCCGATGCTGCATCGTGGGGGCCTGGCCAATAGGGCAAAGCTATATCGGTTTACTTGAGGTAATAATATGATAGAACTAATAAAATAGATCTAATCTCATCGGCCCATGTTAATGTGTTTATAGCAAATTACTGGAATCGGCCGATGAGGCTTGCATAAAGATAAATACACTAGCTAATACCCTAGTGCGAACTTATACAAGTCAGTCGGCCAATATAAATACACCAACCACAGAGAGATCCTGAGAATACCCTATAACCGATATACTTATATTCACCAATCCGCCTGCATAAGTGGCAAATACATGTAAGAACATAGATGATCACATGCATTGGGTAAGACCGGCTGAAACCCCGGTGCTATCCTTAATTACGATCGAAAAACAGGCTTTGAGTTAAACCTCGAAACACGACTAAGGTCGATAGCAACTCAGAGTGTAGATCAAGAATTAACACAAAGAAAATCAAGTCGTTGATCGCTTTTGGGGATGGTAGATGCCTTAGATAATCTAAACGAGCAAGCTAACTCGATCATCGTCGGCAATAAACCCTAAAACGAGTTAGCCGCTGGCGAGATAGAATTAGAAAGGCACATCAAGATTAGCCAACACATGATAAATGACGATCACATCGCCAGGGCTTAACGTGCCTAAAGCGACACGCTAGCCCCGATGATGTAGATCGTCGGGTACGAGTTCTTACCTCTGCTCTTGGGAAGCAAGAACTCGCCGGGAGTTAACCTCTTGCAAGGGTTGGCGATGCGCCGAAAATAGATTGTGTTTGATTGATTGTATGATTGATTGAGAGAGTCTCTATGTACAAACTACCGGGATATTTATACCCGAGATTACAACACGGTCCGTGTAGGACACGATCTTATCTCTAATTAACAAACAAGTCTTTGCGACAGACTCTTGCCAAAGATTAGATCTAAACCTACTTGATTTACAAGATACAATTGCCTAAAACCGAGCCTTATCTCTATTTGGCAACCACCTTGAAGTTTATCTCGAGCCCAGACCAAGCCCATGCTGACTTTGTCAATTTCCTGCATCTATCGGCCGATGACCATATTGAATCCGTATCGGCCGATACGCTCTTCCTGGTAGCACCTCTCCTAGTCCGATACGCTTCCCGAGTCCGATATGAGACCTGGTCTGACTCCAAGCCAGCCCTTCTCTCCGCGTCGGTTTCCTCTTCCTTCTCCGGGCAGATTACGAAAATCTGCTGTTAACAATCGACTGTTTGACTTTTTTCCTTAACCGATTCTATCAGAAAATCTTACTAAATTTTGGCGTTAACAGTGCTATGGGACTTGTATGGTGTTGATTACTTAGTCCTTAGGAGTGTATTGATCTGAAATATACACTACTACAGATGTGATTATCCTGGACGCCGGCTCCTTTTGGTTCCAGGCGGGCCATAAGTAGCTCCGCCTGGAACCAGGCGAAAGCCGGGGCCGGAAAGACAACCGCACGGGATAATCGATTATCCCGTGCGGTCCGCTTAAGACAACCGCACGGGATAATCGAATTATCCCGTGCGGTTGTCTTAGGCCGACCGCACGGGATAATCGATTATCCCATGCAGTTGTCTTAAGCCGACCGCACGGGATAATCGATTATCCCGTGCGGCCCGCAGTAAGCGACCACTTGCGATAGTCGGGGGGCATATAAGCCCCCAGCCCGACCGTTGCCATGAATTTTCGGCGTTTTCTCTCTCCTAAACATCCACAAATTAGGGGGGAAGGTTTTCGACCTCAAATCTTCGATTGGGTTCCATATAAAAGGTGTAGAGCTTGTTCTCCTCCTTCATTTGCTTCCATTTTTGTCAGTTTTCATCGGTGGAATTCGAAGAAACTTGCACTTTTAGAAATGGAATAGTGTAGGCACTTTTTTGTTTTTTTATTTTTTTAGCAAACACATAATGATTCTGTGGAGATTATGGGTACCATATACCCACATGGCTAGCTTATCCGACTGACTATAGGGGATAGGTTATGTGTTGTGATTATGTAACCGACTAGGACTTGAGTGTTATGTTTCCTTGTGTAATAAGGAAAGGTTTCTAGTCTTAGTCGGGAATGTTGTGGAGTTTGATATAGTATGAGATTAGGACTCTAACTTGTGAGCCTACCCTCTAATCCTATATAAGGAGGGTAGGACGTCCCGCGAGGGATAGGAGATTTCAGATTGGAGACAATAGCAATAGCTAGGTTTTCTTCATACATCCTGATCAAGAGATCAATAAACCACTCGGCGGAACTAAGCCACCGAAACAGGAGTAGGGTATTACTTCCTTAGGGAAGGCCTGAACCTGTCTAAATCTTTCTTGTTCACTAATCCATCGTATTAGGCGCTTGATTGCTACCCCCAGTTTCTTATTGCCGAAATTAGGTTTCGACAGTTGGCGCGCCAGGTAGGGGCCAGCGTCAAGTTTTCTTCTTCATCTCGTCAACTGGTGCGATGGGATCTTCGACAGGCATCGACAACTTCGTCTTCCCTCCCGGGCAGGCATTCCGCTTCGGCGGCCTCGACTTCATCACCAACGAATTCGGCAAGATCTCTCTCCTCGACTCGAATGCGAACCAGTCGGGGAAGGGAAACCACTCGGCGCCGTTCGGTTTAGCAAACGACGCTGGGATCTATTCTAATCTCTTATCTTCTAATCTAAAATCAATCTCCACGGGAGAATCTTCTTCATCTTCATCATGCAGCGGTTCGAGTAGCCAGGAGATCGCCGTCATTCTTCAATCACTCGGATCGTGTTCATCTACCAAGCTCGCCGACTACCTCAGCTCTTCCGACTTCGACGACCTCTACGACATCTCCACAGACGAGCTTGCCGACTCCGACTTCGACAATGACTACGTCCCACAATTCTTCAACATCCTCATGGCCGAGGTAGAAAAGACCGACTCAGCCACGGCCCGCAGGATAGCAGAAGAGGAACGAGCCAGATTCGAAGAGGAGCGCAAGCGTCGAGAGGAAGAACGCAAACGCATAGAAGACAAAAACAGGCACAAGGAAGCGGAGCTCAAGCGAAAAGAAGATGCCGACAAGAGGAGACGAGATCTGAGGGCTGTCGGGCGTTCCGCTCGCGAGGCCATACTTCAAACCCGAGTCGACAACACCAACATCTTCCTCACGCCTCAACAAAACGTAGTTGCTGCTCTCACCCTCATCGACACGATCATCGAGCGAGCACCCGCCGATGTAACCCCAATTCTGGATAAAGTCAAGACGATCGTCGCGGCAGCGGCTACCGGCGCTCTTGCAGGTTCTGCCCAAAGAGATACCGAGTCCATCGCCGAAACACCCGACGGCAGCTGGCTACCACCGATGCGATCTAAAGACTACCAGTGGCCCGAGCTCAGCAAGACACCCGTCAGATCCAACGCCCCTCGTCATCGTACAACTTGGAGACGTCAGGACCAATCGGCCGACTCTCATGAGAGAGCTCCCGGCCGCCCACCCGTCCATGATCGGATCCGTTATGGAAGTAATTCCATCTACCCGAGTGGCTCACGAAGACCCGCGCCGAGTGATTTGAGGGAGGTACTTGACCGGTGTCACCGTGAGCGCAACAAAGCCCACCATGAAGACCGAAGGAGTTCACCTGACAATTATGACGATGGAGTGCCCGTGTTCACTCGGAACCTGCGTCGAGTGGATTGGCCGAGTGGATTCAAGCCCACAGGGATTGATAAGTATGATGGCAAAACCGACCCCGAGTCATGGTTAACCGTCTACACCCTCGCCATTCGTGCAGCAGGAGGAGACAGCAAGGCCATGGCAAATTACCTGCTCGTCGCTCTCGCCGACTCAGCCAGAAACTGGCTCACAAGCCTACCAAGAGGTTCGATTGATTCATGGAGCGAGCTTCGGGACCACTTCATCGCCAACTTCCAGGGTACTTTTGAAAAGCCTGGAACCCACTTCGATCTCTACAACATTGTTCAGAAGCCCGACAAGTCGCTCAAGGACTACATACGACGCTTCTCGGAGAAACGAAACAAGATTCCTGACATCACCGACGACGTCATCATAGCCGCGTTCCAGAAAGGAATCCGCGACGAGTTGCTGATCGGCAAATTTGGGCGTAAGCCTCCAAAGACGGTCAAGCAGATGTTTGAGACGGCCAACTCCTATGCCAAATCAGATGATGCAATCAAGGCTTCAAGATAGGAAAAACATGACAAGCAATCCGGGAGTAACTAGCACCCCAAAAAGGACAACGGCGGCGGTAATGGTAACGGCAACAATGGCCAAAAAGATCGCAAGCGTAAGCCCGAGGATCTGGTCGCCGCAGCCACAAATTACCAGCATCAGCGTCCCCGAGTCACCGCCTATGACAGGATCATGAACGCTCAATGCACTCATCACCCCAATCACAAGCATGCAGCAAAAGATTGCTTCATTTACAAGCAGTTCGCTGAGCAGTACACAACCCAAACATAACAGAAGCCATCCGATGGAGCTGGCCCCTCAGGAACCAAGAAAGATGACCAAGCCGGAGGTTCGGAGCCTTTTCAAGATCACAGACCGAGTTAAACCACATCTATGGAGGCCCGCTAGCGTACGAGTCGAAGAGGAAGCAAAAGCTGACCGACAGGGAAATCAACGCCGTACAACCCGACGTCCCACGTTACCTGCGATGGTCGGAAGTGGCTATCACGTTCAACCGCTCGGATCATCCTGACCGAGTGGTTCACCCGGGGCGGTATCCCCTGGTACTAGACCCGGTGGTTTGCAACGTCAAGCTCAAGCGTGTACTCATCGACAGTGGCAGTGCCCTCAACATCCTTTTTGCCAAGACTTTGGACGAGATGAAAATCCCAAGATTAGAGTTGAAGCCGAGTTCAGCACCCTTTCATGGAGTCATCCCAGGGTTATCATCTACACCACTCGGGCCAATCACCCTCTCGGTTACCTTCGGCACTCGGGACAACTTCCGGACAGAAAACATCAGCTTTGAGGTTGCCAATTTTGAGGCGGCCTACCACGCGATCATTGGAAGACCTGCGCTCGCCAAGTTTATGGCAATTCCGCACTACACCTATCTCATGATGAAGATGCCCGGTCCAAACTCAAGCAAGCTTTTACCTGTGACAAAGAAAGCTGCGACATGGCCCAAACTCGTGAGAGATTCCTTGGCCAATGTGAGGTACAACTAGCTGCATCGACATCAGGAGAAGCCGAGATCCCAACAAAGATAGCCAAGTTGGGAGATGGAGATGCCAAGACAAAAATGATCCCCCTTGATCCTTCTGATCCCTCAAAAACTGCTGTAATAGGCGCTGAGTTAGATCCCAAATAGGAAAGCGCGCTCATCACCTTTCTCCAATCTAATAAAGATATCTTTGCTTGGAAACCATCTGATATGCCTGGTATTCCTAGAGAGGTGATTGAGCACTCATTAAATGTCAAAAGAGGATGCGAAACCTATCAAGCAACGACTCCGTCGATTCACCCAAGATCGAAGAGATGCTATCAAGGAGGAACTCGCCAAGCTCCTGGCAGTTGGATTCATCAAAGAGGTCTACCACCCTGACTGGTTAGCCAACCCGGTCCTGGTTCGTAAGAAGACAAGCCAGTGATGCATGTGTGTAGACTACACCGACCTCAACAAGTCTTGCCCCAAGGATCCTTTTGGTCTGCCTCGTATTGATCAAGTTGTCGACTCAATAACCGGCTGCGAACTTCTGAGCTTCTTGGATTGCTACTCGGGATACCACCAAATCAGCCTGAAGGAGTCCGACTGCCTGAAGACATCATTCATCACCCCGTTCAGAGCTTATTGTTACATCACAATGCCTTTTGTCCTCAAGAACGCCGGGGCAACTTATCAGCGCATGATTCAAAGATGCCTTCAGACCCAACTCGGGAGAAACATGAAGGCTTACGTCGACGATGTTATTATCAAGACCAAGCAGAAGCAGGACCTAATTGCCGACTTGGAGGAAACCTTTGCAAACATTCGAGCCTTCAGGATGAAGTTGAACCCGGAGAAGTGTACTTTCGACGTGCCATCAGGCAAGTTACTCGGCTTTATGGTATCTCATCGAGGCATCGAAGCCAACCCAGAAAAAATCAATGCTATTCGGAACATGAAGCCGTCGAGTACACAAAAGGACGTCCAGAAGCTTACTGGTTGCATGGCAGCGTTAAGGCGCTTTGTTTCCAGACTCGGAGAATGAGGCATGCCATTTTTCAAGTTGCTCAAGAAGACGGACGGATTTCAATGGACTCCGAAGGCCCAGAAAGCTTTTGAAGACTTCAAGGACTTCCTTACAACACCACCCGTGCTGGCGTCACCCTACCATCAAGAACCCTTGTTGCTCTACGCCTCCGCAACCTTTCAGGTGGTCAGTACGGTCTTGGTCGTCGAACGCGAGGAGGAAGGACGAGCTCAAAAAGTATAGAGGCCAATATACTTCGTTAGCGAGGTTCTGGCCGAATCCAAAACACGTTACCCCCAGGTACAAAAATTACTACATGGAGTCTTAATTACCGTCAGGAAGTTAGCTCATTATTTGCAAAGTCACTCAGTCACTGTGGTCACGTCTTTTCCACTCGGCGATGTCATCCATAATCAGGAGGTTACTGGACGCATTACTAAGTAGGCCTTGGAATTGATGGCACTGGATATTACTTTCAAAGCCAGAACGTCTATAAAATCTCAAATCCTGGCTGATTTCATGGCCGAGTGGACCGAATGACAAGAAGATGTACCTAGGGAGGAGCTACAATACTGGACCATGCATTTTGACGGGTCTAAACGAGTCACCGGCTTGAGAGCTGGAGTTGTCTTGATTTCCCCGACTGGGGAGAGGCTACGGTATGTTCTTCATATACATTTTCCTGCTTCACACAATGTGGCTGAATACGAAGCTTTACTTCATGGACTACGACTCGCTGTTTCTCTCGGCATACGTCGGATGATTGTACAAGGGGATTCCCAGTTGGTGGTAAATCAAGTGATGAAGGATTGGTCTTGCCTAGATGACAATATGGCAGCCTATCGCCAGGAAGTGCGCAAGCTGGAAGACAAGTTTGACTGTTTGGAATTATCCCATGTCCTGAGACACAACAATGAAGCTGCCGACCAGTTGGCTAATTTCGGTTCCAGGCGGGAAGCAGCCCCGAGTGACGTTTTTGTTGAGCACCTTTACGAGCCGACCGTTAAAAAGTCTACCACTAATGAAGAAGCTACAGACCAAGTCACCACGATCGATGCCGACTGGAGAACGCCGTTCATTAGCTTCCTGCTCCGGTAGGAATTACCCGAAGACCGAGATGAAGCTGAACGCATAAAACGCTGTAGTCAAAGTTACGTCATGATTGATTCGGAATTATACAAGAGAAGCCCATCTGGAATTCTACTAAGATGTGTTACGCCTGAGGAGGGACAACAATTGTTGCAGGATATTCACTCGGGAATCTATGGCAGTCATGCCGCAGCACGTACTTTGGTCGGCAAGGCCTATCGGCAAGGTTTTTTCTGGCTCACGGCGGTTTCCAACGCAGACAAGGTGGTCCGCACGTCCGAAGGTTGTCAGTTCTTTGCTCGGCAAATTCATGTCCCAGCCCAAGAGTTACAAACAATCCCGTTGTCGTGGCCATTCGCGGTATGTGGCTTGGACATGGTTGGTCCTTTCAAAAAGGCTCCAGGAGGATTCACACATTTATTCGTTGCAATCGACAAGTTCTCCAAGTGGAGTGAAGCTAAACCGATTGCTACAATAACTGCGGACAAAGCACGAGACTTCATCTTAAATATTATGCATCGGTTTGGTGTGCCTAACAGGATTATAACTGACAATGGGACTCAGTTCACCGGAGGCGTTTTCAAAGACTTCTGTGAAGACTTCGGAATCAAGATTTGCTATGCGTCAGTGGCACATCCTCGAAGCAATGGACAGGTCGAACGCGCCAACGGCATGGTACTACAAGGCATCAAGGCCCGAGTGTTTGATAGGCTAAGCCCTTATGCTGGAAAATGGGTTCAAGAGTTGCTTTCGGTACTATGGTCATTGCGGACTACGCCCAGTCGGGCTACCGGCCAATCACCGTTCTACTTAGTTTATGGGGCTAAGGCCATGCTGCCGAATGAAATGGAGTTCGAATCCCTACGAGTTCGCAGTTTTAACGACGAGCGCTATGATCAAGACCGAGTTGATGATTTGACCCCATTGGAAGAAGCCCGTGAAGCAGCATTGATTCAGTCGGCTCGGTATCTTCAAGGACTCCGACGTTATCATAATCGTAATGTTCGGTCACGCGCTTTCATTGTTGGCGACATGATTCTACGGAAGATTCAGACAATAAAAGATCGACATAAGTTATCCCCACTATGGGAAGGACCCTATATAATTGCCGAGGTCACTCGGCCAGGAGCGTATCTTTTGAAGCGTGAAGATGGAACTATGGTGGAGAATTCGTGGAACATTGAGCATCTTCGTCGATATTATTCATAAAGTTTATTGTATCTTTTTCTTCGACTGACCGACCTCAAGTAAGTTGCCTTCTTGAGTTGTCAGTCGGGGGCTACATATATATACCAATAAAGCACGGTGTTTCTTATCAATTACGACTTGTTCATATTTAGTTTATCATTGTTTAATGTTTTAGTCTGAGTCAAGCAGATAAGGACTGAAAATTTTTATGGCTTAATCAAGTCTAGGCTTGATGACAATCGTGCGAAATTTTTAAGAAATTAAGATGCGAAGACTCAGGCTAAGGCGTAAGCATAAATAAGTTAAGTATTTACAAAGTCAGGATTACAAGCTGCCTACATCAAGCAAACTCAAGATTGGAAGCTCTCGGCTACATCGGCCCCAATCCTTTTTGCCGACTCCTGTGCTTCGTTGATTAGCTCCAAGGCTTGTTCATCCGAGGTGCCATCTGCAAAGCCGTCCGCAATAGAGTTTATATCCACTCGGGGATACAGGGACTTGGTCATTGCTAAGGTTTGGCTTGCGTTCATAACAGCAGCATCGGTGATATTATCCATGTATTTCTTCGAAGCTGTCCTGAGCTTGTCGAAGATCTCGACCGCATCTATGTCACTCGGTCCGACACCACCTTCATAGATGGCTGACAGTATCGGCGTAGCGGCATTGGCGATGTCGTCCCTAACCTTCTCAGCCCTTCGGACTTTCTCAGCAAAGACTTCAAATTGAGCATGGGATTTAATCTTATTAGCTACAAGTTGGATATGACTCAGATTATACAAAATACCAAGACTAGCTAAGATCAAGGAGCGCAAGTTTCAGGAATTACCTTCAATTTCTTCAAGGGCTTTATTTTTGTCAGACTCAAGCTTGGCGTTGTCCGTTTCGGCCTTCTTCAGTTGAGCCTTGAGAGATTCAATTTCGGACACATTTGCTACAGCAAACAAGACATAGAATTGTTGGAGCCAAGTAAACTAAATCAAAGAATATATATGTGTTGGTTTCTACTTACTTCCGATTGAACCACGGAGCTCCAAGTTTGCATCTCAAAGCTTGCTGATCTCAGCTCGAAGGACAACTTCCTTGGCTGCGGCCTCTTCTTGGGTTTCCTTGAGGGTCTGTTGGATATTCTCCAAGGAGTTGACATGGGGCACTAGCTTCTCCAAGGTCTCTGACTTAGCCAGGGAGCGGCGATATATTCTCTGCACCACAAAGATTGGGTCAATCGGTTGTAAGAGTTAATGCAATCAAGATACAAGAGGTTTCGTTCTTACATTCATCAGCCGGGTTGCTTCGTTTAGATTGGCAACAAGCAGATTCCTTTCTTCCATCTCTTTCTGCTTGTTCAAAATGATGCCCTGCTTCTTGCCCTCGGCATCCCACCACTCGATCTTGATTGGCGGAACCGAGTCCTCCGCAGGTTTCAGTCGGATGATTTCTTCTTCGACTATCGGATCCAAGGACAACAAATGAAGGCAGAAGATAAGAATGCTTGAATCAATAATTTGGTGGGATCTGGAAGTTACCAGGTGCGGCAGAAGGTTGATTTTCTTCAGCGGCAGCATCCCCAGCAGATTGATCCTTGATGATCTCCTCAATAATCGGCGTTGGATCTTCAACTGGAGTTTCTTCAACGGATGGCGTTCGTTCTTCTGTTTCCGGCTGATTTTCAGTCGGGAGTTCTTGGGCTGCTGCTTGTTCAGTTGAACCCGGCTGGTTTTCAGTCGGCATAGCCTGGCTGTCAGTCGGGGGCTCCTGCCCAGGGATGGCTTCATCTGGAATTGGGTTCTGAGACCCTTGTTCTGTGGTTTTCTCCGTCTGCCCGGTAGGATCTATGTCCTGAAGTTTCCTGCAGAAGAAGATGACCATCATGGTTAATTTGAGAAGACTTCTAGAGATTGAATGGATTCGGCTGTTGGAAAAATACCTATTGGACTTCCTGATTTTCGGAGCGGATCTGGTGGTTGGCCTGGGAGAGCTTATGGTGGCTGCAGGAGTTTGGATTTCTTCGGCGTCGTCGTCCGAGTCGTCCATGATCAACTTTCTCTGCTTACTAGCACGCTGGCTAGTTTCTTCAATGGCAGTTGCAGCTCTTTTACTCTTGACCTGGGGTTTGATTTTTGGGCCTCCAGTTGGTTTTTTGATAGTCGGCTGAGCAGGTGTATAATCGTGGTGGACCTTGAATGGTCGAGAGATGATTAAGGCATTTGCCTGCAAACAGGAATTTATTGAGAAATGATGAAGACTACAGGAGGATTGAAAGATGGATTGTGCAAGGAGGAAGCTTACCGCTGGAGGTGGCCGGAAAAGGCTAAAAGGAGGAACCGGCAGCTTGTGGCTGTAGTCGATAGCGATCCCGGAGGAGAAGACCTTGTACATCCGGGCGCATAGCACTTGGAAGTCCAGGGGGGTCTTATCTTCTCGATTGGGATCACTTTGACCTTCGTATTCGAACGCCGGCTTGGATCTTGCTTTGATTGGCGTCAGTCGGGACTTGATAAAGTGCCGAGTGATTTGCTCTCCTTGCAGGCCCTTATTCTTCATCTCAAGGATTTTCGCCAGAAGGTTGTTAGCTGCAATCCAGTCGTCACCATCGGGCAGAGTGTTCCAGTTTGCTCGCTGGGTCGGTGGAAGGCCGACGAAGTTGGGCAAGTTGGGGGCTGGGTTTGAAATATAAAACCAGTTTGCGTGTTAGCCTTTGTTGGAGGATTTCAAGGGAAGAGGGAAGTAATCTCTGTGGAGAGTTCCACGGAGTTGGAACCCAGCGCCGCCGACAACGCAAGGATTGTCTTTGTTCGGGTGGGCCTTAATGGAGAACATTCGACGAAAGAGATTGAAATGAGGATGAATCCCCAAGAAAGCTTCACATACATGGATGAAAATGGCGATGTGCAGAATAGAGTTTGGGTTCAAGTGATAGATTTGGAGATCGTAATATTCTAGGAGGCCACGGAAGAAATCGGAAGTGGGAAGACCAAATCCGCAGTAAAAGAAATGCGTGAATACAACGATCTCACCGGTGTTAGGAGTCGGGAACTCTTCTCCGCACGCCGGGCGCCAGTTGATGATTTCCTTTGCCGGGAGGACTCCGTCCTTCACCATCTCCTTCAACATGGATTCTTTCACATCAGAGGTTGCCCATTGGTCGAAGGGGATTTCTCTCTCTTCCGCCATGGACGAAGGTTGTGGAGAAGTGGATTTGGTGCTGGGATTGGAGCTTTTTTGGAGAAAATGTTGGAAATGAAGTGCGCGCGGTGGATTTTGGTGGAATCCAAAGTTTTTGGATGGATGGATTTGGATGAGTTTAAGCCCTAGGTTTCCTCGGGTGCGCCTGTGAACAGGAGCGCGAAAAGGGGAAATTTGGGAAGATGAAACGGCGGGGAAGACGACGGCATTTTTAGGGTATCGGTAGGTTTTCTCGTTTTGGGCTGAGGCCCATGAGAAGCTGTTGGCGTAGAATTTTGACCCGCCTTGCAACCAAACGGGTTCCACGTTTCCACGGTGGCCTGGGAGGTTTGCTTTACTCCAGTGAAGGTCCAAAGGCTTGCCTAGGTGCGTGTAGGGCGTGCCAGTTGATTTGATCTGCAATCAACAAGATAAACAAGTAAACCATGTTAGAAAACAATGGCCGATCGGCCAATAGGCCGATGTCGTATTGTCGTGACCCAGCCGATATGGCAAAGCTATATCGGCTCACTTGTGATAAAGCAAGATTAAAGTATGAATCTAGTCTTATCGGCCTTCATCAACATATTGATGTCAATCAATGGCATCGGTCGATAAGGGATAATAAAGATAACTACACTAGCTAATACTCTAGTGTGAATCTACATGAACCAATCAACCAATATAAATATAACGATCGTAGATAAACCCTAGAGAGTAATCTATAACAGATACATTTATATTCACCAATCCACTCATGTAGATGGCAGATACACATAAAAACCTTATGATAATCATATATATCAGGTAAGACTGGCTAAAACCCCAGTACTATCCTTAATTACAACCGAAAACAGGCTTTGAGTTAGATCTCAAAACAGGACTAAGGTCGATAGCAACTCAAAGTGTGAATTGAGACTTAACACAAAGAAAATCAAGTCGCCGATTGCTTTTGGGGATGGTAGATGCATTGAAAGATCTTGCCAAGCATAATAATTAAACTGTTGTCGGCAACAAACCCTAAAACGAGTAAATCGCTAGCGAAGCATAATTAAGATATTTGTCAAGATCATCTAAAACATGATAAACGACAATCACATCATCGAGGCTTAACGTGCCTAAAACGACACGCTAGCCTCGATGATGTAGATCGTCGGGCACGAGTTCTTACCTCTGCTCTGGGGAAGCAAGAACTCGCCGGAGTTAACCTCTTGCGAGGGTTGGCGATGCGCCGAAAGTAGATTAAAACAGATTGTTTGTTGTATTGAGTTGTGATAGAGTTTCTATGTACAAACTACCGGGATATTTATACCCGAGATTACAACATGGTCCGTGTAGGACATGATCTTCTCTCTAACTAACAACAAGTCTTTGCGGCAGACTCTTGCCAAAGATTAGATCTAGACCTACTTGATTTACAAGATACAATTGCCTAAAATCGAGCCTTATCTCTATTTGGTAACTTCCTTGAAGCTTATCTCAAGCCCAAACCAAGCCCACACTGACTCTGTCAACTTCCTGCCTCTATCGGCCGATTGCCATACTGAATCCGTATCGGCCGATACACCTTTTCTGCAAGTGTTCCTTCCAGTCCGATACGCTCACCGAGTCCGATACGATGCTTGGTCCGACTCCAACTTGGTCCTTCTTCTCTGCTTCGGTTTTCTCTTTCCTCTCCAAATAGATTATGAAAATCTGCTGTTAACAGAAGCTTACAACCCATGATATTGGTATGGCTTGGCACGTGTCTCTTAGGGACTTAAGCAAATTTGCCTTGGCAATATGCACGTGTAATTTGCCTAATGCTGTCAAAATCCTTTCATATAGCAGTCATACAACTTTTTAGGAGTTGATGCGATGCACTTTGAAAGGTGACAAACAGTGAAGTTTTTTATGGCTATTTTGGTAACTTTTTCATAAGTTGCTAAAGCTGTTTGGTTTATAAAAGGTAATTGACTTTATATTATGTCAATGATTATCTTATCACTTTGGTGAAAACTTTTTTGATTAAGACCAATATTATGGCTTAGGCTGATTATTTTTTGGTCAAATTATCATGAGTTTGATTGACTCGGATTTGTTATAATATATTATTGAGGGTGGTAGAGTTGATTGCTTTGAGATGACTCGGGCAGCATGACTCGGACAGCGTAAGCTTATCATTACTCGGGATCATTATACACTATGCTTTGGTTATAAGGTTATGTGTTATATGGTTTTTTATGATTGTTTTGGCTTTGACTAAACATTTACTTATTTCACTCGGGAGAGTATGATTATTATAGTTCTTGACTATATGTTTAGTTTGTTTAACTAAACACATAGTCAGGGGCTACACCTAATTAGGTGCATCTAGTCGATGCACCTAAATTCATATTTTTGACTATTTTTTGAAGCATTTTCAGCCCTTCACAGCCTTGATTATTGGGTGATAAAGCACTCGGGAGACCCAGGCAAAGATGATGGAAGCACTCGGCAATGGAAGCACTCGGTTGTGGAAGTATTCGGCTGTGTGTTATTTTTGTTTAAGGCTATGATATATTGTCGACTGTGAAGGTCTCAAGGGCTACTGTGGAGATTATGGGTACCATATACCCACATGGCTAGCTTATCCGACTGACTATAGGGGATAGGTTATGTGTTGTGATTATGTAACCGACTAGGACTTGAGTATTATGTTTCCTTGTGTAATAAGGAAAGGCTTATAGTCTTAGTCGGGAATGTTGTAGAGTTTGATATAGTATGAGATTAGGACTCTGACTTGTGAGCCTACCCTCTAAATCTATATAAGGAGGGTAGGACGTCCCGTGAGGGATAGGAGATTTCAGATTGGAGACAATAGCAATAGCTAGGTTTTCTTCATACATCCCGATCAAGAGATCAATAAACCACTCGGCGGAACTAAACCACCGAAACAGGAGTAGGGTATTACTTCCTTAGGGAAGGCCTGAACCTGTCTAAATCTTTCTTGTTCACTAACCCATCGTATTAGGCGCTTGATTGCTACCCCCAGTTTCTTATTGCTGAAATTAGGTTTCGACAGATTCCATTACATGTTTATAAAAGTATTTAGAACCTAAATTGAAAAGTTGGGTTTGCTTCTATTAAATTTATTTTCATTTGGATGAAAGGACGATTATTTTCATTTTGTAGAAATGGAAAGTATTTTATTAATGCTTAAAATTGCTGTGCGGCTGTTTAAATAGTCCATAAAACTTTAAATTACTATGTGATTAGTTCCCTCCAATTTAAATACAAATAGTATTTAATGGTGCGTAGTTTCCTTCATTTATTTCAAATTTGTTCGGTGGAATGCGAAGAATATACTAGTTTTGCAAATTTGCATGGCATGTGTTAAAAAGTGTGTAATTTTTTTTTAGGTTTGCCTCCATTTATTTCAATTTTTATCGGTTAAAAGTGACGAATTTTTTTTATTTTTGAAAATGGATTATTTGTTTATCGATTAGATATACATTTCGCAATAAAAGTGACTAATAAATTGCATCCACTTGATATCAATAACACTGATACATATATGCTACCTTTACTCTAAAATTATTTTGTAGTAAGGGACTAAATTGCATCCACTTGATAGCTTGCACTGATACATATATGCTACCTTTACTCTAAAATTATTTTGTAGTAAGTGACTAAATTGCATCCACTTGATAGCTTGCACTGACATCCATGCAATATACTCAACTAATATTCGTTTAAGTCGTATCGTTTTCTATATGATTTAATAAAGTTCAATTTGACCTATCGGAGATGTTTTTTAGGAGATGGATCGGTCATGGATGTACGACACAAGAAGAACTTATCCGGTGTTTTTGAAGGAAGCATCCAAATTTGTTGATCAGGCAAAGGCACATGCTTTGAGAGAGAACAGGAGGGACATTTTTTGTCCATGCTTAGATTGCAAGAATGAAAAAATGTTGCAAGACCCAAAGATAATTTTGGGGCACATTGTAGAGCGTTGATTTAAGGATGATTACAAGATATGGACTTGTCATGGGGAAGTCGCCGTTCGTAATGAAGAGGCTGATGTTTTTTACTTTGATGCGAGAGAAAATTTTATAATCGAAGACATGTCGCAGGGAATGATCCCGGAATTTGGTGGCTCTAGGATAGATGATGCAAATATTGATTTTGATCTAGAGGATATGTTGCGGCACGATGAACCAGAGGTCCTAACTTCGAGAAAACAAGGGTTGGACAGTTGGAAAGCGTTGGAAAAAGCTACGAAGGACCTTCTTTACGACGAATCGAAAGGATGTGACAAGGACTACACGGTGTTATGCTCTGTACTTGAACTGCTCAGATTGAAGGCCAGACATGGATGGTCGGACACTAGCTTCAACGATTTGTTGGATCTGTTGAGAGTTATGCTTCCGAAGCCGAACTTGTTGCCGACCAACACATATCAAGCCAAGAAACTGATTTGTCCATTATCTCTAGGTGTTCAAAAGATTCATGCATGTGTACATCATTGCATACTGTACCGCAAAGAATATACGGATTTAGACTGTTACCCAACATGCGGGACGAGTCGGTACACAATGGACAACGGAGCCTCAGACGGAGAGGTGGTCGACCAAGATTCATCTCTGCTAGAAAAGAGAAAGATTCCGGCTATGGTGATGTGGTACCTGCTAGTGAAAGATCGCCTGAAGCGGCTGTTTTCAAACCGTACCGATGCCGAGTTGATGAGATGGCATGAAGAGGGTCGAAAAACAGATGGTATGATTCGACACCATGCCGATGCTCGACAGTGGAAAAACTTTGATGCACTACACCCGGAATTTGCAAAGGAACTGAGAAATGTAAGATTTGCCTTGAGCACGGACGGAATGAACCCGTTCGGTGACTTAAGCAGCTCACACAGCACTTGGCCAGTGCTGCTCACCTTGTATAATTTGTCTACATGGATTTGCCAGAAGCGAAAGTACATTTTGTTGACTACCCTTATACAAGGGCCAAAACAACTAGGGATTGACATAGATGTGTTTCTTGAACCATTGATGGAGGACATGCAGGAAATGTGGAGAGCAGGGTTACGAGTGTGGGATGAGTACTGCAGGGAACATTTTATTCCGCGTGCCATCATATTCGTGACCATCAACGACCTACCGGCGAACTTTTCGCTCTCAGGTCAGCTTAAGGGGAAGTTTGGATGTCTTATATGTATCGACAACACGTCGTACAAGTACCTAACTGCCTCAAGCAAGGTAGTGTACATGCATCATCGTCGGTTCTTACCACAGAAGCACAAGTGGCGTGCGATGGCCAGATTATTCGACAATACAGTAAAGAACGATCTTCCTCCTGAAACACGAACTGGTAAACAAGTCTTCAACATGACAAAGAATATTAAGGTCGTTTTCGGGAAGGGAAAGAAGAAGGCAGGCAAGAGGAAGAAAGCAACGGATCAAGATAAAACAGATGCAACGGATCATGAAAATACGTTACCTTTCAAGAAGCACTCAATATTTTTCAGGTACCTGGATTACTGGAAAGACCTGGAGATTCATCATGCCATTGACGTAATGCATCTTGAGAAGAATGTGTTCGACAGCACCATTGGCACATTACTAGACATCCCGAGTAAGACAAAAGATGGGCTGAAGTCACGTACCGACCTGGTCAACATGGACATAAGGCATGACCTTCACCCAAAAGATCTGGCAAATGGGAAGATCGAGCTTCCTCCGGCATGCTATTCACTGAAACCAGAAGAGAAAAAGGCTTTCTGTAGATGCTTGCATAGTTTGAAAGTCCCAACTGGTTTCTCATTGAACATCAGAAAACTTGTATCCATGAAAGATTTGACCATCTCTGGGTACAATGCTCATGACTGTCATAAGATGTTAACTGTCTTCCTACCTATTGCTATAAGAGCAGTCAAGCCAGTTCACACTAAGGTAGTGATAACAAAGTTGTGCTACTTTTTCAATCGAATATCACAGAAGGTTTTTGATCCTGAAGAGTTAGGCCCCCTTCAATCGTTCGCAATTGAGACAACGTGCCAGCTTGAGATGTTCTTGCCTCCATCGTACTTCAATATGATGGAGCATCTGATTGTCCACATCGTCCCTCAGATTATCGAAATTGGTCCCCTCTACCTACATCAGATGTGGGCGTACGAGAGGTACATGTCGGTTCTGAAAGGATATGTCCGTAACCAAGCTCATCCGGAGGGATCAATGATAGAGGGGTACACAACTGAGGAGGTGGTCGACTGCTGTGTAGATTACATGAAGGATGCCACACCCATTGGGATACCCCCCGCTCTACACGAGGGTCGATTAACTGGGAAGGGGACCGTAGGCAAGAAAAGGTTCTACGATAACGACTACATTGATGTAGCGGGAGCCCATAGCAGCGTGTTGCAACAGCTCGCCATCCTCGAGCCGTACATTGAGAAACACATGAATGAGATTAGAGCCTCGAATCCCAGAAGACCGGCTCCTTGGTGCTCAAACGAACAAAAGCGCAGATTTCCTGAATGGTTGAAGGAGCAAAACCTGCCGTTCGGTGAAACGCTCGAGGAAAAAACTTTGCAGAGGCTGGCAACTGGCCCAAGTAGCCTCATGACCTCATGGCAAGGGTACGACATCGGCGGATATATATTTTACATGATAGGCAAGGACAAGAAAAGCGCAGCACAGAATAGCAGAGTCCGCGTGGAGGCGTTGGACGCAACAGGCGAGAAGAAGTCATACTACGGCATTATACAAGACATTTGGGAGCTTGACTACGGTCTTAACATCCAGATCCCGGTGCTTCGATGCCAATGGGTCAAAGACACAACAGGCATATCCATCGATTATTACGGCCTTTCGGTCATCGAACGCAGTAAGCTAGGTCACAAGGATGATCCGTGGGTTCTCGCAGAGCGTGTTGCACAAGTTTTCTATGTGAAGGACCCATCCGACGATCGGATGGACGTTACTGTACCAGGCAAGCAACAAATCGTTGGCATTGATAACATCGAAGACGTGTTAGATTACAACCAATATGACGACATACCGTTATTCACCGATCTTCCTAACCGGATCAAGCACATAGAGCGAAAGATTGATGAAGACAACTTTTGCAAAAAGAGGACGGACGGTTTCGTAAAAAGTGTAAAACAATAGCACATTTTGTACTTGTTTATCTCTGTGGATATATGTTACCTGTGTCTTACGTCGTATGGTCCATTCATGCGACAACATTGTGTAACACAATTTATGTGTTTTTTTTAAAAAAATGGTCATACTTTTTTTAAGGGTTTAAAGAAAGAAAGAACCATTTAAAGGAAATATAAGGAAATAGAGAAATTAATAATTATTTGCAAAATAATTATCAGGAAAGAAAGAACGAAATATATGGAAATAAATATTTGAAAAAAAAATGTCAGGGAGAAAGAAAGAAATATAAGGAAATAAATAAATAACTTTTTGAATAATAATTATCAGGAAAGAAAGAAAGAAATACCAGGAAATAAACAAATAATTAGGTACTATAAATACTTTTGGAAAAATATTTTTGCGTGCGGTCTGTATAAAGGACCCGCACGGGATAATTATCTTTCCGTGCGGACGCCTTAGCGGCCCGCACGGAATAACCATTATCTCGTGCGGGTGTCTTAATGGCCCGCACGGGATAATATCTTTCCGTGCGGGCGGCTTAAGTTCCCCGCACGGAAAGATATTTTTCCGTGCGGGCGGCTTAAGTTGCTCGCACGCGATGATAGCCGCCTATATAAGCCTTGGGCAGGCTCCGAAATTTTCTAAGTCCGGAGCCCTTCCTCTTCCCCGCCGCCAAGCTGCCGAAATACGCCGCTGCCAGATCTCCTCGACGCCCACGGCCGCCTCAATCGCCGCCGGCCTCTTCCACGCCGCCGCCCCCCGCCGATGCCGCCGTCAACGCTGCTGACTCCTTCGACGTCGCCAAAGCCGCACGGCCGTGTCCCCTCACTTGCCGACCTCCCTCTCCGCCGAGCCCTTCCCCGGCCTCCCTCGCCGCCGGCCGCCCCACGCCGCCACCGGCCGCCGACAGCTCGCCGAGTAGGTTTTTTTTTAAAAAAATGCCAAGAACTAATAAATGTGAATTTTCTATGTGTATTTGTGTGAATTTTGGGTGATTATTTGTGAATGTAGTATGTATGTTAATTTTGGATGATTACATGTGTATTTTGTATATATATATCAATTTTGCCTATATGTCAATTTAGTATATTTTTGAATTTAGTATATATATATGTGAATTATTTGGATGATTATATCGGAATTTAGTATATTTGTGTATTTCGAAAGATTATATGTCAATTTATTACATGTGTTAATTTTGGATGATTATATGTGTATTTTTGATGATTATATGTGTATTTTGTAAATATATATCAATTTTGCATATATGTCAATTTAGTATATTTCTCAATTTTGTATATTTTTTAATTTTGTATATATATATGTGAATGATTATATGTGAATTTAGTAAATGTGTTACTTTTGGATGATTATATGTGTATTTTGTATATATATATCAATTTTGCATATATGTCAATTTAGTATATTTCTCAATTTTGTATATTTTTGAATTTAGTATATATATATGTGAATGATTATATGTGAATTTAGTATATTTGAATGAATATATGTGAATTTAGTATATGTATGAATTTTGAATGATTATATGTGAATTTAGTATATTTGTGAATTTTTAATGATTATATGTGAATTTAGTATATGTGTGAATTTTGGATGATTATATGTTGTACATATGTTTCAAATTTGGATATGTACTTTCTTAGTACTATTTATGCGAATTTCTTTATAGTATGTATGTAATTAAGTATGTATTTAGTACTATGTATTTCTATATAGTACATATGTAATTACGTATGTATATATGTAATTAGGTATGTATTTAGTAGATGTAATATTTTAATACTATGTATTTAGTATGTGTGTAATTAATATAATAACAAATATCACGTCAATTAGCACAAAACTAACAAAAAATATTCGCCTGTAGTACGTACAATTTTTATATTCGCAAGTAGTATGCATAATTTCTACATACCCGAGTAGTTAGTACTAATTATTGAGATGCATATTTTTCCCCTTCGAAGATCGCACGTAGCAGAAAATGTCAAAGAATGAAGTTCCCTCCGAGACTCCCGTACCAACATCAGGCACAGAACCAACGGTTAATCAGCCCTCCCCGACACCCGTAGATGCATCGGGCGCAGAGCCCATGAACAAACCGCGCTCAGAGACACATGAAGCACCTATTGGAAATGAAGCGGTGTCGAGCGAGGAATCTTGGCGCACACCGAGTGACCCGTTCGAAATAGAAGTAGCACAAATGGCCTCCGAGCGACCCGAGAATGACCCTGACTATATTCCTATCGAGCAAGCAGTAAGTTGAGCTATCCAACCGTTGTACTATTGTTAACGTACCTGATCATAGCCGTCTAATGGCTTACTCATGCAGATGGCTACTCGGTGTCGGTCGAAACGGAAGGCTGACCAGATTACAGCCAGGGCTCAAGCAGAGGCCGACACAGCCACATCAGAGCCAGAACCAACGGACAGGTCAGCAAGTGGAGGAGGACGTGGAAAGAAACGACATGGTGAGAGAAGCAGGAACCAGCTGCCAAAGGAGACGTACTACATTGCTGCTCTAAACGAAGATGGGAAGCCCGTCGAGCCAAAACACGTGATGGCCAAGTTTAGTAGTGCATGCGGGATAATGGCAAGACTTCATGGCCCTCTGAACGTGGATGAGTGGAAGGACGTTAACCAGCACATCAAAATTTAATGTGGGAAGAGCTGCAGAAGTACCTTGTGTATTCTCCTGGATCAGAGGTCATTGGGAGCAGATTTGCGTTGAGTACAATGGCCCATCGGTGGTGCCAGTGGAAGTCTGACATGAACACTTATTATGTTCAGAAGAACAAGTCCCCATTTGAGAAATACGGCAATATCCCGCCAGTTGAATGGGACAAGTTTGTGGCCAAGATAACAACACCGGAAGCTCTAGCAAGGAGGCAGAAGATGTTGGAGCTGGCGAAGAAAAATAAATATCCACACCAATTGGGGTCTAGTGGATACGACGGTCACGTGGACCAATGGCGAGCTACGGAGGAAAAGTTTGCAGCTCAAGGGAAGCCGTTGTTGGTCCAGCCCCTAAATCCACGCAGTCGCAACTGGGTATGGGCATGAAGTACGGGGCAAGTGACGGATGAGGGTGAGATGCTTTTTGAGTCTCCTGATATCGAGCATGTCACAACGTCTCTCCAACAGATCACCGAGAAGGAGAGGTCAGGGGAGTTCGTCGCCAGAAGGGAGCATGACGAACTCATCGCTGCTTTGGGGACTGCCGAACACTCTGGGAGGATAAGAGGAAAATCTGTTGGAAGGTAGGGTTTCCAACAGAAATGACAGGTTACAAGAAGCGGGACACCTACAAGGCGAAGTTGCGCGAAGAAGTCACCGGACAAGTAACCCAACAAGTCACCCAACAGTTCTACAGGCTATCCGCACAACATCCTCAAGCCTTCCCGGGCTTAGTTCCTCAAGCCGAGCAGACGGTGTAGATCCCGAGCAGTGTCGGGTTCGTAGAAACAACACCCTACCCGGTCGATCTTATTACCGGGCCGACACCGTGCACCCTTGTCGTTCCGATAGGCAGAGCCGGAAAAACGAAGGAGGTTGGGTCCGGACTAGCGATACCAGGGAGACAGTTTCATAATATCCCAATTCCGGAAGACTACGCAAGGGTGCAAGTGGGAAGGGTTAATGTCGATCAAATGTTGTTGGAGCTGGACATTCCAACACCAGAGGGGATAGAACTACTCGGAGATGCGGTGAACCAGTTCATCCTTTGGCATCGTCGAGACATCATCCTCACGGGACAGGGAACGTTGATGACCCCAGCTCCATCGGTGCCACAGATGGCTGCCTCTCCAGCACCGCCATCCCCACCAAATTCCCCAACCCCACCAGGATCTCCTATCCCACCGAGATCTCTGATCCCAGCAAGATCGCCGTCTCCAAAAAGAGTACCTTCTCCACCTACAGAGCCTGCGGCAGCAGAATCCCCAGATCCGCTACCTCGGCAGCCGTCTCCTGCACATCACTCGCCTCCTACTCCACAATCTGCTCTCATGCAACCTGTGCCACCTTCAAGGGAAGATGCATCTATGCAGAAGCCAATTACTTCGCAAGCCCGCAAGCTCATACCACAAATGGTTTCTACGTACAAACCGAAGGAAATGGCAGAGTATGAGGCGAGGATAGTTTTCAAGTCATTTAGGGGACAGGGTCCGCCAAAGCCAAGCTCAGCTGAACCACAAACGGAAACACAGAAAAGCGTACTAGGTCATGCAGACAAGATGCAATCTTGGGATTCTACAGAAGTGCCAAAGGGGTACGAATATGGCAAGCCGTTCTTGCCATACCACGTCATGCTCGAACTCCCCTGGCCAATGAGGTTGCTGCATGACTGGTATCTAAGAGCAAGTGAGAAGGGTCTCGGGATGATTAGTGTCAAGGTCCCGGATAACGCTTTCGTCGAGGGACCCAACGGAAACTTCATCATCACATTCAATGACCTACACGTCTTCTTCAAGATGAAAAAAATGGATATCAATCTCGTCGGCGCGTGGTGCCTGTAAGTTTTTGCTTTTCTTTGTTGTTGATGAATGTGTCCCAACAAATTATAAGTCACTTAACTTGCATAATTCCTTAGGTCACAATGGGTAGATGCCCAAAGAACGGGGGCCTCCGTAGGCTACACCAACCCGACGAGGGTTTGCATGATGGCCCACACTGTGAGGCTAAATCTCGATGGTCCGCAACTAAAGGACAAGACGCCGGAGGAAAGACAAGCATATGTCGACAGGTTGCACAAGAATAAGCGGGTCGAGGTGGCAACTTACTTGGGACAAGCTATGCTCACGCACGCGGACAAAAGAGTCTTGATGGTCCCATACCACCTAATGTAAGCAACGTTCCCTTTGTTCCGTTCATATAATGTCATAGCACATCAAATTATCTACCAGATGCCTAATGTAATTCAAAAACCGTGTTTGCAGTGATCACTACATACTATTCCTCATATATCCAAGGGACCACTTGGTCGTAGTTCTTGATCCCGCCCACTACGATGAGCAGAAGTTCATCGAGTTCCTTGTCTTACTGAATTTGTAAGTTTCAATCACACCTCTTGCATACCATACTGTTTAGATGTAATTGTAAAGTTGGCTCAAACTAATATTTCATCTTTGTAGAGGACACGACTATTACAAAAGACATGGTGGGTTCGTAAAGGATCAAAAGAGAACAAAGCTTCTTGTAAAGGCACGCTGGCCGGTATGTGATCATATATTCGCTAACTTAATGATGCGATTGTTAGTTTTTAATACTGACGTGTGTACTTTTCTTACGCAGTGTTACAAGCAACCCCCCGGCATTAGCATATGCGGATATTACGTGTGCGAGATGCTCAGAGTCTGCGGGAGATATAGAACTGAGTTTACAGATGTAAGTCATCGTGCTCCTTATATATACGAACTAGTTCGTTTAAGTTGATTTTAACACATATCATTTTTCTTCTATTTTTAATAGCTCCCGAGCATTCCGTCCACCGCAAACCGGTTCGACAAAAAAACGCTTCTTAACTTGTGCGCGGATTTGTGCCGGTTCATTCGCCGCGACATCTGCAACCATCTAGGGGAATTCTATGACCCTGAGAGCGAACTTGCTTGCGACGACAAATTCAAACGCCTAAGGGAATGGGAGAGAGAACATGCAGTGTAAAAAAAATATTTATTTGTGAGGGAGACAGAAATTGTAATATTTAATTTGTTGCACTACTATAATGTATATATGCAATTTTATTATATATATCGATGTTTTATATCGTTTAACTTGTGATATTTTTATTATAAAATTCATTCGTGTATGTAATTGATCGTCAATAACTGTGACTAGATTTGGTATTGTACCATTGATAAGCACAACGAAAAAAAAATATAGTCCGTACGAGATCTATCCAAATGGCTAGTATATATAGGGTTTAGGGTTTAGGGTTTAGTTAGGCCTTCCCGTGCGGTCAGTATAACTGGACCGCACAGGATAATCCATTATCCCGTGCGGTTGGGCCGTCCGCACGCGAAAATATTTATTTTTCCATACCCCTTGGTGCAGACGGCCAATACCTCCGCACGCAAAAACGTGTTTCGACCGCACGGAAAAATGAAATCTGTAGTAGTGATATGCTCCATATGCTGTTGTTTTATTTGAATTTACATGAGTCTATCTCATGTAAATTATCACTTTCCACCAAATTGCCTGCTATCTCATATCCCATGCACTTTTTTTTTATTCTGTTATTTGCATCTGGTATGTCGTTTTTACTGGAACTGTTGCATCTGGTATGTCCCTTTTACTGGAATTCCCAGTTTGACAGTGGTATCTGCTAGGTGGTTTAAAATTAAAATTATATATATTCATGATCAATCTATGCATTTTTTGGATTATATATTATTCGTATGTCTAGAATCCTACCAAGAGAATACCCCTCCCCATTTTTATGTAATTGAAGTAGGATTGACGAATAAGAAATAAACATAATATTGTTTATTAGTGTCGCATAAAACCCGAAATGGGGTGTGGCCAAGTGGTAAGGCAGCGGGTTTTGGTCCCGTTACTCGGATCTATTAACTTATTAAAGTAATAGAAAAATGAATCTCCATGTTCGCTCTCACGGCCTAGAAATTCTCATATTAATCGAAGAAAAAGAAAAAATAGAGTCTATGTAGAAATACAATTTAAAAATAACTAAAATTCGGAATTAAAAATAAGAAATATTAGAACAGGAGATTAGAGTCCATACATGTATACAATTTAGAACTAATTGAAATTCAAAATTAAATAATAATAATTAAAACTAGAGGTTAAAGTCCATATAGAAATATAATTTAGAAATAACTAAAATTTGAAATTTAAAAAAATATTAGACTAGGAGTTTAGAGTCTATATAGGAATACAAGTTAGAAATAACAAAAAATTGGAATTAAAAAATAATAAATATTGAAAGATGAATTTAGAGTCCATATAGAAATACAATTTTTAGACATAACAGAAATTCGGAATTAAAAAATAAAAAATGTTGAAAGAGAAGACTAGAGTCCATACGGGTATACAATTTAGTACTAATTGAAATTTAGAATTAAAAAATAATAAATTTAAAAGTAGAGGTTAGATTCCATATATGAGTACAATTTACAAATAACTAAAATTTGAAATTAAAAAATATATTGGAAGAAGAGTCTAGAGTACATATAGGAGTACAATTTAGAAATAACTAAAAATCAGAATTATAAAAATAACAAAAATTGAAAAAAGATATAGAGTCCATATAGAAATACAATTAAAAATAATGAAAATTCGAAATTAAAAAATAAAGGATATTGGAAGAAGCGTCTAGAGTCCATATAGGAATTTAGAACTAATTAAAAGTCAGAATTTAAAAAACAAGAAAAATTAAAAATATAGTTTAAAGTCCACACAGAAATACAATTTTGAAATAAATAAAATTAAAAATAAAATAAAATAAAGACGATTGGGAATAGAGTCTAGAGTCCATATGGAAATATAATTTAGAAATAACTAAATTCGACATTTAAAAATAAGAAATATTGAAAGAAAGGTTTAGAGTCCATATAGGAATAAAATTTATAAATAATGAAACTTTGGAATAAAAAAGTAAGAACTATTAGAAGAGAAGTCTAGAGCCTATATAAGAATACAACTTAGAAATAACTAAAATTTAGAATTAAAAAATAATTAATAACTATGACGTATAGACAATACAATATGAATATTATACATTGGTTAGTTAGGTCAAGTTAGTATAGAATTTAAAATTATGTTGCCATTTTTATATATTTTAATAATAAAATATAAAAATATATATGCTATTACGTGAAAAAAATATAACAATGCTAGTCAGTAATTTGCGCGGGCCACTATGCTGGTTAACTTATTAAAGTAATAGAAAGTGGAGCCTCCACGTTTGCTCCCACGGCCTAGAAAATACTCATATTAACCGGAGAAAAAATAAATTTCATATAGAAATACAATTTAAAATAGCTGAATTCGGAATTAAAAAAAAAGAAATATTGAAAAAGGAGATCACTAGAGTCCATACATGTATAAAATTTCGAGATAACTGAAATTCAGAATTAAAAAAAGAAAATAAAAGTAGAGGTTAGAGTCCATATATAAATACAATTTAGAAATAACTAAAATTCAAAATTAAAAAATAAAAAATATTGGAAAAAGAGTCTATAGTCCATAGGAATTTAGAACTAATTGAAAGTCAAAATAAAAAAAATAAAATAAAAAATTAAAAGTAGAGCTTAGAGTCCATAGAGAAATACAGTTTAGAAAGAATTAAAAAATAAGGAAGATTCGGAGGAGAGTCTAGCGTCCATATATAGGAATACAATTTAGAAATAATAGAAATTCGAAATTAAAAAGTAAGGAATATTTGGAAGAAGAGTCTAGAGTCCATATTTAGAAATAATTGAAATTTAGAATTTAAAAATAAGAAGTATTGAAAGAAGAGTGTAGAGTCCATATAGAAATATAATTTACAAATAATAGAATTTAAAAATTAAAAATAAGGACTATTGAAAGAGGAGTCTAGAGTCCATATAAAAATACAATTTAGAAATAATTGAAATTCGGGATTTAAAAATAAAGAATATTGAAAGGATAGTTTAGAGTCCATATAGAAATAAAATTTGTAAATAACAAAATTTCAGAGTTAAAAAATAAGGAATATTGAAAGAGGAGTCTAGAAACCATATAGGAATACAATTTAGAAATAACTAAAATTCAAAATTAAAACATAGTAATTAATAAATGTCACGTATATGCAATACAATATGAATATTACACATTGGTTAGTTTGGGTTCATACAAAATTTAAAATTATGTTGTCATTTTAATATATGTTAATAATAAAATATGGAAATATATATGTTATTATGTGAGAAAAAATATGACGATGCTAACCACGCAATCTGCGCGGGCCACAATGCTAGATCAAAATGAAACAAGAAAACAAGATTAGCAGCGGCCGGAGATATAAATCATTTCCATTATCTAAGAAAAAAACTGCAAGAAGAACAAGCTGATTGGTGGGTCCGTTGATGGGTGAGTGTGGGAGGTGGACATGCCGAGCCAACACAAGACTAAAAATCCATGAAGCAGACAGGTATTCCATTACAGTTGTCTGTCTAATATTACTCAGTCAAGCCATGTGCATTATTTCTTCTGACTGATTGGTCTGTGATCGAGATAAGTTCTTCTACACCACTATATCTAGATCTGCCATGAACAGTTGTAACCTGACCTTTTGTTCTCTTTTTACAAGCAGCTGGAGGTAATCGGAAAGAACATCCTGATGTCTGAAGTAGTTGTTTCCGCGGTAGTCGGCGAGGCTTGAGCAGGGTCTCCACCTTCTTCATCGACAAGCATAAACGGAAATTAGACGAGGAAGATGGCATGGAGAGGCTGGAGATGGCACACATCAAAATGGAGGCTGCTCTGGAGATGTCCAGCAAGTGGCCACCAGTCACAGACGCCTCGTTGCTGCGTTGGAGGAAGAAGCTGAAGCTGGCCTCCGACGAGTGCAGCCATGTCATGGACAGCTGCAAGCGCCGTGCCATGGAACACGATGAGATGGAGCAGGAGATCAGGCGGTGTGCGTTCCTTAAACGGATCGCTCATGCCACAAGATCGTTCTTATCATCTTTCACTGGCCAGAAGAAAGTTGATAGCCTGATCACCACTGCAACCATTCAGAAGTTTGAAAGGTTCGCTGATGGAGCCAGCGAGTTCCTGAGATTCATGGAATTCGGTAGCATAGGCAGGAGGATCAACTACATGCTCGTTGATCCTCTCACCGGGCACCTTCTTGCAGGCAAAGCTCTACAGTATGAAAATTCTCATGGAAATCAGCACTACCTAGCAGCACGGCCAATGCATTTCGCAGAGCGAGGACAAGAAGCCGGGGTGTTGCTTCGGTACCAGAACCATGAGAGGCCAGAGGAAAACTTCATTCTTGGAATTATGCTACGTTTGGCAGCAAGCACAAATGTGACTGCGATTGTAGCTAGTTGCTTGGAGTTGCTACCACCCAATTTCAAGCCTGTTGCTGAAGCTGCAAAGCAGGAGCTTACTAAGTTGCACCAGCGAGGCTTCTACTGCTTCCCGTTTGTTGATTCTACTGATCCAGAGTATTGGAGCATCCACCATGCCGAGACTCACCGTGCTCGACCAAAATCGGCATGCTGCGAAGAACACGAGCACCATGGTCGGAGCAGAAGCAGTGACATGCTTGTGCCGTCAGGTGCATTCCCGGAGCCGGTGATCAAACTGGCCGTGCAGCGCTATGTCTCTACGAGACAGAAGCTATCATCGTCTTCATCATCATCTAGCTTCTCTGGAAGTCCAGGGCCACCTCTGCTTCAGCTGACGGCCATCTTCGCGCCGCACGCGTCGCCGGAGCAGCTGCCGTCCGGGGCTGAGAGCATCACGGTCGTGGCGATCGATGGCAGAGAGGAGCAACCCGTGCACAACAATGTTGGATTGCATGAGTTGGAGGAGTTGCTGCTGCCGAACGCCGTCGATCGCCTGTGCCACGAGGCGGCGGATGGATCGTCGGCGCACGAGGTGTTCTGGAGGTCTGACCATGGTGTCGCCTACCTCTGCGTGGAGAATATGGGAACAGAGATGGCAGGGTGCAGGCCGACTCATTGGCCGCGCTCAGCTCTGGTGCGGCAACGGAAACGGCGTGGCGGCTGGTGGCTTGTGGCAGCGGCCCGGCGGGAGGACAGGAAGAGGGGACAACGAGCGCCCAACCATCAACCTATGAGAGAGAGCTACATGTAAAATTCAGTTCTGGTGTGGTGCAGGGGCAGAAGGGAGAGCGTGTATACGGAGACCTGTATGTTGAAAACAAATCCTATAGGGGTTTATTTTCAAAAATATCTATCTTTAGCTAGACTTTCTGGAAGATTGATCAGTCAGCATTTAGTATTGAATATTGACGATTGGTCAGTCAAAGTGGGCAGAAACCAACTGGAGAACAGACTAGAGCACTCACCAAACTTGCAAGAGAACTACCTTTGGTTTGCTCGATGCTCTCTCCACCGAAGACTTGTACTTTCATGCTCACCATTCATTCAAACCAGTTATCGTCTGCTAGATACTCTGTGGCTCACCTGTGTTCCCTCAAGTTCTTTCCTACTAATTCAACTCAGAAGGTTGGGTTCACATATAATTCAACAATGCACTTTGTACTTATCGGGAATTCACTGATCTATCTTTTGTTTTATTTGAGCATCCTGATTGATGTATTGATATATCTTGCTATGTGCTGATCAGGTAGAGATTATTGAAGATGGAAGAGGTGGTTGGTTCTACTGTGGTTCATGAGACAGTTTTTTTTAAACCCCCACGGGGTGTATTTGTATTAAGAAGAGGGAAACACTGTACAATAGCCTTATCGGCTTGGAATTACAGACAAAAAGGTGGGGAGAAGAAAAAGAAAGAAAGAGTATGGCCGCCACAGGCAAGGCTAGGGAATTTACAGACTATTTGCTGTGCTTCCACGGTCAGCTGGCATCAAGGACTTGAGGTCCTTGGCCCCGCCTGCACGCCAGAACTATATCTCGTCAGTCACCCTGTCGATGAGTCCTTGCGACGACGTTTCCACGCTTCTGAAGACTCAGTTGTTTCTCTCTTTCCAGATTTCCCAGGAAACCAGGATGAGGACCGATTTGACACAGTCTCTTTTCTCCTTGGCCGCTGCATTGACGGTCTGGATCCACCAATCTTCGAGGGATGTCGTGCCCAGCCAATTCTGCGGCTGTAGCTGAGGGAAGCGCATTCGTGTTGCTACGGTGTCCCAAATTATCCTGGTGATAAGGCATTCATAGAAGAGGTGGTGGGCCGTTTCTAGGTTCTTGAAGCATAGTTGGCAGAAGTAGTTGTTCGGCCATTCCCTTTGTTGAACCCTATTAGCCATCCAGATCCTATTTTGGAGGAGCAACCAAGTAAAGAATTTACACTTGGAGGGTGCCCAGCACTTCCAACCCACATTTGCTAAGGCTGAAGGCACGCAATCAAGGAACTGCATTTGATAAGCTGATTTGGCGGTATATATTCTGGTTGGTGTCCATTTCTAGCGTATGTTGTCCTCTACTCCCTAGGACGGAATGGTGTTTGCTATCCATAGGTGCTCAAAAACTTGGAAGAATTCAACCATGAGGGTTGTGGTCAAGTTGTGTCGGATGTCGTCGATCCACTTGTTTCCGCCTAAGGCCTCTGCAACTGCTCTGTTCTTTCTTCTTGAGCGTCTGTAAAGGTTTGGTGCCATTGCTTTAAGGGGGATGTTGGAAGCCCAGGGAGATTCCCAAAAAAGTGCTTTTCTACTGTCCCCAATGGTCACTTCCGTTGAGGTTAAGAATAGCTCCTTGTCCTGTTCATCACAAGGCATCGGCGTGCCGATCCATGGCTTGCTTGGACAAGTCCATTTGTACCAAAGCCATCTGAGTCTGAGCACCCATCCCATTTTACAGAGGTTGGACACCCCTAAGCCGCCATATCTGGTCGGTTTGCAAACGCGCTGCCAATTCACTTTACATTTGCCGCCGTGGATCTCGTCTCCCCCATCCCAAAGGAACTCTCTTGGCTTTGTCGATCTCTTGGATGATTTTCTTGGGGATCTTTAGTGCTATCATGATGTAAATTGGCAACGAACTCAGCACCGACAAGACTAGCTCCCTTCTGCCTCCTGCCGAGAGTAGCTTCTTCTTCCAACTTAATAGCCGAGCCTTAATCCTATCGATTAGATACTGTAGGTGGACCTTTTGAAGTCTATGGATTGTTAGAGGCATTTCGAGGTATTGTATAGGGAAACTTCCTCTTGGGCCAGTGAAGTTGCATAGGACTCCATCCAAGTCAACCATGTTGCAGCTTATGGGAACCACAGAGCTTTTGTTAAGATTCACTTTTAGGCCCGAGGCTCCACCAAAGATGTTTAGGATCGAGATCAGGTTGTCCACGTCTTGACATGAGGTTTGATGAAGATTGTTGCATCGTCGGCGTATAAAGAACATCGAAATCTTGCGGTGCAGTTAGCGAGTTCGCTAAGGTAGCCTTCGTCGGTCGCAATCTTTAAGAGCCTATGGAGGGGGTCCATCGCAAGGATAAATAAATACGGGAACAGTGGATATCCTTGTCTCAACCCTCTGTGATGCTCTATCCTTTCTCCCTAGATACCATTGAGGGATACTTTTGAGAAGGAGGTTGATAGGATTAGGGCCACCCAGTCTCTCCATTTGGCACTGAACCCCATCTTTTCTAGCAGGGTTAGCAAGTATTCCCATGAGACTGAGTCAAAGGCCTTTGCAACATCAATTTTGAAGAATAGCGTTGGCTTCTTGGTTCTATGCATCTTCCTTGCTAGGTTGGAGACGTAGAGGAAGTTGTCCTGTATGTAGCGTGTTTTAATGAATGCACTCTGGGCTTGTGAGATAACCCAATTGATTTGGCGGGACAACCATATCGCGAGGATCTTGGCAAGCTTTGCTAGGGAGTGGATTAGGCTAATCGGTCTGAAGTCTCCAACTGTGCAGGCATCACTCTTCTTTGGTATTAGGATCAGGGTTGCTCTGTTTATACTTCCGAAAGTACCCCCTGATAATGAGTGGAAGCTAGAGAGCAGGTCCATGATGTCTTGTTTGATGATCTCCCAGCAAGCTCTAAAGAAGACACCCGTGAAGCCATTTGGCCCAGGCGCCTTTTCTGCAGGCATTTGCCTGATGGCAGCCCAGACTTCCTCCTTAGTGAAGGCTAAGTCTAGCTCTTCCGGTGCCACTTGTAGTAATTGAAGTTCTTCCCAGTTCAAGGTGCAAGAGTGTTGGATCCGCTGGCCCATCATGGTGGAGAAATGTTCGTGGAGAGCTTGTTCTTTTGCTTCATGGCTCTCCAGGATGGTGTTACCGCACTGAAGCTTATAAATGAAATTTTTCCTGTACCAGGCATTAATTCTTAGGTGGAAGAACTTAGTGTTGGCATCTCCCTCTTTCAGCCAAGTTAGCCTAGAGCGTTGTCTTTTCCTCGCCTTTTCTACTGCTACGAGGACGAGGATCCACAATTTTAGGTCCTTCCTGAGGGACTGCTCTGAGGCCAAACACGACTTGTTTTCCTGAGCGATGTCCAGCCTAAGAATCAATTCGTTGACGATGTGGAATTGGACACGACTATCGCTAAGGATGTTGTTGCTCCAGGATCGCAGCGCCTTGGCTATAGATTTTAGCTTCGTGCTCAGGCACTTCACCGGGTGCAAGGTGGCAATCGGTTTCAACCATGCTTCCAGAACCACTTCAAGGAAACCTGGTAGCCATGGCCAGAAGTTCTCGAACCTGAAGATTGGTTTGCGCTGGGGATGCTGTTGTGCTAAGGAGAGCAACAGCGGGCAGTGATCCGAGCATGAGGAGGGTAACCCTTGGAGAGTAAATGAAGAGAAAAGCATGTCTCCGTTCGAGTTGTAGAAAATGCGATTGAGTTTTTCTAGAGTTGGGCTGTCCCGCTCATTGCTTTAGGTGTAACGTCTGTTCTGTAGCTTTAGTTCACGGAGTTCGCACCTGTTTATCGCAGCACGAAACTGGCCTATTAGGTGTCGATCCAAGTTGAGATTATTTTTATCTCTGGCCTCGTAAATTAGATTAAAATCCCCCATAATCAGCAAGGGGGACTAATCCGACGGTGCCACATCACACATTTCTTGGAGGAAGTCTGCCTTTTCTGCATCTTCTGTCGGGCTGTAGATGTTTGTGAGGATGAAGGAGGTGTTTGAGGATCGTTGAGTGAGGCAAATTGAGAGGAAGAAGACTCTGATGTCAAGGTCACTTTGCTGCAGCACCTCATCGTCCCAAAAAGTGGCAATCCCTCCACGGGTCTCGTCGGCCTGGAGGAAGTGGAAGTTTCTAAGTCTCGGACCACCAATTTCCAAGCCTACTTGTTGGTCCATGCTGCTAGTTTGGTTTCCTATAGGCACAGAATGGAAACCCGATTGGTGTTCGCCACTTCGCGAACCGCCTCCCTTTTTGCAGGATTGTTGAGGCTTCACACATTCCAACACATTATCGATACACTAATCATTGCAAATAGAGGGAGCAACTACGACGAGGCAGCGTCTTACATTCTCAGGTACAGAATTAGTACAACACCCCATGGGCACCTTCCATCTTGAGCTAGTTTTTATCCTGATCCACTTGGGACTAGCAATCATGCACTGCTTATTTTTTATTAACCGAGAGGGCTTAAGGCCCAAGCCAGTTAACTGAGCAACGAACATAGGGGGCAAGTAAAAGGTGTGAAGCACCCTTTCCTTCCCAGCTGTGATCGCAAACACTCTAACATTAAGGAACCTTGGACGACTCAAGCGTAACTGAGCCAGAGTCTCAAGCTGTGCCGGCGGCGACACCATCCTGGCCGACAAAGTCCGACGGGATGAAGGCCATGTCGTCGAGGCAAGTGAGGCAGCGAAGGCCCGTGATGACATGTGGCGGCAATGGCTTGTCGAAGGCACGGACGAACATCGTGATCGCCTCGTCGTTCAGCGCCTCCTCGGTGTTGATGAACCCATCTCCTTGAGCAGATGGCCCTGGGCACGCTTGGAGACGGGCACGGAGGAGGGACATGCTTCCTGCCTTGCACTGTGTCTAGATGGCAGCACCTTCTCCTTAGGGCGACTGTGGCGCGTGGGCGGCGCTAGTGGCGGCTAAGGGAGCACTAGCTCCGGGAGAGACCCGAAGAGGCGTGGGATCTAGGCCATCCCAGGTGCCGAAGAGCTGGCCGCTCCAGCGAGTCAAGAGGTAGGCTTGGGGGTAGGATCCCGTTCGCTTCTTGGGCCTCCAAGGCCAGTTGGGCTGGGCCTGTGGACGGACGTGGGCCGGTAGAGGCAGAGGCGACCTCCTCCCCATCTGCCAGCGCTGTCTTACGAGGAAACTTCGAGGCATCTTCTTCCCACCTTGCCAGCGTTGCCTCCAGCGCCATACGATCCGTGTCACTGAGCATCAGCCTTTCCACCGCCGCAAAGAGTTATGTGTCCCGCTATGAGAAAAGCTGCAAGGAAAGATCAGTGTGGTCCACAGTTAGTAGGCGCACATGCGAAGCAGTGGAGGCAGGCGGGTTCCTCTCTTGGGAGGAGTGAGCGGGTCCACCAGGTTGACCGACGCGCCATGACGACTACGGGAGTGGGAGGCGTGGGCCTGCAGAGAGTGTTTACAGTGGGAGCGACGGTGGCTCGCCGAGCGGGATCAGCGGCCATGGCTTGGCGAGCACCCCCTGTGGGAGCGCAGAGGGGAGCTCGATAGATCCGCCATCGTGCCATCTGCCGCGGCGACGGGAGGGGTAAGGGGTGTGGCTTTGGTGAAGCGTGCCATCCGACTCCCGCTGCTCTGTCGACCTTCCCCGGTCGAGGAGAGCCTTGCGCCAGGAACGGAGCCACGGCGTGCGACCTCCCTTGGCCTCGTCCTCCCCGTCTAGTCTGTCGTCGTCGTCGTTCCTATGTGGCAGCACCTCCCTGCAGCCTTCTGCCACCACCGCACACGACCGCTCATGAGGCGAGCCATCAGCCTAGCCCAGGCGCCAAGTGAAGGTGCGTCAGAGGAGCCCGAGGACGCTAGCCTGCTGTTGACGCAAAATCTGTCCCGTTAAGCATGCCAAAAGAGGTGTTGACGTAGATCCTGCGTGTGGCACATGAAGGCCTGGGAGATCTGCTTAGCTCCAGTGCAGGTCCTAAATTGATGAGATGCGGGCGTGTCAGTCAGTTTGATCTTGCAACTGACAAGATATATAAACAACAGATCAAAGAGCTGATCGGCTGACAAGCCGATGGAGTAATTCCAGCCGATGTCGATAGGGTTTCGAATAATCGACTATATATCCAATGTAGATTCTGACACTTGGTGTAAATAATGATATAAAGACAATCGGTTGATAATAATATAATAAAACAATAATATAATCCAATAGAAACCAATCGGCTAACAATGATATGATAGAATAAGCATTGATCCGAAGGTTAATGCATACATTGGCTAGAGGTCCGATGTCATTAAATTCAAACGATTAGATAAACAATGAAACCTTTGTTGTTATCGGCTAAAACCAACTTGTATGTAATTCTTGTGAACCGATACAACGTCCAGATAACTCATCGGCTGAAACCCCGATGAAACCCTTATTGGCAATCAAAAAGCAGGCTAGAGATTATGGTTCTAAGCATGACTAGGGCCGATGCAGTGCAAAGTATGAAAAGAAACATAATATCTAGACAATCAAGCGTTCGATTGATTTTAAGAGTAGTGGATACCTTAGCTAATCTAATATGGCAAAGCAATTTAGCCGATACCAGCAAAAACCCTAAAGCAGATCCCAGCCAATACAAGTAAATCGAGCTACCAAATTAGATTAACTAAGATATATGATAAATAGGTAGGGCCGATGGAACGTAGGACTTACCCCTTCGCCGGAGATCTAAAGCCGATGCAACCCCGCATCAGGTACCAAGCTCTGCCGGTTGATAAATAAAAACCTCGGGAAAGAGGGTGGCGATGCGCCGAGAGTAGTTGTACTGATCGAGAGATATCTTACTGTTAACGACGGATTTTGGTAATCGACTTGGAAGTAAAAGAGGAAACCAAAGTTGAGAAGAAGGATTGAGTTGGAGTCAGACCAGGCTTCGTATCGGACTCGGTAACCGTATCGGACTGGGGAGGCGCTGCCAGAAAGGACGTATCGGCCGATACGGATTCGATGTGATGGTTGGCCGATACGGGTTGTAAGTTGACAGAGTCAGCGTGGGCTTGGTCTGGGCTCAAGATAAGCTTTAAGGAAGTTGCCAAATAGCGATAAGGCTCGGTTTTAGGCAATTCTATCTTGTAAATCAAGTAGGTTTAGATCTAATCTGTGGCAAGAGTCTGCCGTGAAGACTTGTTGTTTGTTAGAGATAAGATCGTGTCCTACAAGGACCCTGTTGTAATCTCGGGCATAAATATCCTGATAGTTTGTACATAAAAACTCTCTCAACACTTTCAATCAATCATACAATCAAACTAATCTACTTTCGGCGCATCGCCAACCCTCGCAAGAGGCTGACTTCTGACGAGTTCTTGCTTCCCAAGAGCAAGGTAAGAACTCGTACCCGATGATTTACATCGTCAGGGCTAGCGTGTCGCTTTAGGCACGTTAAGCCCTGATGATGTGATCGTCGTTTATCGTGTGTTAGCTAATCTTGACGCGGTCTTCTGATTCTGTCTCGTCAGCAGTTGATTTGTTTTAGGGTTTATTGCCGACGACGGTTGAATCAGTTTGCTAGTTTAGATTATCTAAGGCATTTACCATCCCCAAAAAGCAATCAACGGCTTGATTTTCTTTGTGTTAAGTATCGATTCACACTTTGAGTTGCTATCGACCTTAGTCCTGTTTTGAGATCTAACACGAAGACTGCTTTCGATTGTAATTAAGGATAGCGTCAGGGTTTCAGCCGGTCTTATCTAATGCATGTGATTATTTATGTTCTTGCATGTGTTTGTCACTTATACATGTGGATCGACGAATATAAACATATCGGTCACACAGTGTTTTTAAAGACTTCTTTATGGTTGGTGTATTTATGTTAGCCGATTGACTTGTATAAGTTTACACTGGAGTAATAGCTAGTGTAGTTATCCTCGTGAAACCCTCATCGGCTAATTCCATTAATTTGTCACACGCTTTTGGCATGGGCTGATGAGATTAGATCTCTTCAATTTGCTTGTTATATTGAGTAAGCCGATACAGCTTTGCCCTATCGGCTGGGTTATAACAATGTGACATCGGCCTATCGGCCGATCGACCATTGTTTTCTAACATGGTTTACTTGTTTCTTGTTGATTGCAGATCAAATCAACTGGCATGCCCTGCACACGACTAGGCAAGCCAATTTGGACCTGCACTGGAGTTAAGCAGATCTCCCAGGCCGCCGTGGAAACGCAGAGCCCGTCTTTTGTTGCGAGGCGGGTCTAAATTTTGCGCCAACACGCTTTTGGCACGCCCGGTGGGACCAAACAACGCAAACCCAGCAACAACAACAAGATCTCCTCAAGATGTCGAAGCAGGTCAAGATTTCTGAGGAGAACATCGTCCCTGTGACCGCCGACCAGCTCAATGCAGAGCAGAAGGCTGAGATGGAAAATCTGGTCGAACAATTCCAGAATATGTACCTGCAAACATATTCTAGGACTCGGCAAGGCACCTTGGTCCAAAAATCTAAGGTAGTTATGCTGAGTCCCGGAGATGGAGCTGGCACATCGGCGGCGGCACATGACCACGCCGTCAAGACCGAGGATACTGCAACGCCGACGTTCCAAGATAGGATTGACTCCGCAGTTCGTTCTGCGCTAGTCAACCAGTCGGGGATTCTGGTGAACACATTGACCAATACGGTCAAATCGATCCTAGATGGGACGATTTACCAGTACAAGCCTCAGGGGCCGATTTTCTTACCAGAAAATAAGTTCCCTGCCTATCGGACCCTGAGGAACGACCTGAGCACGGCTCAGCCAACAGCGCCGATGCCACCCTCATCGGTGCAGCCAACGACAACACTGCCATTGGTCCTTACCAAGCAGACAGGGGGGAGCCCTCAGCATATCACGGAGGAGCAGTATGCACAATGGACCAAGGGGAAGCAACCAGTGATCGAGCCGATGCAGCAAGTTCATATCAACCAGCCATCAGCCGGACAGTCGCAAGCTCCGGTTTTCAACAATCCTCCACCACAGGCGGTTTACAATACGCCACAGGGCTACCAGCAGCACACCACAGGGCAGTATGGCGCGCAGAACCTTGAACACCATTATCAGTCGTACTCCCCCAGGCAGTATCAAGCAGAGGGTTTGCAACAATCGTATCAGCAACACCTCCCACATCGGCCCGCAGGATACTGGGCCGATATGATAGCCGAAGTGATGCGTGATCAGTTCGGCTTGAAGCCCAAGGAGAACTCTACAGTGTATCGGCACCCATACCCCGAGGAATTTGACAGAGTGCCATTGCCAGGCCGATACAAGATCCCGGACTTCTCCAAGTTTTCGGGGCAGGACAACGTCTCGACTTACGAGCATGTAAGCCGATTCCTAGCATAGTGCGGGGAGGCATCGGCTATCGAGGCGTCGAGGGTGAGATTTTTCCCTCTGTCCTTGTCAGGGTCTGCGTTTACGTGGTTTTCATCCTTACCCTGCAATTCCATCAGAGGATGGATAGATCTGGAGAAACAGTTTCATAGGTATTTCTATAACGGCGTACAAGAAATGAAACTGTCCGATCTGACCGCCATTAGGCAACGAGTCAACGAATCGGTCCCAAAGTATATTCAACGATTCAGGGACGTAAGGAACAGATGCTACAGCCTTAGCTTGACCGATTCACAGCTCGCCGATTTGGCGTTCCAAGGATTGTTAGGGCCCATACGCGAGAGGTTCTCCTCGCAGGAATTTGAAAGCCTAGCTCACCTAGCACAACGGGTGTCGGCCCACGAACAACGATTCCAGGAGGCTAAGAAATTTGCAAAAAAGATCAATACAGTTTATCAGTATGCCTCCGACGACGACGACGAAGAAGATGTTGATGTCGACCTGGCTGAGTGGGCCCGGATGAGGAAGCTGACAAATTGCCAATGGGTAAAAAAGGGCGACAAAGAAGACAAATTCGACTTCGACATCAACAAGGCTGATAAAATATTTGACCTACTGTTGCAAGAAAAGCAAATTCTGTTGCCAGTAGGTCATGTATTGCCATCGGCCGAAGAGATCAAGAAACGGAGATATTGCAAGTGGCACAACTCTTATTCACACCATACAAATGAATGCAAGATCTTCAGACAACAGATTCAATCGGCCATCGAGCAAGGCAGGATTAAAATCGATGATGCCAAGCGGCCGATGAAGATCGAAGGACACCCGTTCCCAGTCAACATGGTGCGGGCGGACAGGGCCGATGGCAGTGCCCATTGGACCGGCAAGCGACCTTATCAGACCTCTGAGGGCCTGATTAGAAAATACCAGCGGAGGCAGGAAGAACAAGCTCAAGACCACGTCGATCAAGACGACTCTTACGACCCACATTGGGAGTGCGAGTTTTTCCGGTTTTGCTGGAATGAGGGGATGAGGTTGCCATCCATTCAGGAGTGCCCTGCGTGCAACAAAGCAGAAGATTATTATCAGGGCAATTCAAGCAGGCAAGCGCATCGACCGGCCAAGCAAAGGAAATCTGTTCATGAGAGGTTAGGGCCAATGCACCAAGACCAACTGACCGAAGCCGAGGAACAGGTCCAGAACCCTCAATGGTGCCCAAGCGATGTATTCACTAAGACACAAAAACGGCGGGTTCAGAGGCTAAGGAGGAAAGAACAAATCCAAGAGCAGCAGGTGGCAATAACCCATCGACCGGCCAAGACCAAGAAAGAGTGAGGATAAAATCCACGGTGGTCACGGCCGATGAGGGCACCTCCAATACAGCCCGGGCCTCTGCGGCCTCAAAAGGTAAACGAGCGACATCGGCGCCTGTTAACATGGTTTTTATACTGCCAGCAGAGTACAGTGTGCAGGCGGTCGATGAAGCAGTGGCCGACGATGAACAATCTTCGGCTAGGCTACAGTTGTCACCAGATCAAGCCATATTTGACAAGCCAGTCGACGACAACTACAGGCACTTGCGGCCGTTATACATCAAGGGATTCATCAACGGGTGGCCGATGACGAAGATGCTGGTCGACGGCGGCGCGGCGGTCAATTTAATGCCATACACAACCTTCAGGAAGCTTGGAAAGGTACCTGAAGATCTAATCAAGACAAACATGGTGTTGAAGGACTTTGGTGGCAACGCGTCCGAGGCGAAGAGGGTCCTAAACGTGGAACTCACCGTGGGCAGCAAGACAATACCCACCACCTTCTTCGTCTTCGACGGAAAGGGTTCCTACAGCTTGTTGTTGGGACGGGATTGGATCCACGCAAACTGTTGCGTCCCTTCAACAATGCACCAATGCCTCATGCAATGGCAAGGGGACCAGGTCGAGATCGTGCAGGCCGATCGGTCGGTACACGTGGCCAATGCCGATCTCGCAGTATGGGAGATGGAGGGAATCGACTGCTTGTCCGGGCGAGTCTGGGACGCCGATTTCCTCAAAGTAACTGACTACGACATCGAGACGATTGAAGATCAAGATAAGTAGTTACTTTAGCAAAGATGTGTCGTCCGCCGTTGAAGATGAACAAGCTAGTCCCTACACAGATGATGCGGTGGACGAGCTTGATGGCAAGTTGGGATAGGGTTTTACGTCGGCCGATGAACTTGAAGAGGTTGATATAGGAATAGGTGATAGGCCTAGGCCGACGTACGTAAGTGCTAACCTGCCAAAGGAATACAAGAGTAATCTTATAAATCTGTTGACAGAATTCATGGATTGTTTTGCATGGGAATATCATGAGATACCAGGATTAAGCCGATCGATTGTAGAACATCGGCTACCAATCAAACCAGGCTATTGGCCGTTTAAACAAGCTCCTAGGATATTTAAGGCCGATATGCACGAAGCTATCAAGGCAGAGATCACACGACTTTATGATGCCAACTTCATCAGACCTTGCCGATACGCAGAATGGGTCTCCAACATAGTTCCAGTAATGAAGAAAAATGGCAAGCTTAGGGTATGTATTGACTTCAGAGACTTGAACAAAGCAACAACGAAAGACGAGTACCCTATGCCTCTGGCCGATTTGCTTGTCGATGCCGCGTCTAGGCACAAGGTTATTAGCTTCATGGATGGGAACGCAGGCTACAACCAAATCTTCATGGCCGAAGAAGATGTTCACAAAACAGCCTTCCGATGCCCAGGGGCAATCGGCCTATATGAATGGGTTGTCATGACATTCAGTTTGAAGAATGCTGGAACTACGTATCAGAGGGCCATGAATTATATTTTTCATGATCTTATTGGCTCTTTGATTGAAGTTTATATTGATGATGTCGTCGTGAAGTCAAGAGAATATGATATGCACCTGGCCGATTTACGCAAGGTACTCGAAAGAGCGAGGAAGTATGGTTTAAAAATGAACCCTAACAAGTGTGCCTTTGGCGTATCGGCCGGTCAGTTCCTGGGTTTCTTGGTCCACGAAAGAGGAATCGAGATTACACAGAAGAATATCGATGCTATAAAGAAAATCAAACCTCCGACGAACAAGACCAAGTTACAATCTCTGCTCGGCAAGATCAATTTTGTTCGGCGCTTTATATCGAACCTGTCAGGAAGAATAGAGCCGTTCACTCTGTTACTGAAGATAAAAGAGGATGAAGAGTTCATATGGGGTGATAAGCAACAGAAGGCGCTGGACGACATCAAGGAGTATTTGAGCTCCCCACCAGTTTTAATTCCTCCACAGAAGGGAGTTCCGTTCAGGCTGTACCTATCGGCCGATGAGAAGTATAATGGCTCAGTCTTAGTTCAGGACATTGGCAGCAAAGAGCGAGTCATTTTCTATCTCAGCAGGAGGTTGCTGGATGCCGAGACAAGGTACACGCCGGTAGAAAAACTCTGTTTGTGCTTATATTTCTCATGTACTAAGTTGAGGCATTATTTACTTTCCAATGAGTGCATTGTGGTAAGTAAGGCCGATGTGATGAAATACATGCTATCGGCCCCCGTATTAAAAGGAAGAATTGGGAAGTGGATTTTTGCCTTGACAAAGTTCGACCTACGGTATGAATCGGCTAAAGCGATTAAGGGACAAGCCCTAGCCGATTTTATTGTTCAGCACAGAGATGACTCAATTACATATTCAGATATTGTGCCATGGACCTTGTATTTCGATGGGTCTGTCTGCAGACATGGATGCGGTATCGGCCTAGTTATCATATCCCCTCGGGGGGCAAGTTTTGAGTTTGCTTTTACTATCAAGCCTTATTATACTAACAATCAAGCAGAGTATGAAGCAGTGCTTAAAGGCTTGCAGTTATTACGAGAAGTCGAGGCCGATTCCATAGAGATCATTGGTGATTCACAACTAGTAATTAATCAACTTTCTGGGGCGTATGAATGCAAGAATGATATTCTCAGAGTCTACAACGAGGAATGCAAGGAGTTACTACAAGGTTTTAAGATTGTGACGATGAGGCATATACCCAGGAAGCAGAACTTCAAGGCCAATGATTTAGCTCAGGGGGCATCGGGATACAGGCCGATGGCTAAAGATGTTCAAATTCAGATCGCTCTCGTGCATGCCGATGATTGGAGGTCTGATATCATCGAGTATTTGAGAAATCCTTCTCAATCGGCGTCACGAAGAATGAAGTATAAAGTTTTACATTATGTCTTACTGGACGATGACCTGTATTATCGGACGATTGATGGTGTCCTACTCAAGTGCCTAGGTCCCGAGGAGGCCAAAATTGTTATGAGTGAAGTACACGAAGGGATTTGTGGAACCCATCAATCGGCCCATAAAATGAGATAGTTGTTGAAGCGCGTCGGATATTTTTGGCCAACCATGCTAGAGGATTGTTTCAAGTATTATAAAGGATGTCAACATTGTTAGAAATTTGGAGCAATTCAGTGAGCACCGGCATCGGCTATGCATCCAATCATAAAGCCGTGGCCGTTTCGTGGATGGGGAATAGATATGATCGACCAGATTAACCCGCCATCAAGTAAGGGACATAAGTATATCTTGGTGGCTACAGATTACTTCACAAAGTGGGTTGAGGCCGTTCCCCTTAAGAAGGTTGATTCCAAAGATGCGATTCAGTTTGTCAAGGAATACATCATATATCGGTTTGGGTTACCTTAGACAATAACCACCGATCAGGGATCAATCTTCGTGTCCGACGAGTTCGTCGAGTTCGCCGACAGTGTGGGCATTAAATTATTAAATTCTTCTTCTTACTATGCGCAAGCAAATGGGCAGGCAGAGGCTTCCAATAAAACTTTAATCAAGCTAATCAAGAGGAAAATCGACGAACAGCCAAGGCAATGGCACACGACGCTGGCCGATTCCCTTTGGGCGTATCGGATGGCTTGCCATGGTGCAATTCAAGTGCCTCCGTATCAGTTGGTTTATGGACATGAAGCTGTACTGCCGTGGGAAACCAACATCGGCTCAAGGAGGATTGCTTTGCAAGACGACTTGACAGCCGATGAGTACCATAATCTTATGGTTGATGAGTTAGATGACTTGGCGCATGTCCGATTACGGGCCTTAGAGAAGATCAAACGCGATAAAGATAGAGTGGCTCGTCATTACAACAAAAAGGTTGTTGCCAAGTCCTTTGAGGAAGGAGACCTTATATGGAAATTAATAATGCCGATTGGTTCCAGAGACAATAAGTTCGGCAAGTGGTCACCTAATTGGGAAGGACCTTTTCAAATTCATTGTTGTGTTCCTCACAATGCTTATTTGCTCAAGGGCCTGGATGGCGAGATTTATGGACGAGCTCTTAATGGCAAGTACTTAAAGCGATATTATCCCAGCGTCTGGATCGACTCATGATCGGCCCTCCAGCCGATTTATGATTACAGCCGATGTGTTATACATCGTCTTTAGATGGCCGATATACACTATCGCCCTTAGTTCAAATTTTACAACATGAGCCCTCATATTCTAAAATTTGGGGGGCATATATATATACAAGCGCGGAACGCGGAATTTTTCAAGGAATTTTCTTTTTCAGAATAAGATCGAATTCGGCTTTCTGGCCGATCGAATTTCCAGATCAAATTTGGCTGCTTGGCCGATGAGGTGCTACATTACCCTATGAAGTTTGCAATAGCTGCAATGGCTTTACGGCGAATCTGCTCGATGTCTTCTATAGCCTGGGCGTCATCGGCCGTCCACCCTGGGATCGGCATCAGCGATCTGCTTAGGGTTGCAAGGTACTTGGCCGATGCCTTGAGCTTTGCCATCTGGTCTTCTATGGCTTTAGGTGATGCAGCTATCCCGGCTTCGACTTCTTGGATTTCTTGACGCATGGCTTCCAGCTTCGATTTTAGCTCTGCCTCGAGACGACGGAGTTCTTCAAGTCTGTTTTTCAAGACGATCGGCTCCACCGCTAGCTCGTCCAGTTTGGTCTTGTCAGCGTTAACTTGGGCCTTGCTGGCGGACAAAGCCGATTCCAGTTGGTCACGCTCTCGTCGCTCTGCGAGTCTTTCTTTGGCCTTGTTGAGCTTGAATCAGTATTGCTCCAAGAAGATGGCTGGTGTTAGGACCTCCATCAGGTCCTCAGGCAGTTCGTCTTGAATTTCTTGTACCCTGACCCTGATGGGGGTGCAATCTTCCACCAAGTACTCCAGCGAGGATTCCAGCCGATTGGCGATATCGGTCAGCCGGTTCTTCAGATCATCAGAGATTGGTGCCCTGGCTGTGCTGGGTAGCTCCTTGTCCTCATCGTCAAGAAACTGGCCGATATCAAAGGAGAACATATCGGCTAGGTTCTGCAAATATCAACATGGGTCAAGATCAGCCTCGTTAAACAGGAACCGGCAGAAAGGGGATCAGAGTAATCTTAATTACCTGTGTTGGAGCATCGGTGGTACTTGCATCGGCCTCCCGTTGCTGTGTCAATTCAGTAGGCGAGGGGGTTGGCCGATGTGGTGAAAGTGATGGAGCCCTAGGCTGAAAAAGCAGGAAATTGGTAAATAGGGTTATGTAAATAGCAAGATAATGCAAAAATCAACTCTTACCGAGACAATCGGAGAGGGTGGTGGAGAAGGAGAAGGAGTCCTCAATCGTGCCTTGGCTCGTTCGCGCCGTTGTAAGGTTGCCTTTTTGGTTCTTGGTAAAGGGGCCGATCGAGTTCTCTCCTTCAGTACAGATGACACCGCGGCCTGAAAAGGATATCAAATTAAAGTGTAGCAGTAGAAGGGGATTGTGTAAATGCGGAAAAGAGATCATATTGACCTTGCGAACTGCATGTCTGGTCCTTTTTGGTTGGGGGGCATCGCCTTGGTCATCGGCCGGTGGAATATCAGTAGCTTCGGCCGATGGCTCCTTGGTGATTTCGGCCGATGGGTCTTCTTCTTCATATGCATCGGCAGCCGCTGCATCGACTTCCTCTTCCATCACTTGTTCTTCAAGAAATTCTTCCATGGAGGGGTCCAGCTCTTCAAGATCGGCTTGGTCATCAATTTTAGCCTTCTTGCTGGATTTTTGGGATTTGCCCTTGGTTGGTGCTTTCCTCTTGGGGTTTTCTTTAATCATCGGCCCCTGAAGTAGCGTTGAAATCTTTGGGGCAGTAAGGCCAATGATGGATTCCAAGATGGTTGAGCCTGATGGAGCTATGGCTTGAGCATAAAAGATTTTCCGTCCACTGTTGCTCACGGATGGGATCGGCTCGTCTGGGACTTGAGGGCTGATACCCTGGATAAGCTCTGTCACATAAAATCTGGCCGATTGATGGAAAATGTGAGCGGCCCACTCTTGCCACCATGTTTGGAAGTTGATATGAACAAAGGCGCTCAGATGCAATCGGTCGCAGTCGCCGAGATTTGGGAGCTCGATTTCCAGCGCTTTGCTCATGACCAGTGCCGATGGAACCGTGCCTCTGCTCTCTAGGAGTTTATGAAGATACAGACTGATAGGGAGTTGCCCGAGCCCGCACTGTCTAGCAGCCACCATTGGGTTGTAAAATTCATAAGATAGGCTCGTGCTTCTTTCTTGAAATATGCCTACCGAGAGCAGGCACGGAGTGAGGCCGATCATGAATAGTTCCCGTGACTCCATGTCATCATTTATCAAGCTCAATTGGAGATCGTCAGGGAGTTCGAAATCTCGGTCCGATGGGTAGACGAACATGTCCATCCTGGCTGATGGAGGGCCGGTGAAGAATCGGATGAACCATGAAGACATGTCATCGGCCGATTGGTCTGCTCCTGGATAAATGGAGGCTGCTTCCCCATAGGACATACATCTTCTGCTCCTGGGATCTTCGTGATCGGCATATTTTGATGGGAAGCGAGAGTCCGATAGAGGTGGCCGATCAACCATGGTGTTGGTGTGAATGGTGAGCCAGAGCTGAACAAACCACCATGGTCCTCCATGAGCCACGGTCTGTTTTAGCATCAAGTCTTGTGTGGAAACATGAAGCAACCGATAGACAGCTCCCAAGAGGTATCGGCCCAAGGGGATTTGTTTCTTGTCGACCAAAGCCTGAGCCAAGTGTTGACAGTTTGTGGTAGGGCCACAGGTCGATCCACAAAAGACAAATCTCTCCAACCACAATATTAGGAAGGCTACATGTTCTCGTTCTGAGACTGATCCTTGTTCCATGTGCTCAGAAATGTACCCAGACCAGCCTCCAATTTTCTTGGTCTTCAACTTGTGACTATTGTTTACCAGGAGGCTGAAGGGGTTGATCTTGGAGTTGATATCCAATCCTGTTAGTATCTTGACATCTATAAGGGTTGGGGTCATCGGACCTTGCTTGAACATGAAGGTGTTCAAGGTACTGGACCAGAAGTAGCTGGCAGCCGACATGAGTGGTTCATTCTTCTTGGTATCGGCCAGGGATAAAGTGATGCATTGGCCGATCCCAATCTCGTCCCAGTGGACTTGTTTGGCAGCAACAATCCTCTTGTGCCATGTTCTGTATCCGTTTAGTTTTGATGGCCAGGACCTGAAGGTATGTTTCCATGAAGAAACATTGGGCTTGGCTTGCCTGAAGGGGATTCTATCTGTTTCAGCATTGATTAGCCAAGTTAGGTCGCAATCACCCATGGGGCCTAGCAGAAAGCGATGGGATTTATCGTCGGTGGGGATCAAGATTTGGTTTTTGAAGACCTAAATCATGAGAATGACGATGAAAATATAAGACCCGGGGGGCAGAGAGTAAAAACCTTAACTTGGAGAAATCGGTGGAGAAAGCGATAATGCGGATTTTGAAGGAATCGACTTACCGCAAGGATCTCGGAGGCATAGAATGGAGCGGAGGCCATCGTTGTCGCCGAAGGGGTTGCTGTGAAGGGGGTCGATGTCGTCGAGACGCCGAGGGGTCGCCGGAGGTGAAGAACACGATGGGTTTGTTGAATCGGCGGCGGAAGGATTAGAATCTGGATCTGCGCGGTTTTCAGATGAGACCTAGCGAAGAAGTCGATGGGTTCCTCGGAGCTAATTCCGCCACATTATATAATGAAGCGGAATTGGGGGGCATGTGTTAACGACGGATTTTGGTAATCAACTTGGAAGTAAAAGAGGAAACCAAAGCAGAGAAGAAGGATTGAGTTGGAGTCGGACCAGGCTTCGTATCGGACTCGGTAACCGTATCGGACTGGGGAGGTGCTGCCAGAAAGGACGTATCGGCCGATACGGATTCAATGTGATGGTTGGCCGATACGGGTTGTAAGTTGACAGAGTCAGCGTGGGCTTGGTCTGGGCTCAAGATAAGCTTTAAGGAAGTTGCCAAATAGAGATAAGGCTCGGTTTTAGGCAATTGTATCTTGTAAATCAAGTAGGTTTAGATCTAATCTGTGGCAAGAGTCTGCCGTGAAGACTTGTTGTTTGTTAGAGATAAGATCGTGTCCTACAAGGACCCTGTTGTAATCTCGGGTATAAATATCCCGGTAGTTTGTACATAAAAACTCTCTCAACACTTTCAATCAATCATACAATCAAACTAATCTACTTTCAGCGCATCGCCAACCCTCGCAAGAGGCTGACTTCTGACGAGTTCTTGCTTCCCAAGAGCAAGGTAAGAACTCGTACCCGACGATTTACATCGTCGGGGCTAGCGTGTCGCTTTAGGCACGTTAAGCCCTGATGATGTGATCGTCGTTTATCGTGTGTTAGCTAATCTTGACGCGGTCTTCTGATTCTGTCTCGTCAGCAGTTGATTCGTTTTAGGGTTTATTGCCAACGACGGTTGAATCAGTTTGCTAGTTTAGATTATCTAAGGCATTTACCATCCCCAAAAAGCAATCGATGGCTTGATTTTCTTTGTGTTAAGTCTCGATTCACACTTTGAGTTGCTATCGACCTTAGTCCTGTTTCGAGATCTAACACGAAGCCTGCTTTCGATTGTAATTAAGGATAGCGCCGGGGTTTCAGCCGGTCTTATCTAATGCATGTGATTATTTATGTTCTTGCATGTGTTTGTCACTTATACATGTGGATCGACGAATATAAACATATCGGTCACAGAGTGTTTTTAAAGACTTCTTTATGGTTGGTGTATTTATGTTAGCCGATTGACTTGTATAAGTTTACATTGGAGTAATAGCTAGTGTAGTTATCCTCGTGAAACCCTCATCGGCTAATTCCATTAATTTGTCACACGCTTTTGGCATGGGCCGATGAGATTAGATCTCTTCAATTTGCTTATTATATTGAGTAAGCCGATACAGCTTTGCCCTATCGGCTGGGTTATAACAATGTGACATCGGCCTATCGACCGATCGACCATTGTTTTCTAACATGGTTTACTTGTTTCTTGTTGATTGCAAATCAAATCAACTGGCACGCCCTGCACACGACTAGGCAAGCCAATTTGGACCTGCACTGGAGTTAAGCAGATCTCCCAGGCCGCCGTGGAAACACAGAGCCCGTCTTTTGTTGCGAGGCGGGTCTAAATTTAGCGCCAACACTTACATAGACCCCGGGTGTACATATTTATACCCATGAGTAGATACTAGTCCTTATTGGATAAGACACAAGCTTTCCAAAAGATACAAGTCCTATACAGACTCTAAACAATCTTTCCTAAAAGTAAAAGGAAACTAATTGACTCTGCCTAATTAATAGATAACTTGCCATGTTGCATCCTCCTCGAACTCGGTCTCTTCTGGATAAATTTTCTTTAATTGATTAATTTCCTTAATCGAATCCATCAAGAATCCAACTGTTGGTAACTTGATATGTCCATCGGCTCATCTTAGGACTCTGAAGCTAATACGATTCCTAAGCCGATGATGACTTCGGGGCCTACCAAATTTTGGCGTTAACACCTGCTCACCTGAGAGCTTGGAGTGTGTGAGACTGGTGGCGTCTAGTCCTCCAAGCGGTCAAGGTTGATTAGCAGCTCAACCATTCTTCCGTCCGGGGGGTCGGCCACATCATTCGACAAGGGCGGATGCATGCCGTTGAAACCGAGCTACTGGTTCGCGCTTGGGGGAAAGAACGTGACAAGCTTGGTGCGCGGCAAGTCCTCTGGGTGTTCCACATCCAGGCCCAGCAGGTGAAGAGCATGGTGTCTTGGCTCTGCATTGTTCGGCGCTCAATCCTTTCGAGGGCGCAGACATTGCCTAGGATTTGGTCGAAGGCCTCCTGGTTCCAAGCGAAGAGAGGAAGGCGCTCCAGGCAGAGGTGCACCCGGTAGAGCCATGTCGTGTGGTGGACATGGTGGTCCTCCTGCCAAACCGTGATGACGAACTGTGTGCTGCCGATGAAGATGGTTGCCCCCTGCCAGGGCGACCGCCCGATGCTGGGTGTGGTCGAAGAAGACGAAGAAGTCCTCAGGCTGGTGGCGTGTGACGCGGAAGTCTCCCGTGGGGATGCCGACCTACCGGAGCAGGGCGCGACCGACCTCGCCGGGGCTAGCTCTATAGTTGGTGTCCAACACCGAAATCACTGCGCCATGGTGCCGCAGGCGACGCAACTCCATGTCAATCACACCGTCTGTGGCAATTGTCGCGTACCCGTGTGGTGGCCTCTGGGCTGCGAGCCCCAGTACGTCATCCATGGCAGTGGCGGTGGTGGCGCGGGCAGGTTGAGGCGGAAGCTAGGGTGGGTGGTGCCGGTGCCGACCAGCGGACACTGGCAAGCTTGGGGAAGGTGGAGAGGGGTGGTGGTTGTGGAGCTAGAGGTGGGAAGACAAGCCTAGAGCACATTGATCCTCGTCGCTGGGACGAACAAGCGAAGGAGAGGTGGCCTGGGCTCTTGCAGCGGTAGCACTTGGCAAGGTCACGGCATGAGGTGATCTGATGGTCCGTCGCGAGGCGTTAGAAGCAGCGGCCGGAGAGCTCCGCTCTAAAGAGTTCCCTGGCACCCAGGTGAATAACTCCGGTGGTTGGTCGCTGTCGCACCAGAGCTTCTTCCAAAGAGGGGGGGTTCTTCTTCCTCCACCAAAACATGGGTTTCACCGCTTGCCATTTTGATGAAAGATCCTCGCGTGCAGGGGTACTGAGACGGTCTTGAATGCGGAGCTTGGGCTGTGGCAGCGCGACGACGACAGACTTGAGCTCGGGCTTCTCCTCCGCGCTGCACAGGGTGGATTTTGGGACGGCTTCAGTAAATGCACAGCACAGGAGCTGGCCTGGGGCGCCACCCTTCCCTTCTTCAAGGCTGAAGTTCTAGGTGAGGGTGATGGCGCTGGTGGAGGAGCTGAGCAGGCCATGAATGCCCTGCACCGGCCTAGGGGTAGCTGACGCCTGGCTGAGAGGCGAGCTTTGCCGGAGTTAATTGAGCAAGGTGAGAGACAAAGCTCTCCCTCCTCTGCCTCCTCCTCTTCTACCTCCTCCTCCTCATCCCAATCCAGCTGCTCAGAGCTCTGTGTTGGGGAGAAGGCCGACGGGGTGGCGGGGCGTGGTTAGGTGGCCGCCCTGGCCGGAGTAGCCTGGGGCGGGGCGTGCGTGGTAGCAGCGTCGCCGGGAGCGGCGGCGTCCTGGGCACTTTCTGCCATTCAGAAAGCCCTAATTCTGGCAGAGCGCATCAGCGTTCATGAGACAGTTAACAAGATCATATATATCTGGGTTGATTGACAGGTGTGAGCGAAAATCAAGTACAGAGGATCATCTGGAGAGGTTGGAGATGGCACAAATCAAGTTGGAGATTACACTTGAGACATCAAATAAGTGGCAGATTACTGGTGACCCGTTATTACGTTGGCAGAAGAAGCTGAAGCGTGCTGCTGAAGAGTGTGATAACAAAATATGCAAGTGCAGGCAGCATGTCGAGGAAGAAGAGGCTGAACAACTAGTAAGGAATTCATCCTTTCCTAGGCAAATTGTGCATGCCACCAAGTCTCTAGTATTGTCCATCTATAACGGCAATATCGATGAGCCAAATAGATCTGTTGTTCGAAGATTTGAGTGGTATGCAGATGGAGCTAATGATTTTCTGAGATCTGTGGAGTTTGGTGGGACACCATGCCATTATTTGTTCTTCGACCCTCTTGTGGGGCACGTTCTTGCTGGTGAAACGCTGGAGTACAAATTAGTGCAGGGAAACAGGTACCACTTGTTTTTGATAGGGACAAATAACATTGCAGAATGAGGAGTAGAAGCTAAGTAGATCTTTGTTTACAATGATAGCGACACACCTGAGGATAACTTTTTCTTTGGTTTGATGCTACAACTTTCAGCAAGTACATACATAGTTGGCACTACAATTAAGTGCGTGCAGCTCAAACTGTTAGGGGGGAACTGTTAGGAGTTTATTCAAGTGAAACACAGTTTTCTAAGATCATGATTAACATGGCATTGAAGCATTACCCACTACACTGGATAAGGTCACCTGTGACGGGCCCAAACCCTCACCTTTGACGGGTTTGGGCTTGGTCAGTGATCAGTGGTCACTGGTGAGCCCTGTCACCTTTGACAGGTGGCCGGCCGTCAGAGGTGACACACATCTCTGACGGGCAAATAAATAGACGTCCGTCAGAGGTGTTGGTCTCCGCTAGCTTAGGACCAGTTAGAACCCGTCACAGGTGTCTCATCTCTGACGGACATCTAAACAAAAAGCCGTCAGAGGTATTAGTCTCCGGTAGTTAGAATCCGTCACAGCTGGGCTACCTGTGACGGGCAAGAAAGTAAAGGCCCGTCACAGGAGAGTCAGCTCTGACGGCCGCGGTTTACGAATCCGTCACAGGATGGTTACCTGTGACGTCTTTTTTTTATGACCCGTCACTGATGTGTTAAATCCCGAAAAAAATAAATACTAAATATTGGCTAGCCTCAGGATTTGCTAGCCATGCCCTCTGAAAAACAGAAACATCACAGATACATGCCAGGCAGCGCCAATATCACATGCATTCATCAATTCATCAATTCATTCATCAATTCTACCAGTTTGCATCCCATTTCCCCCAAAAGCACCCAAAATGCATGAGATTTCAGATCCACTATGAAAGTATTAAGATATGGCCTCAGTTCTGTTCAAGCATTATGCATCAATTACTATCATTTGCATCAAGGACAAAAAACAGAGGGAATCAGCTAGCAGTAGCAAAAGCAAGTGTCCCAAAAAAACAAGTGTACATAATATGTTCTTATGCATAAAAAAGAACAAGTGTAGATAGTCTGTTCTTAAGCATCCAAAAAAAGGACAAGTGTAGATAGTCTGTTCTTATGCATAAGACAACCAACAATGAAACCTAAAAATGGACAAGTGTAGATAATATGTTCTTATTCATCACTGGCCATTGAAGTCCATCCAAATGAACGGCACAACAGGGCAACGCAAAATACGCATGTCATAAAAAACGACAAATAATTTGAAAATGGAGGGAGTAGTAAAGAGGTAATGTTCCAAATCAGTTTTAAATCTCTTTTCTAAGAAAATATACACAGGTGACCATATCCATCCAGTGAAAGTAAATTACATAGCATGCCGTACCATAGAACCATAGAAACAACTATTTTTATATCACAGAAAATTAGATAACTGTTTTGTTCACGACATCACAAGTAGCCCAGTTCAATCGTCTATTAGACGTGAAAACGTCCTTTCTTGTTCATTATTTCGGCGAGAATGAAGGCGCACAGTTCGCCTCTGATAGCAGGAGGGTTGATGGGTGAAACCTTCCAGCCAGCTCTACCTTTCTGTTTAATAATACATAAGTTAGCACGTTTATAAGATTAATATTTGGTATTGAAATGTTTGAATTTGTCATTAGCAACAACCTCAGGGTCAAAATTTTTGACCTCTCTTAGAAGTGTCGACATATTGTGGCACACGTGGAAACCGCACTGGTCCCCGATCTGTTGTGCGCATGCGAAATTGGTGTCGTGATAAAGTTGGTCCTTGCCCTCCTTGTACCTACCACCCTTATCCACATATGGTCCCCAAGCCATATTTAAGGCCTTGATGATTTCAGTGAAATTATAATCCTTTGCCTTACTTGAGTTAAGGTAGTAGACCCTACTCCATTTAGGTACGATGACTAGGAGAACCCAATGTCGCCTACGCGGTGGTTATGTAGCATTAGTAATAAGAAACTTAGCTTCAACAACAATATACACGAAATGATTATTGTCTTCTTACTCTTGATTGTGCGCGCACATGATGTACTCCTTGTCTTGGTGGGCCCATAAGCACCGGTTCACGTAGTCAACCAATTCATTGAAGTTATTTTGCAGATTGACCTCATTGACCATCAATGGATCAAGGAACCCAACTTGATTACCAAGGCGACGACCCTCGATCCAACACAACCTTAAAACAATTACGTATTAGCACTAATTTAGACGATAGTCCATTAATATCACAAGGAGGAAGGTTTGCACTTACAAGGAGTAGCATTTTAGAAGTCCTGTGTCTAACTTTCGAATCCTGAATAGGTCGAAGAGGTCATCAAAGCCTATAGTTACATAGGCAGGCGACGATAGGAAGGGCTGGTGGTCATGATGTCCAACTATGGATGACTCCCTCATTTTTCGCTTGGCATTGCTTAGCTCCATGTACTGTTTGTGTAGCTCTCGGCAAGCAATACCCATCACGGCCAACACATTGTCCTCCACCAACGGCATGCCTAGTTCAAATTGTGCCGGGGCCTTCACGACCTTCCCCGTTTTGGTCAGCGGCGCCGACACTGCAGCCTTCCCCCTTTTTTTCACCGGCGCCGACTCCTCGACCTTCCCTTTGCCTGTAGCACCCCCGCGTTCACGTTTTTGTCCCTTGACAATGGGTGGAGAGCTATCAGCCTTCCTTGTGGTCTTTATTGGAGGCAGCTTTTGAGCTATGTGTGTCAAATCCATATCGGCTGCGGCAGGTGAATGGGGTTCTGACAACGCCGGTCCACAAGGAGCCTCAATTGATAGCTTAGACGTGGGAGGTGTTCGCTCCGTCGGTCGACTTGGACGAGGAGTCATCTTCACAATTATGTCTTCTTTGGGCCATTGTATGTACGTCTTGCACGCATCGCCCAAAGTCGTGATTTCATCATTAGGGGGCACAGGCAGCGGAAAGGCTGACCAGTTGTCCTTGACTGAATCTATGGACACCTTGGCATACCCATGACGTAGGTTTACGCCGTGCACCTTTTCTGTGTCCGAGGGATTGAAAGCCATGCCCTCAGCGACTTCGGCTGCGAAAGTTGGGTGGACCCTCACCACTAGGACACACTGCTCTACGTCCTGCATTTTTAAAGTATGAATTTAATATTGGAACATGTAAAGGTATTTGAGTAGATATGAATCAGATATAATCGATTACCTCTATGTTGTCCACCGCATCTAGTGGTGTGACAGGGAGATGAGGGGCCGGCACTTCTGTGGATGCACAGCTACTCTTGTGTTGTGACGGACTCGCTTCGTGTTGTGCAGGAGGAGTTGGATGGACAACTTGTGTTGCGGCTCGACGTATATTCATCTCGGCGAGGACCTTCTGAACCCTTTCTTCCACCCTGGCGTCCATGTCTGCTTGGAGTTCTTGAATGACCTCCAACTTAAGCTCGGCCTTCAAACGAGCATCCCTCTCTTCCTTGGAGACTTTCCGTTTCCTGTATTGGGAGCTGTACTGGGGCAGGCCATGCTTCCAGGGCACATCGACGCCAATTCCCCGAGTCCGACCAGGATGTTCTATGGTTCCGAGCGCCTTCGTGAGGATGTCATCTTCGCGTCTCTTCGGCGCGGACTCGACCTCGCTCTGCGAAGCTTGTTCGGCAACCAACCCTAACTATAAAAAACAGGATTCTTGTTACAAATCTTTTGCTTAATATGAACGGAAATTAATGAGGTTAATTAGCGAACTCACCAACTCCTGATAGACGTTGGCGTCACTTTGATTGTCAAATGTGATGGAGCCGTCAGGGTTGACCTTACCCCTAGCCCTCGCCCAGTTGCGAGCTCTTCGTTCAGGGATGTCGGCGAATAGGGCAGGGACATTCGCTGCTGCAGCGGCTGCATCCTCTTGGGCCCATATTTGCTCCTTGCCGATGTACCCAGCCGTCCCCAGTCGATGCGGGTGCTCATTCCGCTTTTGCAGTAGGCGATGTGCCTCGCTTGACTGCCTAAAATCTTCGTTGTTCTTCATCTCGCAAAATTACTCCCACACCGTCTCCGTTATTTGAGGGTACTCAACGAACGGAGTACGATTGCCGGGTGGGATGACATACTCCGTGAAGAGTTTCCACTTCCAATTCTTCCAGGCTTTGCCCATCTTATGGAATGCCTTCCGCTTAAGCCTTTCCTTTGCTTCATCCGGAAATGTGAACCATTTCTCCATAGCCGTCCAAGCTCGCTCCATCTCAGCTTCTGGGACCCTTCCGATGTTTTTGTGGAGGATGCCGAAATTCTCACGTGCTGCCAGCCCGTAGTAGTTAGACCATCTTCCTATGACAGTCCTCGGCGCCGTGGGCCTACCACTTGCGTCAACCTCTCTTATAACCTGCACTGTGGTCGGCCATCTATTTTGTGTCCGGGGATTTCTACTTGACCTAGATGCACTTGTCCCGGCCGAAGGCAACGGTTGTTGTTCTTGAGGCACTTCTGCAGCTAAGACAGAAAGAGCATTTGCTAAGGGGTGGTAGGTACAAATTTTGTTGTCATCTATTAAAAAGGTATCCTACAAATTACCACGAGGTTCGGGTTCTTCGGCTGCCGTCGTCGACGGATGACCTGCGGAAACTGTGGCTGGGTCTGCTTCTACCTGCATCCTCGCAGGCATCGTTGAGGACGGGGATGCGCCAGGCGTTGTCATCGACTAAATAATTTGAATACGCTTATAAATTTCAAATTAGGTGGATACAATAGAGGAATTAATTGAGATATACTCTACATGAAGAAAACCTACATTGTACAAAATTATCATAATCCGATGTACTAGCAGTCAGGGAATATCGAAAATCATATCGATGTACTAGCACATAATCCGATGTACATACAATTAAACAGTAGAATTCTCATTTGTATCTTTTTATGCACAATTATCATGCTTAATGCATACTAACAAGTAACAACCGGCTCTCACGACATTTTATCATAATAATTTACTTCATCTCTGTTTCAGACTTAGAATTTTTGTGAGCTTAAAATTTTCATTGTAAATCTAGGTGAAGATAATCCAACCTTTGCATATAGAGGATTTTAGGGCAGATTAAAGCTTTTCCTTTAATAGTGTGACCATGTATATACATATAGAGCATGCTTATGTTTGAATTCTTGTATGCATGTTGGGTATGAAACTAAGCTTAACAACATCACCTCAGGTCAACAAGTGTTCACGCATAAATATTATAAACACTTAAATAAATTTCTATAACAAAAACACACTCAAAGCTAACAGTCTGTCAGTGACAGAAATGCAGCACTGGAGCTTGATCAGAACATGAAGCATCTCTTTCGGAAATGGAGTTATGTGGATGTGGCTTCAAGCCCATCCCGTCCGACAGTTGGGATATGGAAATGGTTTGGATAACTTGTGGATTTGAAAATTGAATCCTGTGATGTGCTTGTGTACTGGCCAGAGGAAGAGTTCATATGCTTGTGTACTGAAAATACAATTTTTGGGACTTACCTATTGACGGTGGAGGGCGGCGTCAGTGGTGGTGGTGGACTGTGGTGGAGGAGGGCGGCGGCGGCAACGGAGGACGGCGGCGGCGGCAACGGAGGACGAATGGACTGCGGTGGAGGAGGGCGAGGGTGGTGGAGGGCTTGTTCGGTGGCGGCGGTGGAGGACGAGTTCGGCGGCGGCGGCAACAGAGGACGAGTGGAGGAGGGCAACGGAGGAGGGCGGCGGCGGCAACGGAGGACGAATGGACTACGGTGGAGGAGGGCGAGGGTGGTGGAGGGCGGCGGTGGAGGACGAGTTCAGCGGCGGCGGTGGAGGACGAGTTCGGCGGCAGTGGTGTGTAAAGTCGAGTTTGGCGGCGGAGGCGGTGGAGGACGAGTTCGGCAGTGTATTGTGGTGTGTAAAGTGGATCTGGATCTAGAAAAGGCACTAATGTTACCCTAGTCAACCACACCTGTGACAGGCTCCAACTAAACGGCCGTCACAGGTTATGACACCTGTGACGGGCTCCAACTAAACGGCCGTCACAGGTTATGACACCTGTGACGGGCTCCAACTAAACGGCCGTCACAGGTTATGATACCTCTGACGGCCCCCAACTAAATCTAAGTTAGAGCCCGTCATTGATGAGGTTGACTGGATTTGACCTTTGACTCCAGTATTTCTTCACCATATTTTACTTACCTCATTATTTTATTTTACTTAATTATTTTATTTCACTTATAGTAGTTATTGTGCTTAATGTTTCATTCGACTTACATGAACTATTTCGTAAGCAATACACTAATGATCATTGCAAACATATTAGAGTCATACATATACTAGACAAAATGGACATAAATTACAAAAATAATCCTTCCTCGTGGTCGACGCCCTGAAAATTTGGCGTCACTACCTGATTGGAAACAGATGTGAGATTTACACCGATCACAAAAGCCTCAAGTACATCTTTACCAGAGTGAATTGAACATGAGACAGAGAAGATGGTTGGAATTAATCAAGGATTATAATCTCGGTATACACTACCACCCTGGAAAAGCAAATGTGGTCGCCGACGCGCTAAGTCGCAAGACCTACTGTGCTACCGCCCTAGTTTGGCCAACACAGGATGACCTGTGTCGAGAAATCGAGAAGTTGAAATTGACCGTGGTTCCCACCGGAAACCTTGCCAGTCTTACAGTGCAACCTACCCTAGAAACTCAAATTCGAGAAGCGCAACAAGAAGACGAGGGTATGAAAGAAATGAAGGATAAGATCCGTAAGAAAAGACTCAAAGGCTTCACCATCGACGACCAGGATACTGTTTGGTTCGGATCCCGCATCTGCGTGCCAGCCAAAAGGAATTAAAGGACCTCATTCTGAGAGAAGCTCATGAGTCAGCGTACTCCATCCATCCAGGGAGTACCAAGATGTACCAAGACATCAAGGAATACTTTTGGTGGGCTGGAATGAAGCGAGATGTTGCAGAGTATGTAGCCTTATGTGAATCTGCCAAAGAGTAAAGGCCGAACATCAGAAACCCGCCGGTTTGTTACAACCCCTCCGAATTCCCGAGTGGAAATGGGAAGGAGATCGGTATGGATTTCATTACCGGTTTACCAAGGACCCCTAGTGGGTATGACTCCATCTGGGTAATCGTGGACCGCCTAACCAAGGCAGCTCACTTTGTACCAGTGAAAACCACCTACGATGGGAAAAAGCTGGCAGACCTGTACATGACCCACGTGGTTTGCCGATACGGTTGCCCAAAGAAGATTGTGTCGGATCGAGGCACTCAGTTTACCTCAAGATTCTGGCAACAGTTACACGAGGCAATGGGTACCAATTAAATTCAGTACTGCCTATCACCCGCAGACAGATGGGCAGACAGAACGAGTTAACCAGATCCTGGAGGACATGCTTCGAGGTGTGCCCTGGACTTCGAAGGCACATGGGATCGTTGTCTCCCCTACGCTGAGTTCTCCTACAACAACAGTTACCAATCCAGTATCCAGATGTCCCCAAATGAAGCCCTGTTCGGACGAAAGTGTCGCACCCCGTTGTGTTGGAACGAGGTAGGCGAAGCGCAAGTGTTTGGACCTGACGTTCTAAAGGAAGCTGAAAGCAAGTCAAGTTGATTCGAGACCGCCTGAAGACAGCTCAGACCCGACAGAAAAGCTATGCAGATAATCGGAGACGTGATCTCGAGTTTGCAGTGGGAGATCACGTGTACCTGCGAGTGTCTCCACTCCGTGGTCTAAAGAGGTTTGGAGATGTCCGGCAAGTTAGCCCCTCGCTATATCGGCCCCTACCTCATCACCGCCAGACGCGGCGAAGTTGCCTACCAGCTTGAGCTACCAGAAGGACTGACAGATGTGCACAATGTGTTCCATGTGTCCCAGTTNGCGTGCATGTTGAACCTCATCTTCTTCTTCCTCCAATTCTATAGGTATTTCCTGACCTATGCCGTGCACGTGCTGGTTGTAATCATCTTCGTCTGAAATGTTGTCCAATCCAACTATTCTCCTTTTCCCTTCACGAACTACATGCAGTTTCTTGTTACACGGGTCAATTATGTAGAATACTTGAACAACTTGTTTGGCGAGAACGAACGGTTCATCCTTGTACGCGTTGTTAGCCAGATTGACAATGGTGAAACCTTCATTTGTGCACAATGTGTTCCATGTGTCCCAGTTAAAGAAATGTCTTCGTGTTCCAGAGGAACAAGTTCCCTTGGGAAGCATAGAACTGGAGAAGAACCTAACCTATAAAGAGAGACCCATCAAAGTTCTTGAAGAGGCTGAACGTCGGACTCGAAGAAAGACCGTTAAGTTCTACAAGGTGTAGTGGAGCAACCACTCAGAGGATGAAGCAACTTGGGAACGCGAAGATCTTCTCCGTGCCCAGTTCCCGGAGCTGCTCCCTTAGGTGCTGAATCTTGGGGACGAGATTCTTGTTAGGGGGGTTGGTTTGTAACGCCCGTTTTGTCGCGGCGTAAGCGGGAAAACTATTCTGCTAAAAACCCTAATTGCGAAAGTTTGCTCTTCGGTCGAGTCTTGTTGTGTGCCAAGGTCTCGTGTCTCCCCTCTCAGTTCAATCCCAGAAAAAACCGCGGAATCGGATTTCAAATCCGAGCTCTCAAACTCCCCCTTTCTTTGTCTCTGGAAAAGTCGGGTTTACCTCCCTTTGACCCGGGCCGTTTTCCCCTTCGGTCTTCTGTTTCCCCCCCTCTTCCCCCTCGGGCCACCGCTGGCCCAGCCCCTCTCGGTCTGCTCCCTCCTTCTCCTCTCCTTCTCGGGCCGCCGCCGGCCCAACCCCTTCGGCCTCGCCCCTCCCCGCTGGGCCGCGCCAGGCCGCTCGGCCCGTGCACGCCGCGCACGTACCCCGCACGTGTCGAGCCGAGGGAGCCAGCGCTCTCTCTCCCCGCGCGCGCGCCCTTACCCAAATCGGCAAGGAGGCAAGGCCCCTTTTTCTTTGTCTTTTTCCCCTTTCCCGACCGGCCGGCGTCACCGCTGCCGCGTTTGGCCGCTAGCGCGGGGAGCGCCAGCGCGGTCCCCTCGCCGCGCTCCACCGCCTCTCGGCCGCACCGCCTTTCCCCTCCCCGCGCCCTCGAACCGACCTAGCGCCCTACAAAACCCCCCGCCGCTCGGCCGCAATTTCTTTCCCCTCCGCCCGGCCGCCATTGCCGCCTCCCCGAGCTCGCCCTTTCCCGCCGTCGCGCCACCGCCCCCTTGCTGCCGTCGCCGCAAGGAGAGGAGCCCGGCGCCCTCTTCTTCCCCGGCTCGGGACCACGTCTCACCGCCGCCCCGCGTCGTCGCCCCTGTCCCCGGTGAAACCTTCTCGCGGTAAATCCCGTTCCGCCGTCTCTCTCTTTTTCTCCCCTTCTTTAGGCGCTAGATAGCACCACCGCCGCGCGTTCGAACCCTAGGCGCCGCCCCCGCACCGCCGTCGCTCGTCCTCGCCCGCCGCCGCCGCCGCTCGGGCCGAGCCCCGCGTCGTCGGCCGTCGTCTTAATCCGCCGTCCATCGACTCCCGTCGTCGGCTTCGGCCGCCAGGCCTGCATCGGCCCATCGGCCTCCCTTGTCGGCCCATCGGCTCCCGTCGTCGGCTTCGGCCGCCAGGCCTGCATCGGCCCATCGGCCTCCCTTGTCGGCCCATCGACTCCCGTCCGTCGGCCTCGGCCACCAGGCCTATCGACCCATCGGCCTCCCTTGTCGGCCCATCGGCTCCCGTCCGTCGGCCATCGGCCTCTCCTTTCTCTTCGGCCCATCGGCCATTCCCCCCCCCCCCCCCCCCCCCCCCCCCCCCCCCCNGCCATTCCCCCCCCGCCCGCCGATCGGCCATGGGCCAATCCCTTCGGGCTGCCGGCCCAATTATTTAGGCCGCGCCCATTCAAATCCTTTGGGCTGCCCTTAGCCGCCCAAAATAAAGTCCAATTTCAGTCCCTCCTTCTTTTCTTTTTCCAGGGAATTAATAATTCCTTTTCTTTATTCCAGAAAATCCTTTAATCTTCGGAAATTCATATCTTTTCAACCGTTCGTCCGATTAACTCCGTTCCACTTCCAAAATTCCTCAAAAATCGAGATCTATCCAATGGCACGCTTAGTGGTCTTTAATAGGGCTTCTTTTTATCGCTTTGTTGAGTCGTCTCGTTTCGCGTGTAGTCTCGGAGCCCGAAGACCCGCAGTGCGCGGATTTCGAGGAAGAAGCTCAAGATCTCGAGCAAGGCAAGTCACCTTTGATCAATTGAACCCATAATTTAAATTAAGTATTTTGATTCCGCAAACTATGCATGTCTTAGGTTACACTTGGCACTTGGCCTCGGTTTGCAATACAACCGGCAGGCCCTACCCATTTGCTGCATTCACCTTCCTTGATATTTGAATACCCTAACACCCTTGTCACCCCTCAGGTGATGCCTCGGTATCCGTACCTCGGTACGAATATCGAGACTCCCCTCAAACTTTAAAATTGATCACCTGGGTAAAACTTGAGTTTACAAAATGCTTGGAAAACCCGACACTTGGGTCGGTGTCTTGAAAACTAAAGTGAGTTTCTAAAACTCGCGGTACGGGAGACGTACTGGAGGTACGGTCTGCCCGTTCTCGCTCTAAGGACCGATTCCTTGGGAATTACATCCAAGCATATGTCAAGTACGACCACATGGGTGATATGGGACGCCCCTGGCTGAGTAATTAGCTAGGCCAGGGAAATCTTGATGCCAAGGGACAAGTGGATTCGCCGGGGTGGTGTCGGGGAGGACCCCTGGGCTTCCTGGCACAGTATGGTCTGGGACCTAACCTGGTGTTGGTCCGTGGGACCCCTCCCGTTGGCATAAGATGACCCTGAGTCGGCTTTCGAAATGCCTTGTCGTGAAAGCCTCAAGGTCGCCAGACGTGACCGAGGGTCGCGGGCTGGGTGATTCGGGGTTAGTAACGTCGTGTGGGTAAAGTGTACCCCCTCTGCAGAGGTTAACAACTGTTCGAACAGCCGTGCCCACGGTCATGGGCGGATGTGAGGTGATTCCTTAGCGTAGTTTTATTTGAACACCTTGTGAACTGCTGTTGGTGTGAGGTTTTCCGTTCTGTGCTTGGTTTAAGGCTGTTGAAGCACCGGAGTCGGTGACGATTGGCAGGGAGCCTCTCGTACCGATGTGTTGACTTGTGGCTGTTGGCAGCCGGGTCGGTGACGATTGGCAGGGAGCCTCTCGTACCGGCGTGTGTGAGTTGTGGCTGTTGGTGCAGCCGGGTCGGTAAACGATTGGCAGGGAGCCTCTCGTGCCGACAAGAATCAATCGATACATTTCACTGCTCCGGCCGGATGAGACGCACTTTCTCATCCGTGTCGTTGAGAAGCACTTACTTAGATGTTTCTAAAGTCTTAAACTAAAACCAATTGTGAAAAATAACTGGCTTTCCCTTGAAGCTTGCATTAAACACTTAATTCCCCTGACTTGCTGAGTACTCCCGTACTCACCCTTGCTCTATATAATTAAACCCCCCCCCAGTTCTCGAAGATGAAGAGGTGGACCCTGCTGATGAAGAGTTCTTCCAGGAGCAAGCAGACTTCGAGCAGTAGTAGGGTTTGGCCTTCCCCAAGGCTTTGCTTGTGGCTTAGGGCTAGTCTCCGCTTTCCGCTTCCGCCTTTTTGTAATGTGTTGTGAACTCGGGTTCTGTCCGAGTTCCAACCTTGGTTGTAATCCTACTCTTAATAAAGAGACCGCTGTTGTTGTGATATTCTGTCTTCCTGTTGTACCAGCGCTATTTCCTGGGACTGGTACAGGCATACAGGTCAATCTGGACCGCCCTATCCTGGTCTCCGCCCGGGGCCAGTTTGGGGCGTGACAGATACCTTGGGAGAAATCTCCTGTGACCCATGTAGACCATCTTGCGTGAATGCTTCAACCATTTGCTCCTTGTTTCCTCCATACACTTCGAACATGCCCATCTCCCTTTGACAGTTTGGCCAGAAAGGTTGCCAAGGGCCGGATAATCGTTGATGGTACAAAACAACATCGCACGGAGGTTGAAATACTCTCGTGCATATGCATCCCATGTTCGTGTGCCCTCATTCCACAGCCTCTCAAAGTCATCGATTATCGGTTCAAGGAACACATCGATATCATTGCCAGGTTGTCTCGGTCCTTGAATTAGCATGGCAAGCATAATGTACTTTCTTTTGAAGCACAACCAGGGAGGAAGGTTATAGTTCACAAGAAGAACTGGCCATGTACTATGACGACTGCTCAAATCACCAAATGGATTAATGCCGTCCGTACACATGGCAAAACGCATGTTTCTTGGGTCATTTGAGAATTCGCGGTAAATCCTATCGATTGTCCGCCACTGTACTGAATCTGCTGGGTGCCTAAGCTTACTATCGACTTTCCGTTCTTCGGCATGCCAACGCACTAGCTTAGCTTGTTCCGGATTCGCAAAAATTCTTTTCATGCGTTCCGCAATTGGGAGATACCACACCACCTTTGCGGGGCCTCCCCTCTTTGACTTACTTCCTTCACCTTCACTTATTGTTCGTTTGTATCTAGAAGCCCCACAGACAGGGCAAACATCCAAGTCAGCGTATTGCTTGTAATACAAAATGCAGTCGTTTCGACAAGCATGAATTCTTCTCACCTCCAGGCCCAACGGACATAAGACTTGCTTTGCTTCATATGTCGTATGCGGTAATTTGTTCCCCTCTGGCAACAGGTCCTTTAACAGCTCAAGAAGTTCTGTAAAACTCTTGTTGGACCAACCATTATTTGCCTTAAGCTTCATGAGTTCCAACACGCATGACAATTTGCTGTGCTTCGACTTACATCCATCATACAAAGGCATATGACATTCTTCCACCAACTTACTAAACTTCTCAAAATCTCTGTTGTTGTCATCTGCATCTTCAACGTCATGCAACATTTCAGACAAACTTTGAGTGTCCAAATCTATGGTCTCTCCGCCTAACGGAGAAGGTACAAACATGCCTTCTCGAGTTGCAGCGGCGTTCACTACATCCTGATCCGGGTCTTCTTCAACTGCGACATCAGGTGCCTCTTGCTCTCCATGCTTGCTCCAACATGTATATTTCTCCATGAAACCTTTTCTTATCAAATGAGAATGCACATCTGAACTATCATGAAACATCTGTTCATTCTTACAGTCGTTACATGGACACAATATGTGCATGGCCATCCTGCTTTTTCTGTCATTGTCCGCAAATGTGACGAATTCAGTGACCCCCTCCCTATACTCTTTAGACGAACGATGAACATGGTACATCCAACTACGATTCATCTGCAATCAACGACATAGGAAAAAAAACATCAATTGGGAATGAAGGGAAAATAATATATTTTTTTACCTTTAATTTCAGCACAAATTCGCCCCCCTTACCCTCCCAACCGAATTGTGAACAGTGCACTGGTCGGGATGGAAAGCAGTTGGCAGTTAGGTGGTATTTATAGAGATCCAACTCACCTCAAACGGGTTAAATAAATACAGCCCGTCAAAGATGTCGGCCAATTACCTTTGACGGGTTCTAACTCTCTGGCCGTCACAGGTGGGGTGATACCTGTGACGGCCAGGGAGTTAGAAGCCGTCATTGGTATTTCTGTGACGGCTTACGGTTCCAAGCCGTCACAGGTGAGGTCATACCTGTGACGGGCCGCAGCCGGATGTCTCACCGATGACGACAAACATAAGGACCCGTCAAAGGTGACGGTCATCTGTGACCAATCTATAGGCCCGTCACTGGTATGCCGTCACAGATGTATGGTTCTGGTGTAGTGACCATGAAATCCAATTCATTGGATGTGCAACCAACCTTTTAATCTCAACTTTTAATGTGTACTACTAATATTTTACTACGATTGAAAGCGATAATAAACAATGTATGTCTCATTTCAGATTTCCATGCACTTGCGTTTACGTTATTTAGGCGATCAGACAAGTCATGGTATGAAGATTCAGAAGTCATATATTCGTTAGCGCACAGCGAAACGGCGATACGGCAAGGGTGGAGGCTGCCGCTTCCTCGTGGCGGCTGCAGTGCACTAGGTCGAGGTACGGCTCGGTTTGCTCGCATCTTGCAACATGTATCGTCCATCTTATTTAGTACTGGTTACTGTTCTATTTAGGGGAGAGGCACTAGCACTGGACAAGATACTTGTCCCTGTGAACTCGTAGTCGCCGATAATATTCTTTTTAGAATAACAAAGACCATGTTAGAGTCACCGATAATATAATTTTCATATTCCTCTGCGTGTTGAATAGGGATAGGAAATATCCAGTATTTATGTTTACTGTTAAAGATCTATTGCTTTGCTTGTATAGTGCAGTCAGTCCTAGATCCTAATTGGTTATCGGTCAAGCCACGAGTTCTCAAGGAAAATGACTGATTGCAGGCTTGCGGCAACCACGAGTTTTCAAGGAAAAGGATTGCAGTGACGAGGATAATTTGTCTTCAATAGCTAGACTTTTTACAAGATTGGGACAGTCAACGAGGGCAGCTTTTAAGTTGTGTGATTGTGACAAATCAACTTTACATTCAAATCATCAGACTTGTGGTGTTGTGAAGGGAAGACTATGTTGGTGATATGTCTTAGAGGTAATCATAGAGATGATTGTATCATATACTATGTTTACATTTTTGTTATACGTTGTTTCTTGAAATAGATAATTTATTATTGATCAATGAATATGTGATTCGTTCATGAGTCTATTTATGTTGTATGTTACTATTTTCAAAGGATCTCTGATCAAATATCATATATGGAACAAATATGGTTCAATGATCAGCGCATTCGTTGATTGATGATCATGTCTCATGGATCATGTATGAAGATTCCAAATTAATAATGTGGACACATGTTGTTGGATAGACCCAACATAAGACACTGCAAGAGCTATATGTGATGTGTCATCAGTGGTCTTATATTAGTGTTGGTGTAGAATCATTAGACCTGAGATTATCATGATTCCCAATATGTGTAGTAGCTTGCTTAGGGGCTGTCAAACACTACTCCATAACTGGGTAGTTATAAAGTAGTCTTTGGACATGCTATGAAACATGTAGTGAGATATGAATAATCAAGAGGGGATTTGCCCCTCCCTTGGAGAGATATCTTTGGGCCCCTCGATGTTATAGATTATGAAAGTGCATGGTCATGCCAAAAGTGATTGAGGAGTCAATCGCAGGTTAAATAATCTATTACAGGATAGATTGAGCTATTAAAGGATGGCACATATCTAGTCTTAAGCTTAATTGATATCGCGAGGCAAAGGGGTTCATACAAGTATACACGAGAGATTCAGCCGATATGATCTTTATGTATGCCCGGTGGGTCAATATGTTCTGCTAGGGACCGCTATTGACACGTGGACTAAAAAGAAATTTTCGGGTTGCAGTCAAGTGTACATGAACCTACAGGGTCGCACACTTAATGGGTCGGAATAAAAGGATTGGATGGAGATCCAATATTTGCTCAATTCAGATAGAGATCCGAGTAGGACTCCTATGAGCCTCGGAGGCCCAGTTATGGATCCTATATATATCCTTCAGGCGATGAGGATGGTGGTGATAGAGAAACCCTTAGCCGTCACTCCCTTCCCAAGTAAAACCCTAGCCGCGCACCGGCGCTAGTACGACCGTGCGACGTGTTCCATCTCTGGACGTGTGGATACTGGTAGAGGCGCCGCTGGTTTGCGGTGCTGATCGGCGTGAGAGCACGGCGGGGTGTACGCATGAGGAAAAGAAGATCGGGTTGCTGCGATCTACTACTTGCTCTACATCGACGCGCGCTACGTCGCCAACGTTCATTCGGCTTCTTAGCACCTACTTCCGCTGCATAGCGCGTCGAGTAGTAACGATCTATGATCTCGTACTTGCATGGTTCCTGGTTTGTGTAATAGAAAAATTTTGATTTATGCTATCATAGCCTATGCGTATCCCAACAGATTAGTCATCTTGCTATCACGGTCACATTAATTACCTAAGCGATGCTCCGATGCTCTCTACTTGTAGTATAATACTACCAATAGTATTAAGGGTAAATTAGTAATTTACTAATACAGTTATTAGGGGTAACTTTGTCATTTATGTGTTTTTTTCGGCTAGATCAATATGTGGTCATCCATTACGCTAGCATCGCTCATATTCCATCGAAAAAGCCAAAAAAAAGAAAAAAAAAAGGTTTATTCACTACTAAATGACAATTATACTTCTTCGTATCTTTTTTTTTTGACAATAATACTCTTTCACGTTTATACTACCGCTAACTAGAATGGTAGTATAAATGGATCTGAACCTTTCGATCAAATGAGATCAATGGTTCAGATTGCTTTCTACTACAAGTAGAAAGTACCCAGTGAGACTCTATCTGATGTCTGTCAACTTCATGACATCACTCATGGTACAGATGCTCCTTCATGACTTTTCACTGTCTATTTGATAATATCGTGATTCGTGAAGACTGAACCATTTCCATCTGGATTCAGGTTTATGCTCTTCACAATCTGCAAGGTTATCAGTTTAAAGCACTAGTTTCAGTTTCAACCAGTTTGGTGTGGTGAGTATATTTTGTGCTGAAGTCCTGTATCTCTAGATCTGTGATGAATAATTGTCACCTGACCTTTAATTCCCTTTTTAATAGAGGGCAGCGGTGATCAGCAAGAACATCCTGATGTCTGAGGTGATCGCTTCTGCGGTTGTCGGTGAGGCTGTAAGCAGGATCTCCACCTTCCTCATCGACAATCATAACTGCAAATCAAGCGAGGAAGATGGCCTGGAGAGGCTGGAGATGGCACAAATCAAGATGGAGGCCGCCCTGGAAGTGTCCAGCAGGTGGCCTTTGGTCATGGACTCCTCGCTGCTGCGTTGGAGGAAGAAGCTGAAGCGAGCCTCCGACGAGTGCAGTCATGTCATGAACAGATGCAAGCGCCGTGCCATGGAAGACGATGAGGCGGAAAAGATCAGTCGGTGCTCTTTCCCCAAACGGATCGCCCTTGCCACAAGATCACTCTTCCTTCACCGCCGACAAGAATGTTGATAGCCTGAACTCCACTTCAACCATTCAGAGGTTTGAAAGGTTTGCCGATGGCGCTGGCGAGTTCCTGAAATTCATGGAGTTTGGCAGAATAGGTAGCATCAACTACATGCTTGTTGATCCTCTAATTGGGCATCTCCTCGCAGGCAAAGCATTGCAGTATGGAGGTTCTCATGGAAATCAGTACTACCTAGCAGCAAGGCCAATGAGTTTCGCAGAGCAAGGACAAGAAGCCGGTGTGTTGCTTCGCTATAACAACCATGAGAGGCCAGAGGAAAACTTTGTTCTTGGAACTCTTCTACGCTTGACAACAAGCACGAACGTGACTGGGATTGTAGCCAGGTGCTTGGAGTTGCTACCACCCAATTTCAAGCCTGTTGCTGAAGCTGCAAAGCAGGAGCTCACTCAGGTTCACCAGCGAGCCTTCTACTGCTTCCCGTTTGTTGATTCTACTGATCCAGAGTACTGGAGCATCCACCATTCCGAGACTCGCCGTGCTCGCCCAAATCCAGCATGCTGTGAAGGACACGAGCACCATGGTCAGAGCAGAAGCAGTGACATGGTTGAGCCATCCGGGACATTCCCGGAGCCGGTGATCAAATTGTTCGTGCAGCGGCATGTCCCGGCGCAACCACCATCTGGTCACGGCGACGGCGAGAAGAGATTTTCTGAAGATTCCGGGCCGCCTCTGCTGCAGGTGACGGCCATCTTCGCGCCGCACGCCTCGCCGGAGGAGTTGCCGTCTGGAGCCAAGAGTGTGGCCGTCGTGGCGATCGATGGAAGGGAGGAGCAAGCCGTGCGAACGAACATCGGATTGCGCGAGGTGGAGGAGTTTCTTCTGCCGGGAGCCGTCGATCGCCTGTGCCATGATCACGATCTGGTGGATGGGTCATCGGCGCACGAGGTGTTCTGGAGGTCCCGCCATGGCGTCGCCTACCTCTGCGTGGAGAAGATGGGCACAGAGATGGCGAAGTGCAGACCGACTCAATGGCGGGTCTAAAGGTAGACGACGGTGGGCCTCACCGTCACCGGTCGCCGTGCACTTCTCCGTGGAGGCGGCCGGCAGCATCGGAATTCGGAAGGGGGCGGGGGAGTGTGTCCACTGTGCCTCATTTTCTCCTGACTGCTTAATCTGTGATTTATATTTACTCTGTCTGTCATTTTAAATACTTTGATGGACAATTCCACTGTCGAAGATTTGTCATATTGATCTTCCTTGAAACGAACTACGGCATATATTACTCAGAAGTTGGTTCAGTTACTGAATATTTGGAGAAATACTGAATACTAGTCATCTTGTTGTCATGCTCACATTATTAATTACCTAATGTCTATCAACTTCGTAACATCACTTCTGGTACAGATGCTCCGTAATGACTTTTCAGTGTCCAAAATGATATTGGGAAGCAACTGAACTGGTCGTTTCTTCAAATTTCCTCATCTCGACACAGATTTATGCTTTTCACAATCTGCAACGCGATCAGTTTAATGTGGTGAGTATATTTTGATGTAAATTTTATGATCGCTACTAAGGCTTGAGTTCGTTGCTTTGAGTTCCCAACACACCCCACTCGTTTTCTGCGCGCACGTTTTTCAAACTGCTAAACGGTGTATTTTTTGCAAAAAAATTTCTATACAAAAGTTGCTTTAAAAAATCATATTAATCCATTTTTCAAAAAAAAATTAGTAAATACTTAATTAATTATGTGCTAATGAGTCACTCCGTTTTCCGTACTAAGAAATAAACTCTCAACCACAGCAACCGAACACACCCTAATGGTAGTGACGATCTAAAATAGGGTTCTTAATGTAAATTTTGGGACCTGATTGTAAATTTTCAGCAGCTGGTACCAGATTTCAAAACAGCCCATCTGGCCTGGCTGCGTTTGAGAGCAGCGGATAGACAAAGCCTCGTTTTTCGCAAACACAAACTACTGATGTGTGTTTTGCAAAAAAAAATTATATAAAAAATTGCTTGTAATCTATTTTCTGAATTTTAAATAATTATAAGTCATTTTGATGTTTGACCAACTTTGCAGATAAATACAGTAACATCTACAACATCAAATTGGTTTTATTGAATATATTTTTATAATATATTTGTCTTGTGTTGAATATGTTACTGTTTTTTCTATAAACTTGATCAAACTTGGAGCAAGTCAAAACAACTTATATTCTAAAACGGATGGAGTAATAATCTATTAACTTATTAAAGTAATACAAAAATGAGCCTCCACGTTTGCTCTCACGGCCTAAAAATTATAATATTAATCGGAGAAAAAGAAAAAATATATCCCATGTAGAAATACAATTTAAAAATAGCTGAAATTCAGAATTAAAAAATAAGAAATATTAGAAGAGGAGACTAAAGTCCACATAGGTATACAATTTAGAACTACTTGATATTCGGAATTAAAAATAATAAATTAAATTTTAGAGTCCATATAGAAATACAATTTAAAAATAACTAAAATTTGAAATTAAAAAAAGAATATTGGAATAGGATTTTAGAGGCCATACAGGAGTACAGGTTAGAAATAACTGAAATACGAAACTAAAAAGAATAAGAAATATTGAAAAAGGAATTTAGAGTCCATATAAAAATACAATTAGAAATAACAAAAATCCAGAATTAAAAAAATAAGAAATATTGAAAGAGGAGCCTAGAGTCCATACGGGTATACAATTTTGTACTAATTGAGAAATTAAACAAATATTGGAATAGGAGTTTAGAGTCCATATAAGAGTACAAGTTAGAAATAACTAAAATTCAGAATTAAAAAATAATAAATATTGAAATATACATTTAGATTCCATATAAAATACAATTAGAAATAACATAAATTCGGAATTAAAAAGTAAAAAATATTGAAAGAGGAAACTAGAGTCAATACGGGTATACAATTTAGTACTAATTGAAATTCAAAATTAAAAAAATAATAAATTTAAAAATAGAGGTTAAGTATAATTTAGAAATAACTAAAATTAAAGATTTAAAAAAATATTGAAAGAAGAGTCTAGAGTCCATATAGTAGTACAATTTAGAAATAACTAAAAATCAGAATTAAAAAATAAGAAAAATTGAAAGAAGAGTCTAGAGTCCATATAGAAATACAATTAGAAATAATAGAAATTTGAAATTTAAAAACAAGGGATATTGAAAGAAGAATCTAGAATCCATATAGAAATTTAGAACTAATTAAAAGTCAAAATTTTAAAAACAAGAAAAATTAAAAGTATAGTTTAGAGTCCATACAGAAATACAATTTTGAAATAACTAAAATTATAAATTAAATAAAAGAAGGACGATTAGAAGTAGAGTGTAAAGTCCATATAGAAATACAATTTAGAAATAACTAAAATTTGACATTTAAAATAATAAATATTAAAATAAGGGTTTAGAGTCCATATACGAATAAAATTTATAAATAACGAAACTTTGGAATAAAAAATAAGAAATATTTAGAAAAGGAGTCTAGATTCTATATAAGAATACAACTTAGAAATAATTAAAAAATAATTAATAACTATGACGTATAGACAATACAATATAAATATTATACATTGGTTAGTTTAGAATTTAAAATTATTATGTTTTTATTTTAATATATTTTAATAAGAAAATCTGAAAATATATATGCTATTACATAAAAAAAATAACGATGCTAACCACACAATTTATGTGGACCATCATACTAGTTAATTAATTATACACTGATTACTTTTACAGAAAATCTATGCAACGGCGTTCCGCGGTGGTTACGGGACAAAATAAATATATCTGAAACGTTACGCTCTCCAGATCCTCTTTCCTCGTCCTCTCCATCCTCAATTTCTTTCCCCTTCATGCACCGCTCGCCTCCTTCCTCCGCTTCTCTTCGCCTGTACCCGTCCCGCTCCGGCTGATTCCTCCGCCTCCCCACGCCGGCGGCGCTGCACCGTCTGTACCCCTCGCGTTCCGGTGGATTCCTCCGCCTCCCCATGCCGGCAGCCCTGCACTGCCTGTACCCCTCGCGCTCTGGTTGATTACTCCGCCTCCCCACGTCGGTGGCGGCACTGCACCGGCGATGACATCCTGCGCGCAGCAACCCTCTCGCGTTGGTATGTACACTAATCTTCCTTTATCGCGTTCAATTTTTGGCCGACGATTTCTCGCACAAAGCACAATGTCTTACGATGAGATTCTCAGTTTCTATCTTCCATTTCCTATGTCTTCTCACACCCCAATTTGACTGCCTCAATGTCTATCTCCATTTCTGTTCTAGGGTTTACAGGTAGCGAGGCAGAAGCGAATGGGGGGAAGGAAAGTCGTGCTTGATTTTTTTGAGGTACTGTAAAAATTAACAGGTTGGTTACTCCTCTCATGAAACTTTTTTGTTTGTGGTTGGAATCTAATTGTGACATTGAGTAGTCCATACGGAATAGACACACTGCGTGTTTTTGTGTTATTCATGTGTAGCTGCACGCGCACATTTTTTTGACACACATACATTGTGTTCCCATCAACTGAGGGGGTGATACCTAAGATGCACTACTTGATTTTTACTAGGTATCATCTCTTAAAAATATGGTTTAAAATTGATCAAGCTTAAGGGTGTGAGGATTTTTATCATGTTCTCTGTGTGTTTTTATACATGTCTTCATACAGTATAACCACATTTAATTTGTGTACACACTTCTTGCTTTTTCCATGCATTTTTCTACTAAACAAATGTATGTGCACATTCAGGATGTGATAAACTGCATTTTGGTTTTGATATTTTTGATTGATACCAGGGGGGAGTGGCATCTTTAGATTTTTGTAACTGATTTTGTAACATGTATCACTATAATATGATATTACAGAGATATAGCAACAATGATTGAAAGCAGACTAATTGTCATATTTTCCTTTTTTTTTGCGCACAGAGTCGATATGGCTACATGTTCAGATAATTCAGATTTTGTACATTTTGCGCATAGTGGTCTGAGGTGCTCACCAAGGTTCAAGAAATCCAACCAATCTAATGTTGGACAACAGAGGAAGAAATATACCTCGAAACATAGTACCAAGCTTAAATTCCTACCAGATAAATCAAATGCCATTAGTGGCAGCAAGAAAAGGGAGAGGGTGGAAACTGAAAAGGAGGTATCATATTTTCAACTGTCTTCTTTTTGTTTAAGCTCATTTTTTTCTAGTCCTTTTTCATTGTTTTCTATTAGTTCCCTTTAAGTTTTTTTTAAAAAACAGATATTAATCAAAAAAATTTACTTTATGTTTTGGTACATTATCAGGAGCAGATTATTACTTTCAGATGCAACCCAAGCCGCATGAGCATCATAGCATCTCAACTGTCACCTGATCAGACTCGGTTTGTGAATAACGTTAGTTTTGAGAATTTATTGTCGATGCAAGTTTGTAGTATGCCCAAAAGAATGACACTGTGGCTTGTCAACAACGTCAATATTGAGCTTGGTACTTTGGAGTTGGGTGGAGTATCAATCCCCATAAGACCACTTATCAAGAAGGTGATTGGAATTCCTGAAGGGCATATCCCCGTGGAGTTGGCTACACATACAGACCATAGGCTGAAGGAAAAGTTCACAGAGAGTGGCAGAGGTTTATCTTTAAAGAAAGCCATTTCTTAGATGTTGCAAGAAAAAACTGAGGATGAATTCATTGTTTCTTTTATTATGGTTGCTTTGGGCCTTTATCTTGTGCCAGGAACTAACCTGACAATTCATAGGGAATACTTGACAGCTATTAGCGATGTAAAGAACATCAAGAACTTGAATTGGTGCAACCATGTTGCTGATTATCTTTTCGAGGGCATCCGTGATTTCAGAGTGAACACAAAGATAAATGTGAACATTCGAGGTTGTGTTCATATACTTAATGTGAGTTCTTTTTTCCTTTTCTTATTTTTTTTGTATCATGTTACTGCCATTTTTCTTGTGTTTTTTTTCATTGTTACATTTTTTTGTACAATCTGATTTTTCCTTTTTTTTCTTTTGCAGGTTATTTTCATGGATTTTGCTGCAAGTATCACTGTTCCACAAGGTATACCGCGCATAGCGCATGTAACCACTGATCATCTCGATGAAGCAAAAATTCTCGCTACCAGCAGAGGATCCAAGCATCCTGATTACGATTCCATCCAGGTTCAAGCTCCCCAAATGATCCTATTTTTGTATTTTTGTTGGCAGCCCAACAACTTATATATCATTTTTTCAGATAAAAAATATAGAAGCCACTGTATATTATGATGGAGATAGGCAGGCTGGGGAGCAAAAAGGACAGGGCGATGCTACTTATGTTGATGGAGGACAGCAGACACCAGATTGCCATGGTCCTACCGCCACTGCTGGTGATGAACAGATGAATATTCGAGATGGCGAAGGAGGTCACGAGCCAAAAGTACCTGCCCCCGCTACCGATGCTGATGAAGAACAAATGACCACAGACCATGACCAAGCAGGGCACGACGCCAATGAAAAAAAACATGTTATCAGGTAACCATAGCAATACTTATGTTAGTCAATTATTATACAGTTAGGGTTCTTTCTTTTCTACTAGACCTGTGTACTAGTGTGCACCATACATGATATGTGGTGTATCCACGCAGGTATCACTTAGATTTTTTCACACAAAACATGAGTAGATGCATTATTCAATTCCTTTTCACCTAACCATACCTTTTATGGTACAGAAGTATCATGTAGTTAGACTTCTTTTTTTTTGGGACCCGAGCAATACACCATACATGATATCTACAAATCCCTCCTGTACCATGTCGGTATCATGTACATTTTTTTCACATTGCTGGTGTATCATATACAGGTGCTGAAATCTATATATTTCTGTGTTTTCACAGCCGCCCACAATCAGCGAGTTGTTAACCATGATGAATGAGAAACTCAAACGCAGGCGCACTGAGATCATCAGTACATGTATGCAACAACTTCAAGTTATGTTGGATACATCAGACAGCGATATACTCTCTGAGTTTTGTACACAAGTAAACAAGTTGACAAGGGAAAAAGGAGGCGATGTCGCTGCACATGGTACTTCCAACATTCACTATGGTCCAGACAATGGTACAAAACATCAAGGTGAAACTAGAAGCAATGGCAAGGAAGATAGAAACCATTTTGCAGAAGTAGTTGCAATTGGTGCCGCTGCTGCCCACGATGCATCCCAACTTGAGCATGATAGTGGGAGGGATAATAACATGCATGGCAAAGCTCCAAGACCAACTAGTCTTGATTCAAGCATCCACAAAATTGTTGTTGATGAGGAGGCTCAAAGTGAGGACGTGGAGTGGGATGCAAATGATGATGATGAGGACAATACAGAGGATGAAGATGATGAAGCTCACAATGATGGCAGTGACAGACACAGCGACGACGGCAGCATCAGTGATCCAAAACAAGAACAACAGCCAACCCCAAGTGAAGAGCAATTCCCAGGAGCTTCCATGATGGATTCTATGACAGATGATACTTGTAACTGTAAGTGTCATCCTTTTATATATATATATATATGCTTTTCATGCAAATGCTGCTATATATTAATTTCAACATTTTATTTTTTTAATTATATTTTGCAGCACTCGGCACACTACAGATTGATGATACTATCATGATAGAGGATTCATCACCGGAGTCTCCACGCACTAACACTTTGGTCCCTCAACTTATTGAACCAATTGCAGACGGTGAGCGCTTTCCAGACGCTGGTTCTGTGCCTCCCATCAGCAAGCAAAGAGCTCAAAGGTGCAAAACAAGCCACAGAACTGTAGAGGCCATAGCAACACTTGGGAAAGGGATCCAATTGGATGAAATGGTCAAGAAAGTCTATCAACAGCAAGTTCTAGCTACGTTTAATGGTGATGGCAGTGCAACTAAGGTTTCAATCAAAGGAGCCTGGGTCACAGAAGATGATTTTCGTGGCACACTCAAACGCAATGGAGAAATTAGCAACAACTTCATGTGGATGTGTTGCACTACAATAATGACAGACTGGGATTCAAAATCGAAAGTGATTTTGGATCTTCCTACAGTGGTAAGTTCTTTTTCTGCATTTTTGTTGTTTGCTTTTTTATTTCTCAACTTTTGATGCGAGTTCTACAAATGTTAATTCTTCTAAAAAATAACAGGCTCAGCTGGTATTGCCCCTGGAAAAATGCAGCGACGCTAAGGTTAGGCGTGCATTTTCAAAGCTCAATTTAAAACAAATTGAGAGGGTACTTTTTCTATCCACTCTTGTCCATATAGAAACATGCATTATTTTTTTTCTCTCATTGAATTTTTGCAAAATGCGGGCAGCAGCTGATGCTCTATGTCTTTTGTCTTTTTTTTTACTGTTTTTCAGGTGTATTTACCAATTCTAGAGGAACATCATTGGTTCCTTGTTTGCATCAACTTACACCGCCGCACTATGCAGATATATGACTCAAACAGGGACAAACAGAATAGCAAAGATGCACACTCAGCATTGTGGTACAATGTGGTAAGTTCGCGGACAATTATATTTTTTATTATTTTTGATTTTTTCTGTGTTTCCCAGCATCATGTGCTCTGTTCTTTAGATTTTCTGTCTTTTCATCTCTTATCATATGCATTACGACACTAATGCATGCGCACATTCGATGTCTAGACAGTACATTTTGTTTTACTGATTTTTATTAGGTATCATTCCTTTTTCTATTTTTTTCTTCCCTGTGTTTTCAGAGTAGCAATCTCCAAGTTGCGCTTGACACACGAGCGAATAGTAGCCCATTTGGATTTGGTGACATATTCACAGTTGAGTATCCTGAATCGCCTCACCAAGAAACACTGTAAGTATCAACAAATTTGTTCTATTTATTTATCTCACGTCACAGCTTTTATGTATATCTTTTTTTACTTCACACTTTTTTCGTAGTCATGACTGCGGGTTCTGCGTTCTGAGGATGCTCGAGTGTCACAATGGCAGGAGTCTTGTTGGATATACGACGGTATTGGTTTTGTTGCTTAAACGGTCCTTTTTTCCACTACAATATGTTTTTAATTGTTTTTTCTATCCCTAGAGAAAAGCTAACTGGCGCTCATATTGTTTCTTTTTTCCCAGAGAGACATCTCAACTTATCGCAAGCAGTTATGCCATAGGCTAATTTACCATCGCTTCAACGACCTACATCCATATCGTGTCATCTAAAGCGAGCGATGGTGGCTTTTTTAACATTGTAAAGATAGCTCCACTGTTTTTTGAACCATGTATTGACCCTCCCCCCTGCAACTAGGGCTACCATGTGGTGGTACCATTTTTTTTGTGTTTAACCATGTAAAATGTGAACAGTGTGACTATGTAATGGCAGCTACAATAGTTCACTTTTTTTGTATTTTTTGTGATACTGTTTTTTTGTAAATATACTGTGTTTTAAACCATGGAATCGAAATGTCTAGAAGTATTTGGGGGCTGGTACCCTAAAAGGAATTTTTTTTCCTCACAATGAAGGTACTAGGGTCTTGGTACCTCATAAAAGGAGGGGTATCAGCCTAATACCTTGATACCTTCCAAGGTATCAGAGCCTGATACCCCCTATGAAGGTATCACTACAATGTGAGGTACCAGTAAGTATGAGGGCTTGATACCTCCCAGTGAAGGTATCAGGGGCCTGGTACCTCCCAATGAAGGTATCACTGCAATGTGAGGTACCAATAAGCATCAAAGCCTGATACCTCCCAGTGAAGGTATAAGGGACCTAGCACAATGTGAGGTACCAATATGCATCAGGGCCTGATACCTCCAAGGATGGTATCACTACAATGTGAGATACCAATATGCATCAGGGCCTGATACCTCCCAGTGAAGGTATCATGTATCAGGGCTTTTTGATACCTCCCAGTGAAGGCATAAGGGGCCTGGTATCGGGTCTGGTACCTCCCAGCGAAGGTATCATTGCTTGGTACCTCCCATTGCAGGGATCAAATCACGCTGAAGGTATCAGGTTCATACTTAAGGTACCAAGCACTCTTTGGTACCTCACATTTCGCAGGTATCATGCTCTTATTGGTACCTCACAGTGCAGGGTATCAAGCATTTTTTTTACCTCATGGTGTAGGTATCATGCTTCTTAATTTTTGGTACCTCACATTGCTAATTATCCTAAGCATCATGCCACCCATAGATGGTACCATAGGGCATAACAGTCATGCTTAACTCACACATTGCTCTGTACCATGCAAAAACACACACGATGATCCACAATTTCAGTTCAGTATCAGGCTGCACGAATGTTCACCAATCAGCCAAAAAAGAAATTATTAGATGAACAAGTCTCAATCATCAGAAAAAAAAAGGAAATGCTCCATTTGTTAGGATAGAGTTCAGAATCACTTTTTTCTTCAATGTTTTTTTTCTCGCACCCCTGCAAAAGGAAAAGATCTATGTAATGTATTTTATTTTTTCTTTTTTAGGTGAGGTGAAACAAATGAAAAAACAGAATAAGAGAACGTCATTTTTTTCACCTTATATCAGCAAATCGAGGCCTCATTGCTTGTTGACTTCTTTCTCTTTTTACGACTTGTTGAGCCACCACTGGCATCGTCAAATACAGAAGATTTCAATCTAGTCGAGTTTTTTGGCCTTCCTCTTGGCACCTTCTTCTTAGGATCTTTGAGTGTCGCTGCTACAGGGGGGCTCCTGGTAGCATCCAACCCTTCGGCGCTGCCGACACAAGGAGGTTGCTCAAGGTGTTTTGTTGTGTTAATCACTACTAGTTTTTCTGCCAACCCATAAATTGTCTTGATCGTAAGCTCATATCCTTCCTTTGTTTTACAGGCTTCAGCTGCAACTGTTGTTGATTTCTTGCAGAGCCTGACGTACCTCATTTTCTTACTTGATACCTCGTCGACATCGACTTGCACAAGAGCACTTGAAGCAAGTTCAGACCCTCTAAGCGTCCAGCGATCACAAAGGTTCTTTTCTAGTACCACATACACATTCAATTGTGTCATCACTTTCAGAACATGCCCGCACAACATCTTGTCCCTTTGAAATTTCTTGCAGGCACAACTGAAGGTTTCAGTGGATAGGTCATAATGAACCAAGAATTTTTTGCTTTCATCTTTCAAAATCAGTTGCACGAAAAATGAGCCAGGATCTGGGCCAACAATTATTTTGTATTTTGTACTTAAGTACAACATCTCCTGAAACTTCCCAAACATCGTACGTGTATAGAACTTTGCAGCCTGTTCTTCCATTGGGTAGCCGGACCACATATCAGGGTCTGTTTAGACACTTAGGTAGCGCTGCTGATCATCCCTGTCGAGACAAGACTGAGCAAGTTTCTCATATTGCATGATGAAATTCCTGATTGAATCTGCCGGGTGAACAAAGTCCTTGAACAAGCTGTTCATGCTCTCACTTCTCTGGGAAGTGCTCATGAAGGGGAAGAAGCAATCCATGAAAAAGCAGGAGGCCCACTTCTTCCTGTTCTCATACAAGTGTTGCATGTATCTGTTCCCCTGCAGCTCATGTTTAATAATCATCGCATCCCAACTTGCATCAAATTCTTCTTCGTTCAATGAGGTATCAATACATGACTTCAAGTCAGATTCAAACCCATCTTTCTGGTTCAATAGCACACCAAGGTTGGCACTAGCATTCCTGTGTAGGTGCCACATACAGCGCCTATGAGCGGTTTTTGGCAGCACATTCCAATTGCAGTCTCCATTGCTTTGTCCTGATCAGTCATGATGCATTGTGGCGCTTTCCCATCCATTGCTCTCAAGAAGATTTTGAACACCCATTCAAAAGTCTGAACCTTTTCATCTTTCAGGAATACACACCCAAACAGCACAGTTTGCCCATGGTTGCTTACACCAATGATTGGAGCAAAAGGAAGGTTATACCTATTGGTGCAGTATGTTGTGTCAAAGACGATACAATCACCAAATTTCTTGTAGGCTTCTTTTGAGGCTCCGTCCACCCAAAATAAGCTACCAACTGTACCATTAGACTGCAACTCCATGCTATAGAAAAACGATGGGTCTTCTGCTTGCAATTCTTGGAAATACTTGATGGTTTCAGCCATGTCGTCATTGCAAGTAGTCTGCTTCCTCATGGATGTCCTTAGGTTGCTAACATCTTTCTTCGTGAATGGGATGTTGCGAATGTTTCCATACAGATCAGACAAGACAGACATGATTCTGCGATTGGGAATGTTGTTGTTGTGCAGTAATTCAATCAGCTCATAGTCTTCCTCTGAAACACTACGATGGGATCTCAGAAACCTGAGTGTAGAGGGGCTCAACGGAGGATGGTTGTGCTCTAAATCCACTATAGTCACCACCCACTTGTCATTCCTTTTAACCACCACCATTCTTGCTTTGCAATTGGTTTTTCGCAAATTGTTGCACTTTCTTGCTTTGCCTTTGGGTTTTCCCAAACTCTCGCAGTTTATTGACCCACTACTAGCACTTGATTTTGCATTCCTTCTTTGGCTTGTGCGCTCGGAGTAGCAAGCAAACTCATATCTGTTGTACTCTTTGGTGACATTGCTTTTTTTTGTTGCTTGAAATCTTTGTTCCAAAACCCCAATTTTTTGCATAACGGTTGTAGTAATCTTGAGCTTCTTTCTCTGAAAAGAATTCCATACCAACAGCAGGAACCGCAGGCTGTGATTGAACCCCCTCGTCTTCAGATTCTTCATCTTCATTTCCAAACTCATCTTGTATTTCAAACCCATCGCCTGCATCAATTTGATCAATGCTCATGGCACCTGTAAACAAATCATTTTCAAGCAGTGCTGTCCTCAGCCCATCATCATCATTGATTGGTAATTCTTTCATACTTCTTTCATCAGAAACATCACCCCCCTCGTTTGGTACCTCTTCCATCCTTCTTTCAGCGGACCCAATTGAGGAGTCCATCCTTTTTTTAGCCAGCAAAAACTGAAAATGCAAGAACTATCCATACATGTATCATATATTTTTTTTGAACACATAACAAACACAACACAAACCAGTCAGAACAGTTTGAAAATTAGTTCAAGGTGATACCTGCAGAAAATGAGGCCCCTCTGCTACACCCGACGATGCAGATGCGGCTAGTTTCAGGCTGATATGGCTGGGGAAGGGTACTGCTGATCCGGCGGCCAGTGAGGTATCACGTGTAGAAACGCATGATACCAAGGGAGGTCCTTGGCGTGAGAGGGCACTGCTGCTCCGGTTAGCTCTGGCGGCGCTCCGCGCCGCCAACGAGGTATCACGCGCGGAGGCGCGCGGTACCGAGGAGGATCTTTGCGGGGGATGGTACTGCTGCTCCGGCTAGCTCCGGCGGCGCGGAGCGCCGCCGACGACCTTGGCGTGAGAGGGCACTGCTGCTTCGGTTAGCTCCGGCGGCGCTCTACGCCGCCGACGAGGTATCACGCGCCTCCGCGCGTGATACCGAGGAGGACCTTTGCAAGGGATGGTACTGTTGCTCCGGCTAGCTCCGGCGGCGCGGAGCGCCGCCGACGAGGTATAGCGCGCCTCACGCGCAAATCCAGCTAGGAAATGAGCGAGGTATCACACCCCTGGTGGCAGTGCCGAATCGGTGAGGTCTTGTTAATTCACCAGGTCTTTTTAATTATCCCGTGACTTCAATTTTACACGGTATCTCGTACACTAGCTGCCCTCTTACTTTTATGTATCTTTTTTATCTCCACTTTTTCTCTTCTCTCAAACACCCTACGGTCGGCCCAGCTTTTACTCTCCTCTCATCGTTTTGCCTATTTGGGCCGCAATAGGGTTTACTGACAAGTGACAACTGGGCTGCACCACCACCGCGTACTGATGCCATCCATGGCCATGGCGTCTCGCCGTCTCCGCCGCCGGACGCGGTTGCTGCCGCCGAACGATCGGAGACGAGGCCGCGATGCGGTGAGGGAGGAGGCCGCCGCTTCCTCGCAGCGGCGGCAGCGCACTACCTCGAGGTACGGCTCGGTTTCCTCTCATCTTGCAACCTGTTTTGTCCATCTTATTTAGTACTAGTAGTAGTTACTGTTGTGCTCTGTTTGGGGAGAGGCGCAGGCAACAACAAAGACCATTTTACGGTTCTGTTTAGGGTAGTCGTTGATAATATCCTTTTTAGAACAACAAATATTTTCAGATTCCTCTACGTATTGAAAAGGGATAGGAAAAGTATTTATGTTTACTACTACGGAAGATCTGTTGATATGCCTGTATAGTGCAGTCAGTCCTAGATCGTAATCGGTAAAGCATCAAGACTAGTAGCCAGAATTGATTGCAGCAACTAGGAGTTTCTTAGGAAAAGGATTGCAGTGACGTGGTAATTTGTCTTCAATAGCTAGCCTTTCTGCAATATTGGGACAGTCATCGTCTCAACAAGGGCAGATTTATAAGTTGTGCGACTGTGATGTGTTCTCCACGGGTGCCATAGTGGACCATACATTCAACAAGACTGGCCTCTTTTTTCAAAGTAATCAAGTTTCATGCTTTTTTTAGCGAAAAGGGCAGGAGCTCTTCCTATTGCATTAAAGAGAGGAAAAAGAGGTACAATCCAAGAAAGAGGGGTGGGATTCTCCTTCACACAGGTCCGAGTCACCACCTCGGACAAGATGCAGGGGAAGGATGAAAAAACTCCCAAGTTTCACGCTTACCTCTCATTCAATCCAGTTATCGTCTGATGGGCACTCACTGCTGCATCTGTGGCCCTAAGTTCCTTCATGCTACTAGTTCAACTCAGAAAGTTCGGCCCTACATAATTCAACAGTGCACCATTGTTTTTTGATTTTATCGGGAATTCAGTGTTCTGTCTTTTGGTTTTATTGGGCATACTGATTGATATACTGATAATACTTGATCTGTGCTGACCAGGGAGGGAAACCCACAGAGTACTGAAGATGGAAGAGATAGTCGGTTCTGCCATTGTTCATGAGACAGTAAACAAAATCATGTCTGGCATGATTGACAAGTTTGAGCGAAAATCAAGTACAAAGGAACACATGGAGAGGCTGGAGATGGCACAAATCAAGTTGGAATTTGCACTTGAGACATCTAATAAGTGGCAGATCACTGGTGGGCCATTGCTACGTTGGCAGAAGAAGCTAAAGCGTGCTGCTGAAGAGTGCGACGACACACTACGCAAGTGCAGGCAGCGTCTCCAGGAAGAAAAGGAGGGGGAACAGCAAGTAAGAAATTCCTCCTTTCCGAGGCGAATAGCACATGCCACCAATTCTCTTATATCATCCATCTTTCACAGCAATATCGACGAACTAAGTAGATCAGCTGTTCGAAGATTTGAGTGGTATGCAGATGGAGCTAATGATTTTCTGAGATCTGTGGAGTCAGGAGGGACACCGCGTCGTTACTTGTTCTTCGACCCTCTTATCGGGCACCTTCTTGCAGGCGAAACGCTGGAGTACAAATCAGTGCAGGGAAACAAGCAACATTTGTTTATCATACGACCCAATAACATAGCAGAGCGAGGACTAGAAGCTAAGTTGATATTTGTTTACCATGATGGTAGTGCAGCTGAGAATAACTTTTACCTTGGTATGATACTACAACTTTCAGATAGTACAAACATAATTGGCACTACAATTAAGTGCTTGCAGCTGTTTACCCCTCATTTCAAGTCTTCAACTGAAACTGTTAGGAAGGAACTTACTCAACTACCTACACAAGACTTCTCCTGGGTTTCGCATGCTCGTTTATACCATTGGGACAACATTCACAATATAACTACTGAATGGTTCCGCCCAAACCCACTGTGTTGCAAGCATCATGGTCAGAAGGTATGTGGTAGTGGCCACATTTACAAGACAGAATTACCAAGTGGTTCTCTAGAACCAGTTATTGCCGTTAGTTTGCGGTGCCAACTTTCACTGCTTGGGTTCAGAGAACAGGGAACAATTGTGGACGGCAAACCTTCTCTCAAAGAATTTCCGGACCTAAAAGTTCACCTTATCTATACGCCCCATGGCTCTTCAGAAGATATATTCCCAGCAATCGAGAGTTCTGTGGTAGAGATGATTAATGGTGATGAGCAACATTGCTTGCACACAAACATTGCCTTGGAACAAATGGAAAAGATCATGCTGCCAAAGACTGTTGATTGTTTTCGTCAGAATGCAAAAGCCAGAGTGTACCAGATGCTTTGGAAATCTAAACATGGTGGTGCATATCTTCAGGCTGTGAAGGCAACCATGAACACGCTGAGCACAGGGAGAACCATTCGAGGAGCCAAGAAAACAAAGCTATTGCGACAACATGATCATTGGACACAGAGTCGTGCAGATGTGATATCTGACTTCTTCAACCTTTGGGCCTCGCATGCACCTGTCCAGCTGCAGGGCTCAATCCTCGATTGGATTCAGAAAGAAAAGGAAGCACGGTTAGCACCGCCTCTACTGCTCCTGAAATCTTAGATCATGCAATAGGGGCTCGCCAGAGAAACAGGGATACTTAAAAGAATGGAAATGTTATATTCTAGCAGAGAAAATTGACTTGTATGGAGTTAATTTATGAGTCCTTAAGAGTATATTGATCTGAAATGCATGCTCCATATGCTGTTGTTTGTCCAGCTCATCACTTATGTTGGTAGATGGTGACAGCATGATGTTCTTAGCCTGTGGGTCTAATGTACAGCCTTTGCTTATTGGATGTCTCATATTTTATTTGAAATTTACATGAGTGTAACATGATTGAAGGTGATAAGAATCTTTTCTCACCCAATTGCCTGCGGTCCATATTCCCATGCACTTATTTTGTTATTTGCATCTAGTATGCTTTTCTTTTTTTCAGGGGAAATTCTGTGTTTGTTAGTGGTACCCTCTGGGTGGTTTAAAATTCAAATTTTACGTGCATATTTATTCTGACTTCCTCATGAACTGAAACAGAAAAAGTAGCAAGAAAGGAGAACAGGCCAACACAAGACACCAAAGTTGACAAGTTTAGTGCATCTAGAAAACAGGTATATTAAATTTGTTCGAAAGAATTTCAACATTTTCTTTACACCAGTTTCAATGTTTGTGGTGTGCCACTGTTCCTCATGTCTTCTGAGTTCTGATTGCTTAGTCTGCGATTGAGAGTAGTCAGTTTGTCACTAGCATGTACTGTATGGTCCATATTTTTATACTTTTCTTTTGCTCGGTTTATGCTTTATACTTGATAGACCCTTCCATAGACAAAGACTGGTCATCTTGATCTAATGATCTTCTATGAAATGAACTACTGCAGGCAATTTTTCCTGCCTGAACATCTATTACTCAAAAGTTGGTTCAGTCAAAGAATATCTAGAGAAATACAGGAGGTGTGGAGGGAAGACTAGCCATCTTGATCGCACTCTGGTACAGATTCTACCTTGTACCTAGTGACTTTTCACTCTAAAATTGGCATTCCAGTTGGACACAGTCTATGCTCTTCACACGTCACAACTGCAGTTGGTAAAAGCACTAGCTATACACGTCTGTATCTTCACTAGTCATGAACAGTTGTAACATGACCTTTCCTTCCACTTTTACAAGCAGGCAGAGGCAATCATCAAGAACATTGTGATGTATGAAGACTGAACTAGTTGCTTCCATGGTCATCAGCGAGGTGAACAGGATCTCCACCTTCCTCATTGACAAGCATAACCTGAAATCCGGTGAGGAAGATGACCTGGAGAGGCTGGAGATGGCACACATCAAGATGGAGGCCGCCCTGGAAGTGTCAAGCAGGTGGCCTTTGGTCATGGACTCCTCGCTTCTGCGTTGGAGAAACAAGCTGAAGCGAGCCTCCAACGAGTGCAGCCAGTCATGGACAGATGCAAGCGCCGCGTCATGGAAGATGATGAGATGGAGCAGGAGGTCAGGCGGTGCTCATTGCCCAAACTGATTGCGTATGCCACAAGATCATTCTTCTCTTTCTTCAGCGACAAGAATGTTGATAGCGTGATCACAACCTCGACCATTCAGAGGTTTGAAAGGTTTGCCGATGGAGCTTGGCGAGTTCCTGAGATTCATGGAGTTTGGCAGCATAGGCCAGATCAACTACATGCTCGTTGATCCTCTCATCGGCCACCTTCTTTCAGGCAAAGCTCTGCAGTATGAAAAATTTGATGGAAGAGGCAGCACGGTCACTATGATTTGATGAGTGAGGACAAGAAGCCGGGGTGATGCTCCGTTACCAGAAGCATGAGAGGCCAGAGGAGAACTTCATTCTTGGTATGCTGCTACATGTGACAGCAAGCACAAATGTGACTGGGATTATGGCCAGGTGCTTGGAGTCACTAACCTCCCACTCCCATTTCAAGCCAGTTGCTGAAGCTGCGAAGCAGGAGCTCACTCAGGTGCAAAGCAACAACTGGCAAACTAATGCAAATTGAGTTGGATAGGGAAATGGCTTTGAGGTTGCAAGAGACAGATCAAATGAGACAACATGAAGTATTGGACCAAGCAGGGGAGAAGCAGGTTGATGCTACCAAGAGAACAGAGACAAGGGAGGAAAAGATGGAAGAGAAAGATATTGATCAGAACAAGTTGTCAGGTGAAGAGATAGCCACAGATGAGCAGGGGAAGGTATATGAGGACATGCTGTTGGAAGGAGAAGGTGAAAGAGTTCAATTGGAGGGTAGTGAGGACATGTTAGACTCTCAGGAATCTGATAATAGCTTTGCCAGAGCTGTTGGGGTTTACATGCCTAACAAGACAGTGGAGATGGAAACAGTTGAAGATGATAAAAGAAGCTTGAGACCTAGAAACAAGGAGGATAGAAATATGCTGGAGGTGGCCACAGAACGCAAGGAGGCTCAAAATGCTTTTGTCAACAAAGGTACACACTCCATAACGTCGTTAATTGATGAACCTAATTTAACTCTTGCTCAAATGGCTAGTCTGATAGGTGTGGACCTAGGATGTTCTATTGAAAATATTGATGCAAACATTAATCTGATTAAGGATCTTGAGTTAGCTAGAACCAATTTGTTCATTAAGGAAAATGAAATGATGGGTAAACCCAATGGGGATCCCAATGCTGATAACATTGAAAGTAAGGGTGAAAATTTTGATGATAATTTTTGTGATGAAACTGAGGTGGATTTGGAAATGGAAAAAATTGAATATATTTTGTCCAGTTCTCATGGGGGGAGTAAATGCAAAAAAAAGAGAGGAAACCTTGTGAATCTCAAGGTGACTCCAGTAACCAGGAAAGTGGGTACAAAGAAGAAAATCAAATGAAAGGGATTTTTTGGAACATAAGAGGTGTGGGGGATATGGAAAAAATAAAACATCTGAAGGATATTGTAAGGGAAAGAAATTTGGTTTTTGTGGGTTTTCAGGAAACAATGAAAAAAAGTGTCTCTGATAATATGTTAAAGGGTATAAGCTGTGGGAAAAACCTTACATGGTTTCATGCCCCAGCCAGAGGGAGATCTGGAGGGATTTTAGTAGGAATTAATAATGAATCCTTTAAGATTTTGGAGGATGAAACTGGAAATTTCTTTGCGAGAATTTTATTACAAAACAAGTCTAACAATTGGGTGTGGAACCTTGTGGTGGTATATGGAGCAGCACAAGTAGAATATAAGCATGATTTTCTAACAGAATTAACTCAGATTTGTTATGGGGGAGGGAAACCCCTCCTAATTGGGGGGGACTTTAATATAATCAGAAGAGAAAGTGAAAAAAAATAAGAAAGGGGGTTATAACAAGTGGAGTTTTGTTTTCAATGCAATTATTGAACAGGCAAACCTCAGGGAAATTGATTTAAGGAATAGGCAATTCACCTGGTCCAATGATCATGAAAACCCCACCTATGAAAAATTGGATAGGGTCCTGTTCAGTAATGACTGGGAAAAGGCTTACCCCTTGACCAGTGTGGAAACTTTAGAGAGAGCTCTTTCAGACCATGCCCCACTTTTATTGGATACCAGGGAAGGGGTTAAAATGAATCACATATTCAAGTTTGAGTTAAGTTGGTTTCTCAGGAAAGATTTAAAGGAAGTAATCTCACAAGTATGGGGGTCTTATAATGGGAATGGATCCAGCCTGGAAAGGTGGCAATGGAAACTCAGAATGGCTAGGAAAAAATTGAAAGGGTGGAATATGAACTGGGAGGGGGTTTATAAGAAAAGAAAAAAGGAAATTCATAAGATAGGAGAAAGACAAGGGCTGGACGCCAGTCTGAGAGCAATGAGAAGAGATTTAGAATCACAGTTAAAAATTATGATGAGAGAAGAAGAGATAAAGTGGTTCCAGAGATGTAAGGAGAAAGAAATTTTGGAAGGGGACAATAATACCAAATATTATCATGCCAAGGCTAATGGCAGGAAGAGAAAAGATAGAATCCATTCTTAGGATAGTGAAGAGGGAATAATTTCAGAACAAGGAAAATTGATGGATCACATAACTGATTATTATAAAAATCTGTTTGGTCATCCTGAGCATACTTCGATCACCCTAAAGAAAGGAGATATACCACAGCTAAAGGGAGAGGGTAAAAAAGAATTAATCAAACCTTTCACTATGAAAGAATTGAAAGAAGCAGTGTTTGGAATGGAGAATAACAAGGCACCAGGGCCTGATGGCTTTCCTGTTGAGTTTTATAAAGCCTTCTGGGAGGAAATCAAATATGATCTGAAGGACTTGGTAGATGACTTTCAGATGGGGAAGATAGACATAACAAGACTAAATTATGGAGTGATAACTTTGGTCCCAAAAAGCAAAGATGCAACAACAATTAAAAACTTTAGACCCATCTGTCTGCTGAATGTGAGCTTCAAAATCATCACAAAAATGCTTATGAACAGATTAACAGAGGTAATGGAATACATCATTAAGAAGAATCAAACAGCTTTCTTGAAAGGGAGGTACATTATGGAGGGGGTGATGATGTTGCATGAAATTTTGAATTCCTCACATCAGAAAAAGCAATCTGGTTTTCTTTTTAAGGTGGATTTTGAGAAGGCCTACGACAAGATCAAATGGACTTTTGTTTACCAAATGCTACAAGCAAAAGAATTCCCAGATGTATAGTGTGATTGGATTATGAAAGTTGTCGTAGGGGGGAAAGTAGGGGTTAAAGTTAATGATCAAATAGGGAAGTATTTCAGAACTCACAAAGGGTTAAGACAAGGAGATCCTTTATCTCCTTTGCTTTTTGATATTGCTGTAGATGCACTAACTCTTTTGATTGAAAAAGCAGTACAGAATGGGCTGATAGAAGGTTTGGGCCAGGAGTATATCATGGAAGGGCTACCAATTCTGCAATATGCAGATGATACCATTTTCTTGCTGAAGGATGATTTAGAAAATGCCAAGAATTTAAAATTCATTCTCTATTTGTTTGAACAGATGTCAGGTTTGAAGATTAACTTTCATAAGAGTGAACTTTTCTGTCTAGGAGAAGCAAGAAGTAAACAAAAGGAATACAGTCAAATCCTTACTTGTAAAATGGGTAAATTACCCATGAAATACTTGGGGATCCCAGTAGATAATACGAGGTTACAAAATAAGGACTGGAGGCCTACTGAAAACAAATTAGAACAGAGATTGGGGTGCTGGCAGGGGAAACTTTTGGCTATAGGGGGGAGGCTTTCACTTATAAATGCCAGCTTGAGCAGTATTCCTTTATATATGATGTCTTTTTACTCATTACCTGTGGGGGTGAAGAAAAATATGGATTATTATAGATCCAGATTCCTTTGGCAAGAAGATCAGGGCATAAAAAAGTACCATTTGGTACAATGGCCTAAAGTATGCAAACCCAAAGATATTGTGGGGCTTGGGATTTTAGATTTGGAGATTATGAATAAGGCTCTACTGGGGAAATGGATTTGGAAGCTTGTAAATGAGGAGGGTTTGTGACAGGAGTTCCTTAGGAATAAATATTTACAAAGTAAAACCATTAGCCAAAGGAAGATCAAGAATGGTGACTCTTTCTTCTGGCAAGGTTTAATGAAAGTAAAACAGGATGTGTTGCAATTCTGTACTTTCTGCGTGGGGGATGGGAGAAATACCCTGTTTTGGGAAGATAAATGGCTTGGCAATTATACTCTGGCTGATAAATATTCTGTTCTATATAACATCACCTTTTCTAAGTATGTAACAGTAGAGAAAGTCCTGAGAGAAGGTTGGGACACTCTAAAGTTTAGAAGAAGGCTAGTGGATGAAAAAGCTGCTGACTGGAGAAACTTGCAGCAAGAATGCCATGCTGTTAAGTTAAAAAATTGCAAAGACAAATTAGTTTGGGAGATTAACAAAGACAAAGGGTTCTCTGTCAAATCCTTTTACAGAGCATTACAGTATCAAAGCTTGAAATACCCTTACAGAAAGCTCTGGAAGTTTAAAATCCCAATTAGAGTCAAAATTTTTATTTGGCTTACAATTAAGAATAGCATTCTTACTAAAGACAATCTTTTAAAAAGGGGCTGGAAAGGGAAGGAAAAGAGGTGCCAGTTCTGTTATGCAGATGAAACAATTGAGCATCTGTTTTTCTCTTGCCCTCTAGCTAGATTTGTGTGGAATGTGGTGGCTAGTGCCTTTGGCTGTGAGCTACCCAAAAACATACAACATTTGATGGGGGGATGACTGGGAAAATATTGGAAAGAAACCCAACTGGTAATGGTGGTTGGGGTTGCAGCTGTGTTATGGTCCTTATGGAAAGCTAGAAAAAAAGCTTGCTTCAAAAATAAATTGCCTACTAGTCCTGCTGAAATTGTGTATAATATCTGTTTTTGGATTTCATCTTGGGCTATGCTGCAGAAGTCGGAAGAAAGAACAGGAAACCTGCAATGGGGGGTCCAACTACTAAGGCGGGTAACAAGTGAAATATACACATCGAAGCATGGATGGAAGGTAGATGGAAGGAGACTGAATTGATCAAGAAGCATGAAGAGAAGCAGAGAAAACTGAAGGGAAGAAGAGAACCCTGTTTTTTTTTATCAGATAGAGAGCAATGTTTTTCCTGTTGAGTTGTTTTTGTAGCCTGATAACTTTGTTTGTAATAGACTGGAAGTTGTAGCGATCCTGCTGTTGTTGCTTTTATGCTTTTCGTTTTGGAACTGTGAACTGCTGTAGTTTACTTGCTTTTCTAATATGAGAAAAGGGGAAGGTCTCGTTAGACCTTTCTGTTTCAAAAAAAAAAAAACTCAGGTGCACCACCGAGCGTTGTACTGCTTCCTGTTTGCTGATTCTACTGATCCAGAGTACTCGTTTTCGGTTCTTAGATCAGAGACTTGATTGTGGGTTGAGCGTACTCCTGTCCTGATGCGATTCTCAGTCGTGGACTGGATTCAAGCCCTACTTTGTAGAGAACTGAGATTCTGAAAAGTTGCTGGTGAGTATGTACAAATCGGGAGAAGTTGGAGTAGTTCAAAACTTCAAATGTAGATTCAACAGCTACTGAATTTCTTTTTTGAAGCCCCTGCAGCCCAGCTACTGAATTCCCTAACCTTAAGAGGAAGAATACAAGGTGTTTATGGGAATTGGAGATTCGCTACCATTTCTAGAAACTCCTTCAAAATGGCCTTGGAAAAAGAACGAAAGATGGCACCAAGACCACTCTAGAATTCCAGATTGTGTTTTCTCAAAAAAAAAAGAGATAAGAATTCCAGAATATGTAAAAGAGATTGATCAGTGTAACAAGGTGAAATAGAAGGAATGATATGAAATATTCCAGGTGAGAAATGAGTATGTACAGTGTTACTTTCTTTCTAAGCAAACAATAATAACCTGGTATGTACTCAAATTCAGAGTACCATGCAACTTGTTTTTTTATGCTAGTATTTGTTAGGTGATCAGACAGTCATTGCTTGAAAATTCTTCAAACAAGACAAAGGTTTTACGTGGTCCAGCTAGTCTCCATTTGATCAAGAGTTTAAGATGCTAAAGACTGGATTAGTCCCATCATGATCATCTGGCAAATGAACCGAATTAAACAGCCCAACTTAGAAAAAGCACTCCAGTCAGCTAGGCTTACACCTGCCTGAGCCTTCCCAACTTCGGGCCGCTCAAAGAAACGCCATTCCCGGACAGTCTCGTCAGTGCAGGAGGCCATGGCGAGCAAATTTTGACGGCGCCATGGCCATGGGGCGCCATCTCCGCTGCCGGACCCGGATGGGATTGCTGCCGCCCCACGATCCAGGCGAGGCTGCGCCGGCGCGTGGATCGGCGGCGCTGTGGTCCGGGCATGGTGTTGCCTTCCTCAATCCGCTGCTGCTGCCACTGCTGGCTGCCATGTATTCGTCCGAGTGTGGCGAGCCGGCGATGCAGTGAAGGAGGAGGCCGCCGCTTCCTCGCGCCGGCTGCGGCGCCGCACTAGCTAGAGGTACGGCTCGGTTTCCTCACATCCCGCGACCTGTTTCGTCCATCTTAGTTACTGTAAAAGTAGTGAGTATCCCATATAACTCCTAGTCGCCGATAATTTCTTTACAGAACAAAGATCATTTCGTGTGTCACCGATAATTTAGTTGTCCGACTCAGATCCCCTGCTTGTGGAAAAGGGGTAGGAAAGCAAGTTCACTGTGAAAAATCTTTTATTCTGCACTGAGTCAATTCTAGATCCCAACAGGTAAGAGTCACAATTAACCAGAACTTATTGCGGCGACGAGGAATTATTTTAGAGAAGGAATGCATATCGGTCAGTCAGCGGGAGCATACTTTTAAGTTGTCTGGGTGTGACAAATCAAACTGAAGACTAGACTAGAGTGGTGTGTTCTCAACAGACAACAGGTATCATATTAGAACATGCAACAAACAAGACCCACCTAACTTCCAAGAGAACCCAACTTTGATTTGCTCACTTTTTCTCCGGATGTCGTGAATTTACGCGCTCACCATTCATTCAACCCAATTATCGTCTGCTGGATACTCCCTACTAATTCAACTCGGAAGGTTGGGCTTTACATACTTCAACGGTGCACTTTGCTAGTATTTATCAGGAATTCACTGATCTGTCTTTGATTTTATTGCTCATACTGAACAACGTATTGATATATCTTGCTATGTTGTAATCAGGGAGGGAATCCTGCAGATTACCGAAGATGGGAGATATGGTAAGTTCTGCAGTTGTTCATGAGACAGTGAACAAAATTATATCCAACTTGATTGACAAGTATGAGCGAAAATCAAGTGTAGAGGAGCAGATGGAGAGGCTGGAGATGGCACAAATCAAATTAGAGATTGCACTTGAGACTTCCAATAAGTGGCAGATCACTGGTGGGCCATTGCTACGCTGGCAGAAGAAGCTAAAGCGTGCTGCTGAAGAGTGTGATTGCACACTACGCAAGTGCAGGCAGCGTGTCCAGGAAGAAGAGGAGGAACAGCAAGCAAGGAATTCCTTTTTTCCAAGGCGGATTGCCCATGCTACCAAATCACTGATATCATCCATGTTTCTTGGCAATATCGATGAGCCAACTGTATCTGCTGTTCGAAGATTCGAGTGGTTTGCAGAAGGAGCTAATGACTTTCTGAGATCTGTGGAGCTTGGAGGTACACCACGTCGTTACTTGTTCTTCGATCCTCTTATTGGGCACCTTCTTGCAGGCGAAACGCTAGAGTACAAATTGGTGCAGGGAAGCAAGCGGCATTTGTTTTGGATACGGCCCAATAACATTGCAGACCGAGGAGTAGAGGCTCAGTTGATATTTATTTACAATGATATCAGAGCACCTGAGGATAAATTTTTTCTTGGTATGATGCTACAAATTTCAGAGAGTACAAACATAGTTGGCACTGTAATTCAGTGCTTGCAGTTGTTTACCCCTTATTTCAAATCTACAACTGAAACTGTTATGAAAGAACTTACTCAGCTACCTACACAAGACTTCTCCTGGGTGTCTCATTCTTGTTCATATCATAGGGGCAACATTCACAATATAGCTTACTGAGTGGTTCCGCCCAAACCCACAGTGTTGCAAGCATCATGGTCAGAAGTTATGTGGTAGTGGCTACATGGACAAGATAGAATTTCCAGATGTTTCTCTAGAACCAGTCATTGGAGTGTATTTGGAGGGCCAAGTCTTACAATATAGATGCAACAAACAGAGTGCAGCTGTACGAGGAAAAATATGTTCTCCGAAAAGGCCATCACGTTTGAAACTTGGAGTGCTCCTTTTGCCTTATGTCTCTTCCACTGACCTTCTCCCTGCAACTGAGAGTTTTGCAATAGAGGTGATCGATGGTGAGAAGCAGCTTTGCTGTCACACAAACATTACACTGGAACAGCTAAACGATATCATCCTACCCAAGGCAATTAATAGCTTTAATCGGAAAGAAGTGACAGCGCACCAGTTGCTGTGGAAGTCAAAACATAAAGCTGCATTCTTTCATGTGGGGAACACAAAAATTAATGTGCTAAGCATGTTGAGTACTACCAGTGCTAGGAAAGCAACGTTGTTGCAACGACATGACCTTGAGCTGGAGAGCCAAGCAGATGTGATCTCTGAGTTTCTCAAGTTGTGGGTTGAGCGTAGTCCTGTCCTGATGCAATTCTCAGCTGTGGACTGGATTCAGACCCAACTTGGTGGAATTGGAGATTCTGAAAAGTTGGAGAAGTTGTGGTGAAACCTAGATTCTGTTTACTAGTTCAAAACTTCAAATCTAGATTCGAGAGCTACTGAATCTCTTTTTTGAAGCCCCAGCTAATGAATTTCTTAACCTAGAGGAAGAATATAGGCTGTTTATGGGAGTTGAAGATTCGCTACCGTTGCTAGAAGCTCCTTCAGAAAGGCCTTGGGAAGAGGACAAGGAAACACAGATGTAACAGAGATTGATCAGGGTAACAAGGTGAAATAAAAGGAATGGATAGGAAATATTCCAGGTGAGAAATGAGTATGTACAGTGTTTACTTTCTTTCTAAGCCAACAAATAACTTAGTATGTAAATACGAGCTCAACATGGTGTTGAAGCATTGATGTGTAATCGATCATTTTGTCTGGATTTTGCATGTCTCACCCTCGTGCCTTTTATTTCAGATCTGTCCATGTAATTTGTCTTTTTATTATACTACTTTCTCTGGTTCCACATTTCTTGAAGTTTTAGACAAGATTTTGGTCAAACTTTTATAACTTTAACTAGCAATAACTTTAAAAACATTTAGTTTTAAGGCACTAAAACAACATATATAAATTTTTTTTACAAAGTACCATAACAAAAGTAAAAATTTATATATTTATTATATATATTATAATAAAAAATAAAATTAAAGATATATTTTGGAGACACTGTCGTCGTTCCGGAGGGAGTATTTGTTAGGTGATCAGAAAGCAATTTCATGAAACTTGTTCAAACAAGACAAAGGTTTTACGTGGTCCAGCTAGTCTCCATTTGATCAAGGGTTTAAGATACTGAAGACTCGATTAGTCCCGTCATGATCATCTGCTGGCAAATGAACCCAGTCAAACAACCTTCTCAACTTGCAAGCGGCCCAACTGCAGTGAAAGTACGTCCAAGAGACGGCCCAAACAGCCCATCAGGCGGATCGCATGAGTTAGTGGGCTTCACTTGGGCCTCAGTGGACTTGACCAAGCTACCATCAATTCACTATCACTTGGGCCGCACCAAGCCCTTCGTCTCCACTCTCCACGCAGCCACGCTGACCACCACCGTCCACCGCGCAAGCAGTACAAGCACTCCGCCGCCGCCGGACGGGTTGCTGCCGCCGAACGATCCAGGCGAGGCCGTGCCGGCGCAAGGTGGTCCGGGCATGGCGTTGCCTACCTCGATTCGCTGCTGCTGCCATCGTGTGGGGCGGCCATTATGCCTGCTCGTGCGGCGAGAGCCGGCGCTGCGGAGAGCACTACAAGATATACAACTTTTACCGACCGTGATCAAGTAATAGCCTACAGTTTCAAAAACACCGTTGATGATTATAAAGTTACCGACAAAGTTGCTAATCACCGACCATATAAAAAAAACCGTCGGCCATTTTCTAGTCTCCTACAATTACTTGTTAAAATGGGAAGTCCACACATTACTCTAGGAAGCCATTTTGATTATATTTCGTATCAGTAGAATTTTATTTTTTTTACTCCAGGAAGTCCACACATTTATGGGCTTCAGGAAACGTTTATGGGCTCTGGCCCATAATAGGATATGATCAAGGCCCATGACAGGAAGTCCACACGCCACTGCAGCACTGCTCATCCGGAGACAGCACCAGCAGGCAGCAGCGGATAGGATCACATCACCAGCAGCGGATGGGATCCCCACGCCTTCGCCTCCACTCGACATCACCAGCAGCGGCGACGCGGCCGCCTCCACCTCCGCCTCCGCGTCGCCCTCGCTTCCGCCTCGACCTCCGCCTCCGCGTCGCCCTGCCGTGCCGTCGCCTCCGCCTGGACCTGCCTCTCCCTCCACTCGCCATCGCTGGCGGCGGCGGCGCGCGACCACCTCCACGTCGGCAGCACTACCAGCCGAGAGGTAACCTACCACCTAGCACGGCCGTCTCCACTCCCTACTCTTTGATTCAGATTTTTTTCGATGAAATTTCTCAAATCGCTGGGCACAAATCGTGTAATAACGCAAGCTCAAATTTCTCCTAGTCTCCTAGTTAGATCCTCTCGAGGGAGGAGAGGAGGCCCGCTTCTTCCTCGCGGCGGCCACGTCGCGTTAGATCGAGGTACGCCTCGGTTTCCTCGCATCACGCGACCTGTTTCGTCCAGTTAGTTACTGTTCTGTTTAGGGGATAGGTGCTCGCACTGTTAATCCACTTCACAAGCAACGTGTCGCAGCTAATTCGTAGTCTCCGATAATAATTTTTTCAGACCAAAAGACGACTTCAAGTCGCTGATAATATAGTTGTCAAATTCGATCCCAACCAGTCAAGACAAGTAGCCGGAACTGATTGCAGCAACCAGGAATTTTTGAGGTAAAGGATCCCAGTGTCAAGGACAATTTTTCTTCAATAAATAGAGAGCATTTTTTAGATTCAACAGGTGTGATTAGACCATACATTCAACAAGACCCGCCTAACTTCCAAGAGAACCCAGCTTTGCTTTGCTCATATTTTCTCCCCAAAGTCATCGACTTTTATGCTCACCGTTCATTCAGTCTAGTTATTGTCTGCTGGTACTCTCTGGTCGCACCTGTGTGGTTCCAATTTACTTGCGACTAATTCAACTCAGATTCTCATAATGTTGGGCTTTACATACTTCAACAATGCAATATTGCGCTTTGCTAGTACTTATCAGGAATTCTCTCATCTATCTTTTGATTTTAATGGGCATCACGGTTGATGTTTCGATATATCTTGCTCTGTGGCTCTGTGCAGATCAGGGAGGCTAATCTCGTGGATTACTGAAGATGGGAGAGATAGTCAGTTCTGCGGTCGTTCATGAGATAGTGAACAAATTCATATCTGGGTTGGTTGACAAATATGAGCGAAAATCAAGTGCTGAGGAGCAGATGGAGAGGCTGGAGATGGCGCAAATCAAGTTGGAGATTGCTCTTGAGACATCCAATAAGTGGCAGATCACTAGTGGGCCATTATTACGGTGGCAGAAGAAGCTAAAGCGTGCCGCTGAAGAGTGCGATGACACACTACGCAAGTGTAGGCAGCGTGTCGAGGAAGAAGAGGAGGTGGAACAGCAAGCAAGGAATTCATCCTTCCCTAGGCGAATTGCCCATGCCACCAAGTCACTTATATCGTCCATCTTTCACGGCAATATCGACGAGCCGACTAGATCATCTGTTCGAAGATTTGAGTGGTATGCGGATGGAGCTAATGACTTTCTAAGAACTGTGGAGTTTGGAGGGACACCACGTCGTTACTTGTTCTTCGACCCTCTTATCGGGCACCTTCTTGCAGGTGAAACGCTAGAGTACAAATTGGTGCAGGGAAACAAGCAGCATTTGTTTTGGATACGGCCCAACAACATTTCAGAGCGAGGAGTAGAGGCTAAGTTGATATTTATTTACAATGATTGCAGTGCACCTGAGGACAACTTTTTTCTTGGTATGATGCTACAACTTTCAGAGAGTACAAACGTAGTTGGCACTACAATTAGGTGCTTGCAGTTGTTTAGCCCTTATTTCAATTCTTCTACAACTGAAACTGTTAGGAAAGAACTTACTCAGCTACCTACACAAGACTTCTCCTGGGTGCCACGTTCTCGTTCAATTCGTTGGGACAGCATTCACGGTATAGCTACTGAGTGGTTCCGCCCAAACTCGCTGTGTTGCAAGCATCATGGTCAGAAGGTATGTGGTAGTGGCTACATGGACAAGATAGAATTTCACGATGTTTCTCTAGAACCAGTCATCGAAGTTTATTTGGAGAGCCAAATCTTCCAATATAGATGCAACAATCAGAGGGCGGCTGTACAAGGAAAAATCTGTTCTCCGAGAAGAAGATCACCTCTGAAACTTGGTGTATTCCTTTTGCCTCATGTTTCTTCAACCGACCTTCTGCCTGCAACTGAGAGTTTTGCAGTAGAGATGATCAATGGTGAGGAGCAGCTTTGCTGCCACAAAAATGTTACAGTGGAACAGCTTAAAAAGATCATGCTACCAAAAGCAATAGGTAGCTTCAATCAGAATGCAGAAGTGACAGCACATCAGTTGCTGTGGAAGTCGAAGCATGAAGCTGCATTTTTTCATGTGTGGAACAACAGAATTAATCTGCCAGGCATATTGAGTACTGATGGGAAAGCAACGTTGTTGCAACGACATGATCTTGAGCTGGAGAGCCAAGCAGATGTGATCTCTGAGTTTCTCAAGCTGTGGGTTGAGCGTGCTCCCATCATGATGCAGTTCTCAGCTGTGGACTGGATTCAGGCCCTACTTGGGGAAGCTGGAGATTCTAAAAAGTTGCTGATGAGCATGTAGCTATTGGGGATCTGGAAGAAGTTGGTGAAACCTAGCTTCCGGTTACTAAGTTCAAAACATCAAATCTAGATTTGATGGCTACTGAATTTCTTAACCTGGAGTAAGAATATAGGCTATTTAGGTGAGCTGGAGATATGCTAGCGTTGCTAGAAGCTCATTCAAACAAGGCCTTAGAATGAAAGGGAAATACAATTGCCACCAAGATTATGTAATAGAGATTGATCATGGTAACAAGGGGAAATAAAAGGAATGGATAGAAACTATTCTAGGTTGTGAGAAATTAGTATTCTATACAGTGTTTCCTTTTAGTTTCTAAGCCAACAATAACTTGGTATGTAAATAGGAGTTTAGCATGGTTTTGAACCATTACCCAGGAAATCCAATTCAGTGGATGTGTGATCAATATTTTTTTATGTGAAATTTGCATGTATAGGCTGTAACCAAGATTCAATTTTATCTGAGTTTTGCATGTCTCACCCTGTGGCCTTTTATTTCAGATTTCCATGGTATATCAGGTGATCAGACAGTCATTGGCTCATTTCATGAAAATTCCTCAAATAGACAAGGTTTTATGTGGTCTAGGTTGTTTCCATTTGATCAAGATTTTAAGATACCGAAAACTTGGTTAGTCCCATCATGGTCATCTACTGGTAAATGAACCGAATTAAACAACCTAACATATAACTACCACTCCAGTGTTGCTTCTGCCCCAACTTCTGCAGTAGACGAAGTAGGGGCTGTGCAGCCTAAACAGTCCATCGGGCTTTCTTTACTAGATCGAGTTACGGCTCGGTTCCAGCTTAATTAGTTACTGTTCTATGCAGGGGAGATGCACTCGCACTGCACAAGCAACATACCCATGATTTTTGTTCAAGCACGTAAAAGAATTACACGTCAATATATTAGAAGAAAGCAGAATTCAAATTACATAACGTAACGGCCAAAGGCTATTACCAAGGGGACAAGAGAAAAAAGCTAGCACAAAGAACCAGCGAAAAAAGACTTAATGGACTAGGGCTCCGAAGCTAGCCAAGACACGAGCAAGCAACAAGAAAAAGCACTGCTATTCTCTCAACATAAGTGCACTTATATTGAGACGGAGGGAGTAATTTGTAGTCGCCGAAAATAATTTTCTCAGACCCAACAAATTTCGAGTCACCGATATAATGTAGTCTACAGATTCCCAGATTCCAATCAGTCAAGAGTCAAGACAAGAAGCCGGAGTATCTAATAAGAAAAAAGATTGCAGTAACGAGGAGAATTTTCTTCAGTAGCTAGTCCGCAAGATTGGGACAGTCAGTGAGGGCAGATTTTGATTTTAAAATTGTCTGTGTGTGACAAATCAACTCAAAAGTCGCCGATAATAGTTTTCTCAACAGGTATCATATTAGACCAGCCTAACTTCCAAGAGAACCCAACTTCAGTTTGCTACTTTTTCTCCCTGAAGTCTGGTACTTTCGCGCACACCATTCATTCAATCCAGTTATCGTCTGCTGGGTACTCTCTGGTGCACCTGTGTGGCTCCATTGCTTCCTACTAGTTCAACTTAGAAAGGTTGGGCTTTACATATGCTTCAACAATGCACTTTGTTAGCACTTATCAGGAATTCACTGATCTTTTGATTTTATTAGGCATCTTTTCTCTCTGCTGATCAGGGAGGCAGATCTTGTAGATTACTGAAGATGGGAGAGATAGTCAGTTCTGCCATTGTTACTGAGACGGTGAACAAAATCATATCTGGAATGATTGACAATTATGAGCAAAAATCAAGTGCGGACGAGCTGATGGAGAGGCTGGAGATGGCGCAAATCAAGTTGGATCTTGCACTTGAGACATCCAGTAAGTGGCAGATCACGAGTGAGCCGTTGCTGCGTTGGCACAAGAAGCTGAAACATGCTGCTGAAGAGTGTGATGACACATTACGCAAGTGCAGGCAGCATGTCCGGGAAGAAGAGGAGGAACAGCAAGTAAGGAATTCCTCCTTTCCTAGGCGAATTGCCTGTGCCACCAAATCACTGATATCATCCATCTTTCACGGCAGTATCGACGAGCCAAGTAGATCAACTGTTCAAAGATTTGAGTGGTTTGCTAATGGAGCTAATGACTTTCTGAGATCTCTGAGTTTGGAGGGACACCTCGTCGTTACTTGTTCTTTGACCCTCTTATCGGGCACCTTCTTGCAGGTGAAACACTAGAGTACAAATTAGTGAAGGAAAACAAGCAACATTTGTTTTGGATAAGGCCCAATAACATTGCAGAGCGAGGAGTAGAAGCTAAGTTGATCTTTGTTTACAATGATGAAAATGCACCCGAGGATAACTTTTTTCTTGGTATGATGCTACAAATTTCAGAGAGTACAAACATAGTTGGCACTATAATTAAGTGCTTGCAATTGTTTACCCCTCATTTCAAGTCTACAACTGAAACTGTTAGGAAGGAACTTGCTCAGCTCCCTACACAAGACTTCTCCTGGGTGTCACATTATCGTTCATACCACTGGGACAAGATTCACGGTATAGCTACTAAGTGGTTCCACCCGAACCCACTATGCTGCAAACTTCAGGATCACCTAGGTTTAGATCGGTGGAGTTCCTTTTCTATATGTGTTTTGGGATCAATCTATGAGGGATAGGGTTTAGAGGGGCCGACCGGTTGAGGTGTTGGAGGATGAAGAGGCGCCGGCCATCGTCGTTGTCGTCGCGGGCTTGACGTGGACGGCGACGGTGGTTGCGGCAGTAGCGGTAGTAGGCGATGATGAGGTGTGGCGCGGCGGTGATGCTTCCCGTCACTGGCTGCGCCCCCTCGATCGGTTAGGGTTAGGGTTTGTGGGTGGAGTTGGCGGTGGCAGCGAAACTCGTGTCGCATTTGCTGCCGCCCCGGCCTCCACCCCTATTAGTATGGCGCAGGGTGACGGGGGCCCACCAGCCAATGGGCTGGGCGCCCCCGATCAGGGCGCGGGTCAAGGCCCCCTTGTGTCGTTGGGCTCAAGGGGAGGGAGATCTATCTAACATTCTCCTCCTTGATCTCACTATTTCTTTTAGCCTTTTTCTATTCCATCACAGATTTGCACATAGAGCATGTTTCATCGTCACGGTCAATCACCGATGGATTCAACAGCCACTATACACAACTCTATTCAGAAACAGATACTTTAACTTTTGGGCCCTATAATTCAGGATTCATAAGGCTTCCCTTAAACCCATGCCGGCTACATGTTCCTTGAACACGTTGGGTGGTAGACCTTTCGTGAGCGGATCCGCGAGCATTCTTTCTGTTCTAATGTGCTCGAGACTGATTGTTTGATCCCGGACTTTGTCCTTCACAACATAGTACTTTATGTCAATGTGTTTGGCAGCACCACTTGACTGATTGTTGTGAGCGTACATTACAGCGGGTTCGTTATCGCAGTATAACTTTAGTGGTTTCTCAATACTGTCAACCACCTTTAAACCGGGTATGAACTTCTTTAGCCAGTTACCTACCCCATGGCCTCATAGCATGCTATAAACTCGGCATACATCGTAGACCCTGCAGTGATAGTCTGTTTTGAGCTTTTCCATGAAATAGCTCCTCCTGCAAGGGTGAACACGTATCCCGATGTTGACTTTGTATTATCTTTTGCAAAATCAGAATCAGAATACCCCACTATCTGGAGTGACTCTGATCTTTTGTAAGACAGCATGAGGTCTTTTGTACCTTGTAAATAACGCAAAACTTTCTTTACTAATTTCCAGTGCTCTGGGCCTAGATTACTCTGAAATCTGCCAAGTAACCCGGTGACAAATGCCAAGTCAGGGCGTGTGCACACTTGCGCATACTGTAGGCTTCCCACAGCTGACGCATATGGCTTTGTTTTCATTTCGTTGAGCTCGTACTGATTTCTGGGACATTGCCATGTCCCATACTTTTCTCCTTTGACTATAGGAGCAGGTGTAGCACTGCATCTGTACATGTTGAATTTCTTCAGCACCTTTTCTATATATGCCTTTTGAGAAAGTCCCAATGCATACTTCGTTCTATCTCGGTGAATCTCTATGCCCAAAACATATGAAGCCTCACCGAGGTCTTTCATGTCAAAGTTTGAGGACAAGAATTTCTTTGTTTCCTGCAATAGACTGACATCACTACTAGCCAGTAGAATGTCATCTACATACAGAATTAGGAAAATGAATCTTCCATTCCTAAACTTTGTATAAATACAGTTGTCCTCAACATTCTCTTGAAACCCAAATTTCTTTATTGTACCATCAAACTTCAAGTACCACTGTCTCGAAGCTTGCTTTAATCCATAAATGGATCTTTTTAGACGGCATCCCATATTATCGTTTTCTTTCACAACAAAACCTTTCGGTTGTGCCATGTATACTTTTTCCTCCAAATCTCCATTTAGAAATGCTGTTTTTATATCCATCTGATGTAATTCTAAATCATAATGTGCCACCAGTGCCATTATAATCCTAAAAGAATCTTTACAAGAGACTGGAGAAAATGTCTCATTGTAATCAATCCCTTCTCTTTGCGTGAAACCTTTTGCCACAAGTCACGCCTTAAACTTTTCTATATTCCCTCTGGAGTCATATTTAGTTTTGTAGACCCATTTACAGCCTACTGTTTTGGCTCCTTTAGGAATTTCTTCCAAATCCCAGACATCGTTTAGTTTCATTGATTTCATTTCATCTTTCATGGCTTCCAACCATTCAGATGAGCAAGCGCTTCTCATGGCCTCTTTATATGAGGTGGGATCATCCTGCATATGCGACTCTTCTATATTATAAACTTCATAGTCATCACGGATAGCCGATCTTCTGACTCTTTCAGACCTTCTAGGGGCCTCCTGTTCTGGCACATTATCTGTTTGAGGCTGTTGCAGCTCCTCCTCTGGTGTGGCAGCGATTTCTGTTGAATCCTGTAGAACAGGTTCCTCACTTTCATTCATTGTTGCCACAGGAGAGGTAACAACAGGTGTTGGTACCGCAACGTCATGCATTGTGGGTTCAACGTCAGCAGGTAGAGAGAAGAAAGGGTCTTGAATTGACGGAGCGGGTACATACACCCGCCTCTCCTCAAGATCAATTTCTCGAACTACCGAGCTCCCCTTAATCACTTCGCCTTCCAAGAAGACGGCGTGTCTCGTTTCTACAAACTTTGTATAACTGTTTGGACAGTAGAAACGATAACCCTTTGATCTTTCAGGATAGCCAATAAAATGGCAGCTCACTGTTTTGGGATCCAACTTGCCAAGGTTTGGGTTGAATACTTTAGCCTCCGCAAGACTCCCCCACACACGGAGGTGAGCTAGCAAGGGTACTCTTCCTGTCCATAGCTCATACGGTGTTTTGGGCACTGATTTGCTTGGAACTCTGTTGAGGATATGAATGGCGGTTTTTAACACCTCCATCCATAAACCCAATGGTAGGGTGGAATAGCTTATCATGCTACGCACCATATCCATAAGGGTACGGTTATGCCTTTCAGCTACCCCATTCTGTTGAGGTTCGCCCGGTGTTGAATACTGGGCTACTATGCCATTTTCTAGTGAGAACCTTGCAAAAGGTCCGGGACTTGCCCATAAGGCGTATGCCGACCATAGTACTCCCCCCCACGATCAGATCTTACTGCTTTAATTTTTATATCATGCTGATTTTCAACTTCAGCTTTGAATATCTTAAATTTATCCGATGCTTCTGATCTTTCTTTAATTGGATAAATATAACCATATCGGGAGTAATCGTCTGTGAATGTTATGAACGAGTCATAGCCATCCACACTTTTCACAGGAAATGGACCACAAATATCTGTATGAATGATCTCTAATATTCCTGTGCTTCGCTGTGCACCCTTTTTGATGCTCTTTACAAATTTTCCTTTAATGCATTCTATGCATTGTTCTAAGTCTGAGAACTCCAATGGAGGAAGAATTTCATTCTTAACTAGTCTCTCAATTCTCCCCCTCGAAATATGGCCTAAACGACAGTGCCATAATTTCGATGAGACATCAGGAGTTCGCTTTCTTTTCTTGTTTTCTTTTGTCAATGAGGACACAACATTCACATTCTCAGAAAGAGATAACAAATAAAGCTCATCTTGCAACACAGCAAGACCAATACATGCATTATTATACCATAGTTCGCATTTGCCATTTCCAAAACGGCAATCATATCCATCAAAATCCAATTTGGATACACTTATTAAATTTCTTTGCAAAGAAGGAACATAAAAAACATCTCGAAGTAAAAGTGTGAAGCCATTCGGGAGCTCTATAGGAAGGTCGCCAATAGCTTCAACCTTTTCTTCAACTCCATTGGCAACTCTAATGGATCTTTCGCTTCTTTGCGTAGTCCTCGTCGAACGGAATGCCTTTAAACAATTACAAGCATGAATAGTTGCTCCAGAATCAATCCACCATGTGGATCTGGAATAACCAACATAATGAGATTCATTTACGAATGAAATAATGTTCTCACCTTTCTTTGCCATGATCATTTTCAGGAAGTCAGGGCAATCTTTCTTGTAATGTCCTGTCTTCTTGCAGTGTAGACACTGATCCTTTTCAACAGCAAACTGTTGTTGCTGAGGTAGATGCTGAGGCTGTTTGGCTTTTGAGGAGGGAGACTTGTGGTTCCTTTTCTTGTTATCTTTAATATAGTTAATTGAGCCACCATTGGACTCTTTAATTCTTTCCTCCTCTTGCACGCAATTAGCGATGAGCTTTTCAAAATTCCATTTCTCTGGACTTATATTGTAGTTGACAACAAAGTTGTCAAAAAGTTTTGGCAATGAGGCCATAACCAGATGGACCAGAAAGTCATCTGTAATGCCAAAATCCATTGGCTTCAACTTGGAAGCCATGTTGCTCATCCTAAGAATGTGATCTCTGACACCACCTCCATGGTACCTCTCTGTCACAAGCTGCTTTATCAGTTGTGTTGCATAAATCTTTGAAGAACCAGTAAACTGGCTCTTTATTCTTTCGAGGTACTCTGAGACAGCGTCACACTCTGGGATTGAGCCCAATATGGTTGGCTCAATCGTGTTCTTTACCACAGCCAAACATTTCTTGTTGGCTAGGGACCATTTCGCATGCTCAACGTCATACGACATGATGAGGGGAGCATTGTCCCTCTCTCTCTTTTGCCAGTCAGCATCTGACTCGTTTTCACCTCTGACAAGTGCAGCAGGTGCTATAGGACGTGGGGTGGTCAACACCCAGTCCACCTCTCCCAAGATGAAAGCAAGGTTGAGTTTTCTTTTCCATTCTCCGTAGTTATCTCCCTTCAGGGTCGGAATATCTTTTATGCAACCCATCAAGGAGTAGCCACCTAAAATAATCATGTACAATGAGAACAAAATTAACATTAAAAAATATTATGTATTAAGTCTACAACACCGTTGGGCAGAAAATAGACATAACACATAGAGCCATAGCTATAACATTGCAATTATCAACGTTGGTCAGAAAATTACAACATCATAGCACAGAATTAATGTTCCTAAAATTAAATTCTCCCGTTGGTTCGAAATTTAATTTTAGAAACACTAATTTTATCAATTTCATCTATTTGCAGCGGAAATCTCTATTAAAATTCACATGAACAGTAGCAAATTCTATAATTTTACTCTCTTGTAAAAATTCTCCCGTTGGTTCAAATTTAAACAGAGGTAAAACATGCAAAAACAATTAAAATTCTATTGAAATTTGCATGAAAATTGACAAAATTTAAAAGGAAAAGCTACTGTTCTCTTTTCTCTATTTTCGGCCCCCGGAGGGACCTAAAACAGACCAGTTCCGGCAGCCCACGGCCTTTTGGCGCGGGCGGGCACACCCCCCTTTCCCCAGGCCGCAACCTGGGCCTGGGCTGGGAAAGCCGCCCCCCACGAGCGCCCTCTTGGGCCACATTTGGCCCGACCGCCGCCGGCCGTCCGATCGGCTAGGGTTTAGATCGGACGGCCGAGCGGAGAGATCGGGCAAACAAAAACCCGACCCCTCCCGACGCCGAAACCCTAGCCCCTCTTCTCTTGCGCACGCGGCCGAGCAGAGCAGCCGAGCGGAGCGGTGTCGTCGCCGCCGGCGGTCCTCGCGCCACCGCGCCATGCTCGGCGGCTCACCGTCGCCTCTTTTCTCTTCCTCTTCTCCGCTCCCCCCCCTGTCTCTAGCCCCACCTCCGTGTGAGAGAGAGAGAGAGAGCGGCGGCTAGGGTTTTCGGAGGAGATGGCGGCGCCGCTGTGGGCCCCCTCGCCGGCACGCGCGTGCACCCGCGGGTGCACGCACGGCCGTCGAGTGGCTCCTCGGCGGTGCCCTTTGCCCTCCCCCCTTGGCCGGCGATAAGGTAGGGTTTCGGGTTTCTTCAATCCATTCAGATCGTTTCTTTTCTTTGGATTTCTTTTGATTTTCCCGAACCGATCTAAAACAAAGGAAGCTCTGATACCATTGTTAGTGTTCTCTAGTGGATCACCTAGGTTTAGATCGGTGGAGTTCCTTTTCTATATGTGTTTTGGGATCAATCTATGAGGGATAGGGTTTAGAGGGGCCGACCGGTTGAGGTGTTGGAGGATGAAGAGGCGCCGGCCATCGTCGTTGTCGTCGCGGGCTTGACGTGGACGGCGACAGTGGTTGCGGCAGTAGCGGTCGTAGGCGATGATGAGGCGTGGCGCAGCGGTAATGCTTCCCGTCACTGGCTACGCCCCCTTGATCGGTTAGGGTTAGGGTTTGTGGGTGGAGTTGGCGGTGGCAGCGAAACTCGTGTCGCATTTGCTGCCGCCCCGGCCTCCACCCCTATTAGTATGGCGCAGGGTGACGGGGGCCCACCAGCCAATGGGCTGGGCGCCCCCGATCAGGGCGCGGGTCAAGGCCCCCTTGTGCCGTTGGGCTCAAGGGGAGGGAGATCTATCTAACACAAACATCAAGATCAGAGCATATGTGGTAGTGGCAGCATGGACAAGGAAGAATTACTAGATGTTTCTCTTCGACCAATTATTGAAGTGTATTTGGAGTGCCAAATCACACAATTTGGATGCAACACACAGAGGGCAGCTATACAAGGAAAAAACAAAAACAGAGAGCAGCTGTACGAGGAAAAAGATGTTATCCAAGAAGGCCTTCGCATCTGAAACTTGGGGTGCTTTTTTTGCCTCATAGCTCTTCAAATGACTTTCTGCCTGTAGCTGAGAGTTCTGCAGTAGAGGTGATCTGTTGGAATATGATCCGAATTATAACGTGAGTCTTGTGGGGACGCCTGGAGGGCCCATGGTTCGGGTATGTTTATTAGCGGATTTGTTTCCGTATTTGACTGCAGTCAGTCCATCTTATAAATACATCTTGTAAGCCGCACGGGAAGAGCCGACGATTCATTGTATTCCCTGCGTTCTGTAAACTCCCTCAATATAGTGAAGATTGCCGGTCGGCGCCCGTGGTTTTTTCCCGCAAGGGTTTTCCACGTAAAAATCTGTGTCTCGTATTCGATCTTGATTTGCGTTATTTGCTAACAAGTGGTATCAGAGCCAGACATGAGATTGTGAAAAAAAAAGGGTTTTATTCCCTGTTCTTGGCCGCCGCCGCCGCCAAAAAAAATTTGTTCCACTGCTCATCGATTTCGACCGTGCCGTCTGCCGCTACGGTGTCTGAGTGAGCGGTGGTGGAAGCTGCGCACGGGTTTCTAGGCAATCTGTCCTGATCGTCGTGATCGAGTTCTGCTCGTGCTGTGCTGAATGAGTTCGTCCGCCCGCTGGACTGCTGGAGTACGTGTCCTGATCGAGCTCTGTAGGTGCTGTGTCACACCCGGCCCCTGCGCCACTGTACAAATGGCACCGAGGAGGGCGTGCCGCAGGAGAACGGCGAACCGCTTTCCCACGGAACCGCAAAACAGGTACCAGTCCCAGGATAATGATGCTGGTACCAGCGGTAACATGATGAATCAACGCAAGATTTAGATAAATACAATATACCTTTACGTTGCAGCTTCGGGTAATCCCTGAGTTGCAACCTCCAATCAGAGTCAGCAGCAGCGAAACTTAGCGAAGCTAGGACACCAAATCCACCGGCAGTTGTTTGGGTTTAGGGACGAAACTCCAACCTTCAACTTCTTCCTGAACTCAAGCCAAGAGGAGAAAAACAACAACAATGGGGGATTGAGTACTTTCGTACTCAGCAAGCCACTAGGAAATGTGTACATGCAAGCATCAAAGACAGGCTGAGTTTGTTTAGCAAATCATTTTTAAAACACTTTTCCTTTGAAAATTCTAAGTGTAGGTTTTCAAAGCAACTTTCCCTTCGGAGAGAGAGAGACGTCTCACCTCAATCCGTCCACGAGTTGCTTTGCAACCACTCGAGCGGGAAAGTCAAATTTTAGCATTCATAGCCCTTCCTACTTTATTAGTTTCTTTTCACTTTCAAAACATAAACCAACACTCTCTCCAACCATCATCCGTTAACCAAGTCTCAAGGTTAACAACTCCGGGTCCGGTCCTCTCGACCTGCCAACCCAACCTCGGCCATCTCGGCCCCTAAACCGGCCCTCTCGGCCCTTTGGTGCCAAACGACACCCCAGGTCACAAAGACCTGTTCCCAACCACAAAGGTTGGCCGTCCGTCACAAAGAAGGACTCTGGTAACGGTTCCCATCCCACGAACCAATTTATTAAATGAGTTTTGAAAACAAATCTACGCTATGGGCATCACCTCACATTCGCCCTTGACCGTGGGCACGGCTGTTCGAACAGTTCAAATAAACCTCTGCAGAGACTGTACGCTTTTCCCACAAGACACGAAGCTTACACCGATACTGGCCGGTATCGGAAGTTCGTGACAAAGCCTTTCTCTAACCAAACCATAAATGTCCCGTGTCCCACAGATGGGTGGAATCTCTCCACCAAGCATCAGGCCAAATTTCAAGCCCTCATCTACTCAGGCCCCACCGTATGGACTCCCGACACATCCCCACTACAGGAGATTGCCGTAAACTCCACCATACCGGTGCTCCTCACCTGCTAACCTGCTAGACATCTATGTTTCAGCTAGTTACTCATCTAGGGGCATCCCATTCTACCCATGTGGTCGTACTGTGAGATGCTCGGATGTAAAACCCAAAGGAATCGGTCCTTATGCGCGACTACGAAACCAAACCACACAGGAGAGGATTCGCACCGCAAGTTTTCTCCCATAAAACCTTTTTATTTTTCAAAGTCACCGACTCCCCGAGTCGGGTTTTATAAACCTTTCACAACCCAAGTTTTTTTTTCCACATCGATAACCATATATAAACCTGACATAAACAAAAGGTGCAAAAGGATACCTACGCCCAGAGAGCGTAAGTATTGAGGTACTGCTGTGGTGGAGCGACAAGGGTTAAGTTTAACAAGTTCCTACGGAAAATAATGCAACTACATAGGTTGGTCCGTCGGTCATGTGCTCGTGGACCGATGGCCGATCAAAAATAATTGTGTACGCTAAACATGCAAGTTTGCAATCAACACATTTTATAAACTAGGAGCAATATGATCGAAGAGTGGCTTACCTTATTGTTGGTCTTCAAATCTTCGAGAAAATCCGCGTCAGCTGCACCTCCGAAACGTCCGCTACGCGATCGAAAAGAGAAAAACATCCAAAACCCTATAAAGCAGATAATAACTATTATAAACTACTTGTGCCATTGGATAGATCTTATTTTTAGAGAAATTATGGAAGTTGAATGTTGTCAATCGAACTTACGGTTGGGGAGATACGGATTTTGGAAGATTAATGGATTTTTCTGAAACGTGAAACTGAATTAAATTGGAAAGGAATATTCCCAAGAATATTCCTTAGCTGTGATGTTAAGAGGGAGGAATCGTGGACTTTATTATGGGAAGGCTTGGGCTTTAGCCCAGAGATGAAGGAGGTCGGGCAGGGATGTAAAGTGGACTTGGTGGATAGATTATCAGGCCGGTTGGCCCAATGAAGTGGAGGGCGTGATGTAGACTTTGTAAGAATTTTCATGGGCTTAGCCCGATAACAAGAGGGAGGAAGTGTAGACTTTTTGGCGGACCTTATGGGCTTTGGCCCGACAAAGAAGAGGGACGTGATATAGACTTTTCCTGAGTCTTTGGGTCCACAGGGAGAGAGTCAACCTAGTGGGGCCCACCGGTGGGTCCCACCTTCTTTTCTTTTCTTCTTTCTTTTTTTCTTTTTCCCTTTCCTTCTTCTCTCTCCTTCTTATCTCTTTCTCATTCTTATCCTTCTCTCTCTCTCTTTCTTCTTCTGCTGCTGTTTCCCGAGCAGGGGAGAAGGCGGTGCGCCAGCCGGGGGAGGCGGGGCGGCGGCGGCTGGGAGTGGTGACGCCGGCTCGGGGCAGCGGCACGGTGCCGGCCACGGCGGCAGCGCGCGGCTCGCGGCTGGGTCGGCTGCATGGCGCGCGTCAGAGCGTGGCCGAGCGGCGGCCAGGCATGGCGGCGCGGCTTGGCGCGCGGCCGGGAGGCTGGGAGCAGCGTCGGCCGGCGGCTGGGCAGTGTCGGCCTGCGGCAGCACGCAGCGCAGCGCGGGGGCTGGCCTCGGCATGGCCGGGGCTGCGCGGCGTCGGCCTGCGGCTGGGAGCAGCGGCTGGTTGGCTAGGCGCCGACTGCGGCTGGGAGCGGCGGCTTGGTGCCAGCTGCAACGCGCGGCGGCATCGGCCCGTTGGTTCGCGGAATGGAGGAGAGGCAGCGACAGTGGGAATTGGGAAAGCTTGGAGGCTGAGGAGGACGACGACGAGGCAGTGGCTTTTATAGCCGTCGCGGCCGGCGGACGGCGACAAGGCGGCTCGGCCGAGTGGGGCCGACGATCCTGTTCGTCGGTCGTCGTCGGCAGGGAGGCACGGTAGAGCGAGGACAGTGGCCGGTGCGGCATGGGTGAGCTTGGTTCACTCCTTTCGGCGTGGACGAGTAACACCGACGAGCTCGTCGCGGTGCCATGGCGCACTGGACCGTGTGCAGAAATGGCCGTTTGCTCGGCGAGCGACGCGGAGCGGTGCCTACCTTCACTGTGCTGTTGTTGCTGCCCGGCTTGCTCGGCGAACGGCGCGGAGTGGTGCCTAACTTCACTGTGCTGGCAGGACGGTGCCTAACCGTCGATTTGCAGGGACGTTTAGGAAAAAAAATAGAGACAGAGAAAGAAACATGGATGCACGATTACTGGATGAGCCTGAGTGGTTTTTCCTGGCTTAATGAAGTGCAAAGGACCTCCGGGTGAAAAAGAACGGATAAACACCGGGCGGTAGAAATCTAAAATATTTTGGAATACTTGAATGGGAAGGAAATGACTGTCGATACATGCGCAGAAATATTGATTTTAATATGCACACGTATAGGAAATATTGGTCCGGTGGTCGATGTCTAAAAATAAATATTTTTAGACTCTCTGGATGGAAAGGAGATTATTTGACGACACGGTTAAAATCTCGAAATTGAAATTTCAACTGTACGAATTTTTTTGAAAGGTTAAGGAGTGAAAATTCGAACTGCAAAATTTGAATAATGGAAAATTAATTTTGGGAGATGATATCACGATCAAGATTCTGGGTTCACAAGGGAAAGAATCAATTGAAATCTTTGGCACAAAAATTCTAAATACACTCAAAGAACCAAATTTTTGAAAATAGGATTTTTAATAAAATAGAATTTTTGACGGGTGAAAATCAGGGTGTTACATGCTGGTGCTGTGCTGATCTGGTGCTTTGCGTGGGAGGCAGAGAAATTTGTTGATTGCTGACGCGAATCGAGACTGCAAGGTGACGTTGATTTCTGTTTTCAAGGGTGAATTTGGTGAATTGTGTTACGTGCACACGATAAGGCTACCAGGAGATTTATTTATTCAGTGATTTGCTGATCGTACACGTGAAGTGTACCAGACTGCAGGTTTCTTGTTAGGGTTACACCTAAATTTCTGCAGATTATTTCTTCTGGTTATTGCTATTATTTTTTTTCACCATGTCTATAGTAAAGTATGATATTCCTCAACTGGATTGTGACACAAGGTTCGCTCTTTGGCAAGTCAAGATGAGGGCTATTCTTACGCAAGCTGATGTTGATGATGCACTTGATAAATTCGGTAATAAAGATTCAAAGTCTTGGACCGACGAAGAGAAGAGAAAAGATCGTAAGGCCTTGTCCCAAATTCAGCTTCATCTGTCAAATAATATTCTGCAAGATTGTCTGCAGGAGAAAACTGCAGCTGCTTTGTGGCTCAAGTTAGAGTCAATTTGCATGTCTAAGGATTTGACAAGCAAGATGCATATGAAGATGAAGCTATATACTCATAAATTGCAAGAGGGTGGTTCTGTTATCAACCATCTCACAGTCTTTAAGGAGATCGTTTCTGATCTACAGGCTATGGAGGTAGAATATGATGAGGAGGATTTGGGACTTATTATTTTGTGCTCTTTGCCTAGTTCTTTTTCAAACTTCAGAGATACTTTATTATACAGCCATGATACACTAACTCTTGATGAGGTGTGTGAGGCGTTGCATGCTAAGGAAAAGATGAAGTTGATGGTGTCTTCTGAAGGTTCTGCTTCCAAAGGAGAAGCGTTGTCTGTTCGTGGGAGGACAGAAAATAAATCTAACAATGGCAATAGAGGCAAAAGTTCTAATCGTTTCAGAGGCCGATCAAAGTCTCAAGGTAGAGGAGATAAATTCTGCAAGTATTGCAAGAAAAACAATCACTTTATCGAGGATTGTTTGAAATTGAAGAATAAGGAGAAGAGAACTGGCACATACAGAGAGAAAGGTAAAACCAATGATGAAGGTAATGTTTCTGTTGCTGCTTCTGAGGCAGAATATTTCGATGGTGATTCTTTAGTTGCTTTTGCTGGATGTGCTAACAGTAATGATGAATGGATTCTTGATTCCGCTGCTTCATTTCATATATGCTCTAATAGAGATTGGTTTGTCACCTATGATTCTTTCCAAGGTGGAGGTTCTGTTAGATTGGGTGATGACAGTCCACTTGATATTGTTGGTATGGGATCTATTCAGATTAAGATGCATGATGGCATTGTCAGAACCTTGGCTGACGTGAGGCATATTCCAAGCATGAGCAAGAATCTTATTTCTCTGAGTACTCTTGATAGTAAAGGGTACAAGTACTCCGGTGGAGATGGAGTTCTAAATGTGTCAAGAGGTTCTCTTATTGTGATGAAAGGTGAATTGAAATCTCCAAATTTGTACCGTCTTCGTGGTACTACAATTACAGGTGATGCTGCTGTAATTTCTAATTCATCATCTAATTCTGATGCTACTGATCTTTGGCATAAGCGTCTTGGACATATGAGTGAGCAAGGCTTGCATGAATTGTGCAAGAGAGGACTCCTTGATGAACATAACATCAGTAAGTTAAAGTTTTGTGAGCATTGTGTGTTTGGCAAACACAAGAGGGTGTCTTTTAATCTCTCTACTCATAAAAGTAAAGGTATTCTTGATTATGTGCATTCTGATTTATGGGGACCATCTCGCAAGCCTTCTTTTGGTGGTTCTCGTTATATGTTGACAATCATTGATGATTATTCTCGTAAGGTATGGCCTTATTTCTTGAAGCATAAATCAGAAGCATTTTCAGCATTTAAAGAGTGGAAGGTTATGATTGAAAATCAAACTGAGAAGAAGATTAAAAAGCTTCGCACTGATAATGGGATGGAATTCTGTTCTAATGAATTTAATACATATTGCAAGTCTCAAGGCATTGTTAGGCACTACACAATTCCTTATACGCCTCAACAGAATGGTGTAGCTGATCATATGAACAGAACTATCATCTCCAGGTCCCGTTGCATGTTGTCTAATGCTGGCTTGAATAGGTGTTTTTGGGCTGAGGCTGCTTCCACTGCTTGCTATCTGATTAATCGTTCACCCTCTATTTCTCTTGATAAGAAAACTCCAATTGAGGTATGGTCTGGTTCTCCAGCTGATTATTCGCAATTGAGAGTTTTTGGTTGTCCTGCTTATGCTCACGTTGATAATGGTAAATTGGAGCCTAGAGCTGTTAAATGCATTTTTATTGGTTATCAATCTGGTGTTAAAGGTTATAAATTGTGGAATCCCCAGACTCAGAAGGTTATGCTTAGCAGGAATGTTATCTTTAATGAGACTGTTATGTTTGTTGACCATTCTTCTGTTGATGCTCCTATTGAGGGAGAGAAAATAAGTGTGCAGGTGGAGCACTTAATTGATTCACCAGATGTTGATAATGTTGCTATGCAAGATGCACCTATTGCTGAAATTTCTCCAATTGTTGATGATTCTTCTGCTATTGAGCATTCTTCTCCAGTTGTGCAGTCTCCACGACATTCTATTGCTGTTGATAGGCCTAAAAGGCAGCCTAAACCTGTTAAAAGGTTGATTGAAGAATGCAATATTGCTTATGCCATGAGTGTTGCAGAAGAGATTGAAGGTAATTCAGAACCTTCTAATTATTCTGAGGCTATTACTTCTCCTGATTGCAACAATTGGATGACCGCTATGCAAGATGAGATGGAGTCACTTGAAAAGAATGGTACTTGGGATTTAGTGAAATTGCCCAAGAATAAAAAGCCTGTCCGTTGCAAGTGGATTTATAAAAGAAAGGAGGGTCTTTCTCCTAGTGAGCCAGCAAGGTATAAAGCGAGGTTGGTTGCTAAAGGCTATAGCCAGATTCCAGGTATTGATTTTAATGATGTTTTTTTCCCAGTTGTTAAGCATAGTTCGATTCGTACTTTGCTTAGTATTGTTGCCATGCATGATTATGAACTTGAGCAACTAGATGTTAAAACTGCATTCTTACATGGGGAGTTGGAAGAAGACATTTATATGAACCAACCTGAAGGTTTTATTATTCCTGAAAAAGAAAACCTTGTTTGCAAGTTAAAGAAATCGCTTTATGGTTTAAAGCAATCTCCTAGGCAATGGTACAAGAGGTTTGACTCATTTATGTTCTCTCGTGGTTTTAAGCGGTCTGATTATGATAGTTGTGTTTACTTGAATATTGTTAATGACTCAGCTATTTATTTGCTTCTTTACGTTGATGATATGTTGATTGCTGCTAAAGATAAATTAGAAGTAGCTAAATTGAAGGCACAATTGAGTAAAGAATTTGAGATGAAGGACTTGGGTGCAGCTAAGAAAATTCTTGGTATGGAAATTACTAGAGATAGAAAATCTGGTAAATTATACCTCAGTCAGCGAGGTTATATTGAAAAGGTTCTTCATCGTTTCAATATGAATAAAGCAAAACCAGTGAGTACTCCATTAGCTGCACATTTCAGATTATCATCAGATTTAAGTCCAGAGTCAGATAAAGATATTGAGTACATGTCTAGAGTTCCATATTCCAGCGCAGTTGGTTCTCTTATGTATGCCATGGTTTGTTCTCGTCCTGATTTATCTCATGCATTGAGTGTTGTCAGTAGATTCATGGGTAATCCTGGTAAGGAGCATTGGAGAGTTGTTCAATGGATTTTCAGATATTTGCGAGGTACTTCTAATGCCTGTTTGCAATTTGGAAAATCTAGAGATGGACTTGTTGGTTATGTTGATTCTGATTATGCTGGTGATTTGGATAAGAGGAGATCTCTCATGGGTTATGTTTTCACCATTGGTGGTTGTGTTGTTAGTTGGAAAGCATGCTTGCAGTCCACTGTTGCTCTGTCTACAACAGAAGCTGAATATATGGCTATTTATGAATCTTGTAAAGAAGATATTTGGTTGAGAGGTTTATACTCTAAACTTTGTGGGGTTTCTTCTTGCACTTCTATACACTGTGATAGCCAGAGTGCTATTTATCTGACTAAAGATCAAATGTTTCATGAAAGGACAAAACATATTGATATCAGATATCATTTTATTCGAGGTGTCATTGCTGAAGATGATGTGAAGGTATGCAAGATTAATACTCGTGATAATCCTGCTGATATGTTGACAAAGCCTGTTCCTGGAGCTAAGTTTGGACTATGCTCAAGCTTAGTTGGCATTACAAATTAAATCCTAGTGACTTTTGGCGCCGGTGATTATTTATTATTGAAGTGAGTTGATTGATTATACTTCATTTGCTACAAGATGGAATTCGTCTCAAGGTGGAGTTTGTTGGAATATGATTCGAATTATAACGTGAGTCTTGTGGGGACGCCTGGAGGGTCCATGGTTCGGGTATGTTTATTAGCGGATTTGTTTCCGTATTTGACTGCAGTCAGTCCATCCTATAAATACATCTTGTAAGCCGCACGGGAAGAGCCGACGACTCATTGTATTCCCTGCGTTTTGTAAACTCCCTCAATATAGTGAAGATTGCCGGTCGGCGCCCGTGGTTTTTTCCCGCAAGGGTTTTCCACGTAAAAATCTGTGTCTCGTATTCGATCTTGATTTGCGTTATTTGTTAACAGGTGAGGAGCAGCCTTGGTATCACAGAAACATTACCCTGGAACAGCTAGACAAGGTCATGCTGCCAAAGGCAATAGATAGCTTCAATCAGAATGCTGAAGCAACAGCACACCAGCTGCTCTGGAAGTCAAAACATGAAGCTTCATTCTTTCACTTGGGGAAGACGAGAATGAATATGCCGAGCACATTGAGCACTGTTGGGAAAGCAACGTTGTCGCAACGACAGGAACTTGATCTGGAGGGCCGGGCAGATGTGATTTCTGAGTTCCTGAAGCTGTGGGTTGAGCGTGCGCCTATCCAAATGCAGCAGTCAATCGTGGACTGGATTCAGGAAGAGAAGGAAGTGCAGTAGCACCCACACTGTTCTTGAGTTCTAGATCATGTAAGAGAGATTGATGAGGGTAATAAAGGGAATGGATAGGAAGTTCTTCATGGTGACAAATGATCCTTGTACAGTCTTAATTTCTAAGCCAACAATAACTTGGTATGTACAATGGGGTTTCCTGTAAGTGAAGCAGTCTGTTCAGCTCATCAGATAAGGTGGTAATAACATGGTGGTGATATATTATGCGAAATCCGTTCATTCGATGTGTAATCATTCTTGTTATCTGAATTTTGCATGTCTAGTGTTTCGCCATGATTGAAATTGATGATAAAATAATATGTCTCTCTAGTCTCGACCTGTTACCTGTTACTATTTCATAATGTTATGTCTCAACCTGTTGCCTGGTGGCATTTCAGATTTCCATGCACAGTCAATGGCATGGAAATTCTGAAAACAAAACTGGTATAGCTAGTTTCCATTGCACCTCCTTTACCTAGCTTCGATCACTGGCTGAAAATTGAGTGCAACTTACGGAAAAAAACACGCTGGTGATGTGTAGCAAAAACCTAACATTTAACAGAAAGTTAGGGCAAATTCGTCAGATTGACGGGGTTGAGATCCCACTACCCGCAGCTCGCGCACGTGCCCCTCTCCTGCTGAACTATGGTTGCTTTCATGTAGCTACACCTAGACACCCCGTGTGATGCAACAGGATATTGGTGTGTGCAATGTGTAGTTGAAAATTTTCAATATACAAATCTGAGAAATATTATATATAGGCTGCTATTAACTATAAAAGTGACATCAAATGGTGTCAAAGATAAGTGATGGTGTGACTTCTTTAGCAAAAACAATCTACACTAAAGTGAATCACTAAATGTTGAATTATATACTAGTATTTAATGGAGACCAGTAGTAAATAGATGGTTGTGATTAAGCATGGAAATGGTTGATGTGACCAGACTACTGTGGATACAACCGTTGCTCACATCATAGATTGACTGAAAAGACATCGAGATTAAGTCGCACAAGTTCTGAAATCCAATTAAACGACCTGCAACAGTGCTGATTTCAAACAGCGACCAAATGTCCACCGACAAGGTTGGAGGCATGGTGAATGAGGAAGCCAAGGTTAGCGAGGTTGAGGAGGTGGCGACTAGTGCTTGAGCAACCAGGGATGCTGGTCAACGTGTTCAACAAGTTCAAAGAAAAATATTTTTAATCCCCCCTCTTTTGGAATATAGCATGTTGTCGATTGACAAACACATCTGCCGAAGGACAGGTTTCACTCAAATATGTGGAAAATATAAGTGGAATGTATATTGATTTCTTCAAAAAATTGGATCTCCCATTACACACCCTTTGGGGTCTATTTATAGTTTTACAGTCCAGGTTTACAAACCTAGAGTTATTGTTTACTCGGGAATTAACTTAGCTGCCCTTATGAGAGGGACGTTTACAGGGGTAATAGTTGTCTTTTGGCCCAGCTGATGGGCCCATGGGCCCTAAAGGCTCCTTATTGGGTCGCTTGTTGGGCTTCCCGGGGCGAGAGTCCCCGCGAGGGGTTCGTCCACCTTCGCCATCTGGTGTTCCTTCGTCGCATGTTGGCAAAGGTCTTTCACTTCATTGTTCAATGGGCGCTTCGCCACTTGTTGCTTGCCTTCGCCACTCGTGCGGGCTTCGCCCTTCGACGTCTTGCCTCACGACTTGATTGGTGTTTCGGCAATCCGGCCAAAGGTCCTCATGACATGCCTCCAACAAGCTCCTCACGGGCAAGGGTGAGTAAGGATTTTTGGCCAAGACCGTGTTCCGTACTATGTATGGTATGAGGCGCCCCCTTTCAGCCGAGGTTCCTGTCGAAACACAAAAGATTTGGCGTTATCATTTTTTTACCACTATTCTTTCGTCTCGTGATCCGCGTGGGTCTTAGCCAGCCATGCCGGGCCAAACCCATGATCGTGCGGCGGAAGGCTTTGAGGGCTTGTTAGCGTTGTTCCTTGTTTCGACCTTTTACTGTACGACCCATGGGCCATGCTTATCTCAACGACTCGATTGAGTGGGATGTGACCGTTTGGGAGAAACATGGCCATGCATTGCCTCGTGAGTGGCGTACATACGTCAGCGGGGCTATATAAACCCCCTCGCCGACCATTCTACCTCCCGGTCACTTCATTTTCACCGTGCTGTTTTCACTGCCACCGCTCTCGCTCTCTTAGTTGCTTTGCTTCGGCTTCCCTCTTTCCGCAACATTCCTTTCACCTTTTTCCTTTCACTTTTGGATAGTGCCACGCAAGTCTTCTTCGGCTTCAACTTCGGGGGTCGACCCTGACCGGATAGGCGACAACTTGCCATCCTATCTGGGCGTCTCACTAGTGAAGGAGGCCGATCTTGCCGGCCTAGTGGCGAAGGGGTTGGTGGTCGAAGGCCAAGTGGTTCTGCCTGGCGAAGCCGTGGTCTCAAACCCCAGCGATGACGAGACGATTGTCTTTGCCGCGTTTTTCGATGCAAGGCTTTGTTTCCCTTACGACGACCTACAACCCCAGATCCTTCAGAGGTTTTGTCTTGAGCTTCCTCAGCTTAGCCCCACAGCGCTTGTCCGCATCGCCGTCTTCGATTGGATGTGCCGGACTTTTGGCTTCACTCCTTCTGCTGACCTCTTCGCATCTATCTTCACCGTGGCAGTGTTTACAAAGGCAGTGGCGACGCCTGTGGGCGCAAAGAAAACCATTTTCGGCAGCGTCAACTTCAACGTTCGCCCTGAACGTGTCGACTTGTGGCCGATCTCGGCTTCCATGCCGAAGTGGGGCCGCCAGTGGATGAAGAAGTGGTTCTACCACAAAGTCCCCTACCCTGCCGGCTCAAAAAACTTCGCCTCCCTTCGGACACGAAGCCGGGCAGTCAACACGCAGACGAAGCCGCACGTCGCCGTCGACGCCACGCTTGAATCACGCTGGAGCCTTCTTTGGAAGATCGCTCGTCGATTCAGCTACCGGGACCTGATCAAAGAGTATTGTGCATGTTGAGGGTAAACCCCTTGGCATGCGATTGGGGCGTTACGCTTGATCCGGCCAACAAGGCCCTTGCCCGCATCGTCCCTCCTGCCGGCCAAGCATGTAAGGATGCCTGCTTTTTCTCTTGCTTGTTTTAATAGTTTCGTACCACCTGATTGTAAAAGCGACGTAGAGGGAAACGGTACCTTGATCTCGGTCCGCTTTCGTGTTTATATCAGATGGAAATAGCCTCCATCGTGGCACATACATCGGGAATCAGTTGTAACAAACATTGAGATAATATCACAAGTAAAACAGATTCTATCCTATCCGAACCCTTTAATCTAACATCCTCCCTCAATCACAACTTTCCCAAGTTGAGATTGTACTTAAAATTCTCTAACCGCTTAACTGACAAAGGTTTAGTAAAACCATCAGCTACTTGATCATCTGTAGACACATATTCAACTTCCAAAAGTTTTCTAGCAACTCTTTCACGAACAAAGTGATAATCTACTTCTATATGTTTAGTTCGGGCATGAAAAACAGGATTGAAAGATAGATACCTTGCACCCATATTATCACACTAGAGTTTCGCTGTAGATGGACTGGATATCTGCAATTCATATAGTAGAGTTTGTACCCACATAATTTCTGTTGTAGCGTTTGCCAAAGCCTTGTACTCAGCCTCTGTGCTTGACCTAGATACTGTAGCTTGTTTCCTTGCATTCCAGGATACAAGATTATCTCCTAGGAAAACAGCAAATCCTCCTGTTGACCTCCTGTCATCTAAACATCCAGCCCAATCTGCATCTGAATAACCACTGACCAACATAGAATCTGATTTACATATCTTTAACCCAACACTAGTACACTGTCTCAGATATCTCAATATTCTTTTGACTGCAGCCCAATGAACAGTAGTTGGAGTATGTAGAAATTGACATACCTTATTAACAGGAAAAGCAATATCTGGCCTAGTTAAAGTCAGGTACTGTAAAGCTCCAACTATACTCCTATACTGAGTAGAATCATTAGGCCCAAGAGGAGATCCTTCATGAGCTGTCAGTTTTTCACTAGTTGACAGAGATGTACTAACAGGTTTGCAATCTATCATATTTGTCTTTTTAAGTAAATCAGTTACATACTTATTTTGAGTCAGGAATACCCCATTTGTGATTTTTGTTACCTCAATACCAAGAAAATAGTGTAGATCCCCTAGATCCTTCAAGGCAAAGTCCTTTTGAAGATCCTTTAGTAATGCTGGAATTGCATCTTGTCTTGAACTTACTACAATTATATCATCCACATATATAAGCATAAACATAGTTAGGTCTCCCTTAGTATAAAAGAACAAAGAGGTGTTAGCCTTAGAACCTTTGAAACCAAGTTCACACAGTTTACTACTTAGCCTAGAGTACCATGCTCTTGGAGCCTGTTTTAAGCCATATAACGCCTTGTCTAGCTTACAAACATAATTAGGAGTTATAGGATTTTCATACCCTGGTGGTTGTCTCATATATACTTCTTCTTCAAGTATACCATGGAGAAAAGCATTCTTCACATCCAACTGTCTAAGAGACCACCCCTTGGAGACTGCAATAGAAAGCACAATTCTGATAGTAACTGCCTTAACAACAGGACTAAAAGTATCCTCATAATCAATGCCATACCGTTGCTTAAAACCTTTAGCAACTAGTCGGGCCTTGTATCTGTCTAAACTACCATCTTGTTTTCTTTTAATTTTATAGACCCATTTGCAATCAATAATATTGCTACCTTTCTGAGGAGGAACTAAGTGCCAAGTTTGATTTTTAATTAAAGCAGTGTACTCATCATCCATAGCATTTTTCCAGTTTTTATCACATAAAGCATCATGTAAATTCTGTGGCTCACCAGAAGCTGTTAGCAGACCCCATTTAACTGTACCGTCAGTGTACACTTTTTCTTTGCGAATGCCACTTCGGAGACGAGTCTGTGGTCGGGTCTGTGGTGGCGGCGGTTGCTGTTGTTCCTCCCTTACTGCAGAAGAGCCAGACGAGGCATCAGGAGGAGACATGACAGAGTGCGCAGGAGAGGGTGGCGTGGCTGCAGCTGAACCATGCGTGGCTGCCTCTGAGCCATGCGACGGCGCCGCTGAGCCATGCAACGGCGACAGCTCTGCTTCCTGGGACAGCGACATGGCGTCAGGAGCAAAGGTAGCAGACTGGTCAGAATTTCCCGTGTCTTGTGCATCACTGTGAACGACATTGGTATCGTATGTAGGTTCTGCTTCATCTGAAACCTGTTCAGACTGTAAATCTTCACAAATTTGATCAGTAATATTAGGAGGAGAATTAGACATATTGTTGAGCTGTTGTAGACCCCTAGAATCAGACAATAGAGAATCTGAAAGAAGCTCAATTTCAGAACGCAACCTAGCACCAGCGTTAGGATGCAATTTTTCAAAGGGAAAGACTGATTCATCAAACACAACGTCACGTGAAATGTAAACTCTGCCAGTGGATGGATCAAGACATTTAAAGCCCTTGTGGAGTGTACTGTAACCAAGAAAAGTACACTCTTTAGAACGAAATTGAAGCTTATGTGTGTTATAAGGACGCACAAATTTGGCCAACAGGCACAACCAAAAATGCGTAGAGCCTTATAGTCAGGTTGTTGATCAAAAAGCTGCTCTAAAGGAGACTTATATTTGAGAACTCTACTAGGAGTACGATTAATTAGATATACAGCAGAAACAAAGGCTTCATCCCAAAATTTAAGGGGCATAGATGCTTGAGCAAGGAGAGCAAGTCCTACCTCAACAATGTGACGGTGTTTTCATTCAGCTAATCCATTCTGTTGATGGGAATAGGGACATGAAACATGGTGTGAAATACCTGCTTTGACAAAGAAGGAATGGAGTTTTTGATACTCCCCTCCCCAATCAATTTGCATAGTTATTATTTTCCTGTTAAAAAGGCGTTCAACAAGACTCTGAAATTCAAGGAATTTTTGAAACACTTCGGACTTGAACTTAAGTAAGTAAATCCAAGTGAATTTACTATAATCATCAATAAAGCTAACATAATATTTCTTTCCTCCAATAGACTGTGGAGCAGGACCCCAAACATCTGAGAAAATAAGTTCCAAAGGATTCTTAGACTCACTAAAAGACTTAGGAAAAGGCAATTGATGACTTTTTGCCTTTTGACATGCATCACAAACTGATTGATTATTCAACTCACTAGAACATGGTAACTTATGACCCTCAATGACTTTTTGGACTACTATGGAAGACGGATGACCGAGATGATGATGCCATCTTTGGAAAGATGGCATGGTGACTCCATACGCCTGCTTTATTGGAGGTGGATGCAAAGATGAAGGAAGAGGATAAAGTCCTCTATGGCCTCGACCCTTAAGAAGAATTCGCCTCGTGGCCCGATCCTTAATAAAGAACAAATTGGAGTAAAGTTCAAGGAAGGCAAAGTTATCATGGGCAAGTTTGTGAGCAGAAACCAGATTCTTTTTAGCATTTGGGGCATATAGAACATTGTTTAAGTAAAGATTGCGACTAGGGGTCTTAACAACAGAACGCCCAATATGACTAATCTCCATACCTGAACCATTTGCAGTCTGAATTTGATCCGTTCCATTGTATTTCTCTCTCACAACCAGCTTCTCAAGTTCTCCAGTCACATGATCTGTGGCTCCCGTGTCAATATACCAATTGGTATCAACACCATAGGAGGGAGTAGCTGATCCTGCAAACCGTTCATCGGGAACAAAATTTTCATCAAATCTATACCAACAGTCTCTTACGGTATGACCTCTTTTGTAGCACAACTGACACTTGGGGCGATTGTCAGTGTTTCCACCATTGCCGCGACCTCCTGGATTGCCGCGCCCACGGTTCTGCGTCTGATTGGTGTTGGTGTTGGTGAAGCCTCGATGCTCGCGACCTCTTGCATTGCCGCGACCTCGTTGCTGCGGCGAGCCACGGCCACGGCTAGCCATGTTGGCGGAGACCCCCTGAGAGTCACCTCCATGTCGCAGTGCGTACCTCTGCTCAAAACTCAGGAGTTGAGCAAAGGCTTCACCCACCGTGACTGGATCAGCTCGCCCGACAATAGATGAGACGACAAGTTCAAAATCATCATCTAAACCTGCAACAATATAAGAGATAAAGTCTTCGTCGTCGACGATCTTGCCGGAGGCTGCCATGTCATCGGTGAGGGCGCGCATCTTGCCGAAGTACGTCGTGATCGACATGTCTCCTTTCTTCAGAGTGGCAAGGGACAGCCTTGTGTTGATGGTCCTTGCGCGCGTCATCGAGGAGAACATCTCCTCAACCGTTCTCCAGGCGTTGGTGGCTGCTGGAGACGTTGCAACTTGCATGAGGATGTCCCTTGACATGGAAGCCAAGAGAAATCCCAGAACTTGTTGATCTGTGGCCACCCACTCTTCATAGTCTGGATTGCTGACCACGATCTCTTCATCTTTGTTGTTCTTCTTCTTGATGAGAGCAGCGGGGGCTTTCCTTGCTCCGGTGAGGTGACCCTCAAGGCGTGCCCCTTTGATTACTGCTAAGACCTGTGCCCTCCACAGAGCATGATTGCTTTTGTTGAGTTTCTCGGAGACTGCTTGTCCCACGAGTGGATTAGCGACAGCGGATCGGGAAGAACTCGCCATGGCGACACCGCCAGATGAGTTCTAGCGATTTTTTTTTGTGTAGACCTATCCTCGCTCTGATACCATGTAAAAGCGACGTAGAGGGAAACGGTACCTTGATCTCGGTCCGCTTTCGTGTTTATATCAGATGGAAATAGCCTCCATCGTGGCACATACATCGGGAATCAGTTGTAACAAACATTGAGATAATATCACAAGTAAAACACAGATTCTATCCTATCCGAACCCTTTAATCTAACACTGATACTCCTTTCATCTTTTTAGTGCTCTCGGTAGAGGGGGCCGAACCGGAGGCGAAGAAGCTGATCCTTTCGGCATGGTCGCGGAGGGTGGACGCGGCTCATCCTTTCGGCGTGGTCGCGCGAGAAGGGGTTGCGGTGGACGGGGTTCTGCTACGCGACGGGGTGGTTCGAAGAAGGCATCGGCGTGCGAGCGTTCTTCGGACCGGCGGAAAAAAGGACCACGCGGCGAGGACGGAATCGGGGCGAGGAAGTCGTCGAGAGGGGCCCCGCTTCGGCTGGTGGGATCCATGGCTCGCCGTGGAGCGGGTGGCGCCGCATGGTTGATGCGATGGGGGCGAGGGTCCAAGGACGGCGGCCGGCATCATCGGCATGGAATGGCGATGGCAGGCGAGGAAGTCATCGAAAACCGGCTCGATTCGCGGCGACGTGGCCCGAAGAGATTCGGTGGCGGCGCGGCAAGTCATGGGTGAGGCGAGGCACTGTGGCTCGCCGCTCGGACCGATGGTCGCAGCGGTGCGGTAATCTGTCGAGCAGGTGCCGTGCGTGGGCGGCCGGCTCGGTGGGGGAAGATGATGGACCGCGGCCCGTGGGCCTGGCGCTGGCTTGCGGCGGCCTTGCCGCGCTAGGCCGGTACGGTGGAGGGGTGGTAAAGTGGACTTGGCTTGCCTAGGATGGAAGATTGGACTGTCTTTGATAAATTGGTCCAGGTCCATTTGGAGGGAGATATCGATGGAGAGGAAGGGGAATGGGAAGGTGGGCTGGGCTGATTCGGGAGAAGGGAGGGGAGAAGGACAGCCCAAATTGCATAGGAGACTGTGAATTTTCCAGAAAATTGTTTGAAGGAATATTTGGTGGATTTGACTTGATATTTGAATTTAAATTTGATATTCGAATTTGGTATTTGATCTCAGAAAATATTGAGGAAATCAAGCTGCAAGGGTTAAAGATATTTTATTTGGAACAAATTTGAATGAATTTTATGTAGAACTGAAGGGAACAAAAATAGGAGGATTTTGGGGGGAGACAATTTACGGGAATCCATAATGTTCTAAATGATGTTTTATTTCTTGGATCAATTCTAAATAGGTGTTAACGTCAAAATTTGGTAAGCCCGAAGTCATCATTGGCTTAGAAATCGTATCGGCTTCAGAGTCTTGAAATGAGCCGATGAACATATCAAGTTGTCAGCAGTTGGATTTTTTATGGATTCGGTTAAGGAAATTAATCAATTAAATAAAACTTATCCAAAAGAGACCGAGTTTAAGTAGGATGCAGCATGGCAAGTTATCTATTAATTAGGCAGAGTTTATTAGTTTCTTTTTACTTTTAGGAAAGATTGTTTAAAGTCTGAATAGTACTTGTATCTTTTACTTTATCTTTAAAAAAGTTTGTGTCTTGTCCAATAAAGACTAGTATCTACTCATGGGTATAAATATGTACACCCGGAGTCTATGTAATTTATCTCTCGATCAATACAACTTTCGGCGCATCGTCACCTTTTTTTTCGAGGTTTTACTTATCGACCAGCGGAACTTGGCACCTGACGCGGGGCTACATCGGCTTTCGATCTTCGGTGAAGGGGTAAGTCCTATGTTCCGTCGGTCCTACCTATTTATCATATATCTTAGTTAATCTAGTTTGACAGCTTGATTTACTTGTATCGGCTGTGATCTGCTTTAAGGTTTTTGCTGGTATCGGCTAAATTGCTTTGCCAGATTAGATTAGCTAAGGTATCCACCACTCTTAAAATCAGTCGAAGGTTTGATTGTCTAGATATTATATTTCTTTTCATACTTTGCGTTACATCAGCCCTAGTCATGGTTAGAATCATAATCTCTAGCGTGCTTTTTGATTGTCAATAAGGGTTTCATCAGGGTTTTAGCCGATGAGTTAACTAGATGTTGCATTGGCTCACAAGGATTACATACAAGTTGGATTTAGCCGATGACAACAAAGGTTTCATTGATTATCTAATCGTTTGGATTTAATGACATCGGACCTCCAGCCGATGTGTGCTTTAACCTTCAGATCATCGGTTATTTTATCATATCACTATTAGCCGATTGGTTTCTATTGGATTATTTTATTTTTTTATTGCATTATCATCAGCCGATTGTCTTTATATTGTTATTTACATCAAGTGTCAGAATCTACATTATCTATATGGTCGATGACTCAAAACCCTATCGACATCGGCTACTATCGACATTGGCTAGTATCGGTATCGGCTGGAATTACTCCATCGGCTTGTCAGCCGATCGGCTCTTTGATCTATTGTTTATATATCTTGTCAGTTGCAGGATCAAATTGACTAGCATGCCCGCATCTCATCAATTTTAGGACCTGCACTGGAGCTAAGCAGATCTCCCAGGCTTCATGTGCCACACGCAGGATCTACGTCAACACATCTTTTGGCACACTCGGCAGGACAAATTTTGCGTCAACAACAGGTCTGAGATGATACAATGAGACCAACTTCATGGAAATTATTGCAATCTCTTTTGGTGTTTGAATTATCTGGGCCGGATACAAAGAACACTAGGGTGGTCTCTTGGCTTTGATTTTGATATTTGGGATGAGCTTTGGTTCTTGAAATAATTTTGAATGGACAGAGAATTAGGGATTCCAAAGGAGGATTTGATTTCGAAAATCAAGTTTCGAGAGTAATTTGGGAGGGGTATTTTTTTTCAGGGAGTGATCTTTAGAGTTGCATGTATTGATTTAATTGAGAGCTTTGGCATTAGATCCTAAATACACACGAAGAAACACGTAGATCGGAAATGACGCAGTTTTCTTTTTCTCATCACTTCAAGGGGCGAGGCTACATGAACCATTGCTAATTTTACTCCTTAAAGACGTATTGAAGGCAGCACATCCATCAAAGAATATAATAGACCACTAGCAAGAGTGTTAAAGACCTACGTCCGAACAAGGAGACATGCAACCCGGTAATATGGCACAATCGGTTAGGACACGAGTCATAGGGGCATAAAAATTCTAGCGTGTTAGGACACATGAGTCATAGGGACACAATCGGTTAGGCTTGTTGCCAAAGGTGAAGACGGTAGAGATGAGCTTTTGTGAAGATGGTGTGCTTGGTAAACAAAAACAGGTTAGTTTTGCGGGGCATGAGTTCAAAGGAGAAAGGCTAGAATTGGTTCACACATGTGTGGGGGCTGGTCCAATCACTCGGCAGATCACGCTATTATATGTCACCTTCATTGATGATGCGACTCGGAAGGTATGGGTTTACTTTATTAAACATAAACCCTCGTGCCTACGTGGAGAAGATTGGAGTAGAGAAGGCTTCTTTCTGGGCTTTTTTATTTGAGTGTCAGGGCTTTCCAACGATTATAAAGCTCTCTATGACGGTGGCACACAAGAGTGCTTTTTTGGGGGGCTCAACCTGTATAGGTACTGTGTAAGGTTAGCTCTATTAGACGTCGCACTTACTTATTGTAAAACATGTGCCAGAATGCCCAAACATGAAAACTGTATATGATAATATAGTTTTTAACAAACTTGTCTCTCAGTATATTATAAGAATTGTTCGCCCTTGTCATTTTACTTCTTACACGGGATTTATGGACAAAAGTTAGCCCGGATTACTAAAGATCTTTGTTGCGGGAAAAGGAGGGATTTGCTGAGTTCAAAAGCAAGAGTACTTCAGTGAAAAAGCACAAAATTCATTCCCGGTTCAAAGTGATACACAAACAGCTTGTTGCTAATGAATTCACAAAATAAATGCTTGCTAGTAAATCGTACTTTTTGCACAGTCACATATGGCTCGTAACTATTTTTGGTGTTATCTTACAACTACTCTTCCTTTATCTCCTTCGGAAGAACTAGTCTTTGAAGCAAGAGATGAACATATTGTGGGCGGATCTTCTTATCCATTGATTGGAATATCGTAAAAACTCCGAAGATCCTTTTCACTATAGTTAGGCTGTGTTCGGCACATCGTGTTACCAGTACGCTACAGTGTTTTATCCTCGCGCACGTTTTTCAAACTACTACACGGTGTATTTTTTTGCAAAAAGTTTCTATACAAAAGTTGCTTAAAAAATCAAATTAATCCATTTTTGAAAAAAAATTAGCTAATACTTAATTAATCACACGTTAATGGACCGTTCAGTTTTTCGTGTTACTGTAGCGGGTTTGGAACACGCCGCTGTGCCGAACACAGTATACTATTGGTGGACGGGACGTTCCCCGCTTCCTTCTGCTTTGTTTTCACGAAGCGAGCGCTTTCAACAAGCTTCTTTTCTTTGGTAATAAGCAAAAGTGTGTAAAGTCCTCCGTTTTATCACTGGGAAAGCTTTGTTGTCTTCGTTTTCTTTCTGCCGTAGTATAACACCGCATATGATCTGGCCTTTAAAGTGGGTTAGTAAGAAAACTGACCTTTCTGGGTAAGTGCCCTTTTAATGTTTAAGAGCAAGTTGAGAAGTAAAATAGAAATAAGAACTTCTAAAACAATATCCTTTTTCTTAAAGTTCCTACAATGCTAGTTTTTAAAAGGCATATACACTCAGATAATGCAGCAAGAGTTCCCCACTACCAAGTAAGCTATTTCTACTTGTTCACATGGATGAAAACTACATGGCTTTGTTTGGCTACTTTTTTTATTGGCTAGTGTGATTTTATATCTCAGGCTAGACTCGCTTGAGCTGTCTTACGTTAGTGGGGCTATATGTGAATCGCAGAGGTCTGTAAATTAAGGCAATAGGTAGTGAGCTCCTATAGAAAATAAAAAATTCAATAAAAGGTCATAATGGTCGGAAGCTGTTCACTACTTCAGAACCATCCAGAAGGCAAGAGAAAAAAGCACCTAAGGTCAGGTGTTTCTTAGGAGTTCAATATGTTTCATGTGTGTTTTTGCAAATCTTTTTTCTTCACTGGTCCTGCACGCTTGATAAAAAGGATCTGGTGTCTATGCCAGGTTGGTTAAATACACACAAAGAAACAAACTTTAGAAGATAGGATTTTATTAAAATAGTTTTTATCGGTTACACGAAAATCAGGCTGTTACAGCCGTGGACCACCACCTTACCGCCGTCGCCGATCAAGAGGGCCACCCCGCCACTAGGATCCACTAAGCTGTTGTTAACGTTAAAATTTGATAAACTCCAATGAAGTCATCGGCCTATAGTCAATATCGGCTTCAGAGTCCTAGAATTGACCGATGAAAAGTATCAGTCGTTAGCAGTTGGATTTTTAATGGATTCGGTTAAGAAAATTAATCAATTAATATAAGCTTATCCAGAAAATGTCGAGTTCAAGAAGAAAACGACATGACAATTTATCTATTAATTAAGCAGAGTCAGTTAGTTTTCTTGTGTTTTTAGGAAAGATTATTTAGAGTCCGATCAGGACTTGTATCGTTTACTTTATTTTTAGGATCTTTAGAAAAGTTTGTGTCGTGTCCAATAAGGACTAGTATCTACCCATGGGTATAAATATGTACATGCAGGGTTCCTGTAATTTATCTCTACAGATTAATATACATCTACTTTCGACACATTGCCACCTTAATTTACTCCCGGTAAGTTCTTAGTTTCGAGCATGAGCTGCATCGGTTAAATCCAACCTCTAGCAAGAAGTGAGTTTTGTCATCTTCACTTGTGCTGGTGTGGCTAGGACTTTCTTGATTGAGTCCGATATTCTAATCGGGCCGACACAAGTGTTGCCTATCTGCTATATCATCTCTATCTTTAGTTCAATTACTGTTTATAGCTACATCGGCTTAGTTAGGACTTTCTCGGTTAGGTCCGATATTTTGATCAAGTTGATGTTTCTTTAAACATAATGTCGCTTTAGATAGATTTGTTATATCCATCACATTAAACAGATTTATCGGCTCATTGAGTATTAGATTATCATATATAATCTCGTGCTGCATCGGTTAGGTCCGATCTACTAGATTTTTATTGATAATCTAAATCTTGTTGAGCTGATAGATTTATGCTAATGTTTCATCGGAGGAGTTAGCCGATCTTATCTGATGTGTTAAATTTTTCTTTTGATGGTTTTACTGTCTTAGTTAAATTTAATGCATGATCACTTTGATCGGTATCATATCGGCTTGCTTAAATCTATCACGCAATTATCAACCTTATGCTGTATCGATTGGGTTCGACCTATGAGGTTATGATTGTAAGTTAGATTTATTTAAGTTAGTAAGCATCAATCTTTGTTTCATCGGAGTTTCAGCCGATGAGTTATCTATAAGTTGTATCGGCTTATAAGTATTATATACAAATTGGTTTTAGCCGATTGCAGCAAATGTTTCATTGATTATTTAATCATTTTGATTTAATAACATTGGACTTCTGGCCGATGTATGTTTTAACCATCGAGCCTACATCTAATATTCTATATCAATATCGGTCGATTGGTTCATTACATTATTATTAGCCGATTGCTTAATATCATTATTAAAGTGTCAGAATCTATATAGGACATATAGCCGATTGTTCAAAATCCTATCGACATCAGCTAGTATCGACATCGGCTAATATCGCCACATCAGCTTGTTAGCCGATCGGTTGTTTGATTATCAATTTATATATCTTGTCAATTACAGAATCAAACTGACTGGCACGCTCGCATCTCATGAAAGTTTAGGAATTGCACTGGAGCTAAGCAGATCTTCTAGGCTATTGTGTGTTTGTCGACATAGTTTGCGTTAACGCAGATTTGGCACTATTAGCCGGACGCGGATTTTCCATCAACAACTGTCGCTTGGATTGGGTCTAGGGTTACAGATTTCTCTCATTTCATTTCTTTTTCTTTTACCGTGGATTGGGAGGGTATATTTTGGACTGAGGCCAATTTGGTCATTCTTACAAATTAACATTTATGGTTGTAAAGGTGTGAAATCAACGATAGGTTGACGGTGATAGCATTTATAGGAGAAAGAGGCTTGTACTATGGCATTTTCAGGAAGTTGCGCTTGTCGATGACATTTCTTGGATTATGATGCTTGTCGATAACATTTCATAAATTTTCTAAAAAAACACAACAAATGTATAGAAAAAATATTGATGTTTTAATAAAATAAAAGGTCTAAAATACCTCATAAATCAAGGACTACATTTGCCACCATATTAGTGGAAGGTGTTGTATAAGCCTCTAAAAGCACCGGAGGAGGATGGTCGTGAGGCATGGAAACGAGGACCTGGCGTACGTTGATTATTAGGCCCCATTTCTTTGGGCGTTTGGTAGTTGCATATTACTCGTTTCCGTTAACACATTTTCCAAACTATTAAGTGATATGTTTTTTAAAAAAATCATATAGAAGTTTTTTTTAAAATATAAAATAACTATAACTATTAAGTTTGAAATAATTAATATTCGATAAATCATATGTAATGGTTTGTCTGGTTTTACAGTAAGTGAAAAGCTAACAGCTGAACGGCTCACTGAAAGTCTATAAATGAGCCGTAGTTACCTTATGGTATACGGGACGCTCGGTAGCATCGATCTCACTAAGATACGCTATTCTATTATGCATTGAGCTCGAGGCTATTAATTGTAACCGACTAGGTTAGCATGTTAATGCAGTAGTTGTAAACCGGTCGAGTAGCAGGTTAATTATATTAGCACGTTAATGCAGTATAGTTGTAAACCGAGTAGGGTTAGCTGCATGCAGTTCAATCGATCTCTCCATCGTCATATCTGTAGTTGTAAACCGAGTAGGTTATTATTGTATCGTGGCTTCCTAGCTACTCCAGTTCCATACGAACAGGAACAGCCGCTACGTACATATTGTATTGTGTTTTCCTAGTTCCATACGAACAGGGGAAAGACTGTTTCGTGTATACTCCTAGCTATAATATAATGAACCAGAGATCGATCACGTAGTACGGTCAGTTTATAGCGGCGGCAAATCAAACAAGCTGGTGGTGGTTTTTTTCTACATCAATCAAGAACAAGAACAAGAACAAGCCAAGATCACGGCCGGCATGGATCCGTCGCCGTCGCTAAACGACGACGCCACCGTCGCCGCGATCCTCCTCCGCCTTCCTCCGGACGATCCATCCGCCCTCGTCCGCCTTTCCCTCGTCTCCAAGTGCTGGCGCCGCGTCCTCACCGGCCGCGACTTCCTCCGCCGCTACCGCGCTCGCCACCACCAGACGCCTCCCATGCTGGGCTTTTACTTCCGCGAGACTCTTTCCACCGACTCAACCTTCGTCCCCGCCGCCACCACCAGCCCGCTCCTCCCCGACCGCCGGGGCAGCTCCGTCTGTGACGCCCGCCATGGCCTCGTCCTTGTATCCACACCATGCCACCTCGCCGTCTTCAACCCCATCGCCGCCGCCGGCGGCAGAACAGAGCGACTGGTTCCCTTCCCCAAGTTTGCGCTACGGCGGGGCTACTACTGGCAAGCAGCGGTGCTGTGCGCGGTGGATGGCTGCGTCGACGGCGACCACCGCCTCGACTGCCATGGTGGCCACTTCCGCGTCGTCTTGGTGGCCACCTACATGGGTCCAAGGGTCTCGCACGCCGGGATCTACTCATCCCACACTGGCATGTGGACTGAAACCACCTCCGTCAACAACATCTACGCCGGCGTCACCAAGAAACCCAGCGCCCTCGTCGGAGACACGCTCTACTTCCCGTGTGTTCTTGGCACAAAAATTCTCGAGTACAACATGAGCACCCGGAATCTGGAAGTGTTCAGTTCGCCGACACCTCATCTGGATTTGCTCAAGACTGTCCTGACGACGACGGCGAAGGGCGTCCTGGTGACGGCGGACGGCGGTGGCCTGGCGAAAATGCCCGACAGTGTCCTTACGACGGCGGAGGGCGGTAGGCGGCTAGGATTCGCCGCCGTGGTGGCGTCCAAGCTGTTCATGTGGTCAAGAGCCAGCGCCGGCGCCGGTCACAACGCGGAGTGGATTGCAAGTAGAACTATCGACCTCGACATGCTGCCTGACATCCATGGCCTCTCGCCGACGACCAGCACCGGTGTGATCGGCTTCGCCGATGGCGTCGGCGTGATCTTTATTAGGACAGATGATGGCGTCTTCACCGTTGAGCCGGGGTCGGAACGAGTCAAGATGATAACCAGCAGGAACGACATCCAGACTGCCTATCCCTACATAAGTTTCTACTCTAAAGGTAATTAACAGGATTAATTCTGTATATATAGTTTGTTAATTTGTAGTTTGCTTCTTCCTGGTTTGCAAATTGTCTACAATCTGAAGATCCTAAGCCGATATGCATGGAGTTAATTTGTCTTTGTTACATTTGGTGATGACAATTATTGACATTGGGTAGAAAAATTTTCTTGACATTGGGTATTACCATTTGCTGATGACAATACATTGGGTAGAAAAAAAGTTATCACTTTTTATACAACAATGTACCAATAAACTTAATGATCCATGACTGTCGTCTTCTTTTTGACTGATCTGGAGTACCTTTTTGGTGGAATGTTGGGCTTGGCATGTTTATAACTATATTATCATTTCTATCTTTTCAGATCTTGCTGAGGGCTAGCTTTGTGACCTGTCAATCGACATGCATGTCTTGCAGAACTGGAGCCCTAGGTGTTCTTCTGTTGGGACTTCATCAAGCAAAATTCTAAGTTAGTTTCATTTAAGCTTATGTACTGGTTAGTTGCCGTAGGGTAGTACTAGTCCGTGGTACGGGCGCCTTGTAAACAGCCCACATAAGGCTATTCTCGAGTCATGTAATCAGGGTGTGAGTTAAGAAATATAGAAAACACCATAAGATGAGTCATAAGTTTGTGTTTGTTCTCAGGCAAACTCAACAAAGATGTCAATTTAGCGACCACAAACCACCTTGATAGCGATCAAATCGTAATGGGCCTTGCGAGTTTAGCAACGCTGATACGGTATCACTGGCAGATTTCAAACGAAAAAATATTATGATCAGATCCAATTGAGTTGGATGGTAGTCCACCATGAACTCACTCAACAACAAAGTTATCATCAATTTAAGATACGGTTCATGCAATCCCTGAACATTGGCAGTTCTGAGAAAATGGACATGCACCAGTACATAATAAGCAAGACAGAACTGTGTCACCGAACAGATTCCATTACGTTACTACCAAGGGGATTGGGCTAACAAAAATGCATTCTACTTTGATACGGAATCATCGACCTCTTGTGCTGGGGTATGAACATCTGAGTTGTTGCTGCTATCACCTTTTACAGAGAGTGAATCATCTGCAGTTCTCTTGGGAGGAGGTTCAGCAGAGATTGGCTTGATGTTAGCTCGTTTGATGCCTCTACCAACAACCCCAAGATCGGTTACAGTGCTTCCAGTACTCCCGGTTGTAGCTGCCGTAGACAGAGTTGAGGAATCAAAGCCGTTGCTTGATCCAGCCATCTGTGAAGAAGAATTGAAAGAAGCAGCCGCTGGCATGGTGTTAGCAGCATTCTGCTCACCACTTGCATTTGAGGCAATCCTCTTCATAATCTCATCCATAACAGAGCTTGGGGTAGACATTGCTTGTTCCAAGTCTTCCAGCTGAATTCAAACAATTCAGAGATGGTTACTTAAAAGAAAGACTTTCTTTAGCGTTCATACATGTTCAAGAACAAAATGAAGTTGGCAATATGAAACGCGTATTCGTATGAAGAAAATAATAGAGCTTATTTTTACAAAAGAACATATTTAGCATTCATATATGAATGAAGAAAAATAAGATGGCAGTGTCAACGGAGTATTCATATAGACAAAATCAAGTTTATTTTACCTTCTTCTCAAGTTCACTCAAAATGCCACTGAGCTGCTCTATCTCACCCTCAGGAGCAGATTTTTCTGAGCCTCCTTCAGCAGCGGATGCATTATCTTTACCATCCAACAACGCGTCCTTGTCATTTTTTAGGCTTTGTATGCGTGACTTGCATAATGAAATAGCCTTAGCGCAATATGGAATTGCATCTGAAATCTTCGACACCAACTCATATACCAAACATATGCGGAAGTTTCTAGGACTGAATTAAGGCAAGCAAAGGAATAAAAACTGAAAATAAAAGATACTAGTGTCTCACCTTTCCTATGAACTGGAGACCACAGTTCATGCCCACATTTAGACAAACATGTACGTTTAAGAAAATAAAGGTAACCATGCAGATTTGGGTGGAACTCCCATTGAAAATATACGTGTATAACAATATTAAAAACACACCTTCAGCTGCCTAACTCTTCAGTCGAGAAGGATGCAGGTTGCAGGCGCTATAGCATTGGGTTGCAAATGTTGTTTTATACTCACTACATGGCAGATAATTTGGTGGTACTATGGTTACCAAACAAGAAGGATACAGATCAATAATTCGACGATGATCAGGCTCAAACAATTTCTCCAATATGGCTAAAGCTTTAAAGTAGTCACCGAGTGAGTTATCAATGTCCTCTGAAAATCAAAGGTGGGGCATTAGCATCAAAACCATTAACCATCAAAACTAGAGAGTAACTAAGATAGTGGAGACTAACCTCTTTCCATGGAGACTTCAGCCAGAGCAGAAAAGATTTTTGCTTTCTCCAAAGTGTCATCTGGGCTCTTATCAACTATAGCCCTTGCAATATCCAACATTTTCCAGGCCTGATCCAAATCAGAATCATCATCATCCCCTGCCATCTCATCATCATCCTTGTCACTGTCACCATTTTCCTCCTCTTGACCTTTTTCATTTGAGTTTTGCCCTAACCAACAACTATATCAGTACTTACCACAGAAACCAGGAAGAAAAGCACATGGAGTGTGGCCATCAATTATTATACCAGTACAATAGCAACCAGCTACAGGGAGCTGTTAGATGCACATAGATGCGCAAATGATCCCACCCAACCCAATAGTGACCGATAAGTTTGTTCAATTATAATTAGACTAGTCAGATTTCTGATAGAAATGCAAGACCAACTATTTATTCTTGAGCAAAGTAAGAACAACTATTTACATTATTGCACGCTTCTACAATTACTCAAATAAACGTAAATTTGCAAAAGCATCCTGTGCAAATACTTGATCTGTTTAACCTGGCATTTCTATTCCAAGTGCACAAGAAAGGAATACAGATCAATAAACCTAGAAGGTGGATTCAAAATATGGCCTGGCCATATAACGATTTTTTACAAACCCCAAAACATTTTTTGTGCCTCTGGAATCATGCATTATCAATAGCACAAAATATAATTGCACTTTCAGACCAACCAATATATCCACTGTGACCAAATGGCCTCCTATGGAATGATAATGAGAATTTGACTAATGGAGGAGATAAGCCTGAACACATTCCAAACAAGACCATTACTTTATACATACAAGAACATATTAATGATATTGCTGTTATGCGTAGTATGTAAGAACAGGGTAAGACAAAAGGCCATAAGTGTACAATAACAACTACATACGTACAGGGTACAATAATGGTATACCTTCTTCAGCATCAGCTTTATCCGTGGATGGAGCATCCTCAGTATTGCTACCAGGGGCCTTTGAGCTTCCACTATCATCCTTGTTAGTAGTACTCTTCATTGACTCCTCATTAGATGAACTCTTGGGAACATTACCCAAAGGATCAGCCTCATCCTGAGCTTTGTATAGCAAGGCACATCCATACTTAAAATATGTGCTAACACACTCCGGAGCAAGCTCTCCATGATGTGCAACCCTGGTGACAACAAAAGGCATAAATTTGTTAGGGCACAAGTGCTAAAGTTATAGTACAAGTTCAGTGAGACATAATGTAAACTGAGAAGGATCAGTAGTTTGAGATTGGTAGCTGCGCTGTCTAGTCAGCAGTGTCAATAAGTAGTAGAGGACTAACTGGGTTTACTGTTGATTTCCTTTCTAGCAACTGACTAGTGCAGATTACCAAGTACAACTACAAACTAATAAACTTTACCTCGATGAAATATTTCCAACTAGCCAGTAGTGCAGCAGCATACATACATATTTCTGAGATATCAAGATTTGAGTAATCGCACTTTGCTGCTATGGTAGTCGCAATTCACACACCATAACAAGAGATAAAACAAACTCCTAGGTAGTACTATCAATTAACAAGAGGCTAAGAGGAGAATTCACTAATTCCTCAACAAGGTAGCCCAATCCATTGCGCACGTCGCTAAGCAAGAGAAACCTAATCGCCAATCTTGGCCTCCAGCTTGCTGTAGAACCTCATAAACCCTACGCGACTCACCTCCCCAATTACACAAGGCAAAATAACAAACTCCACATGACAGCACAACACAATCAAATCAACAACATCACTGAACCAATATTACGTTATTCCCCCATCCATGCGTACGATTTAGCCAGGTCGGGAATGGAACCGTAGAAGCGGAGGGGTGTAGCGGAGAAATCCTCACCTGATCTCGAGGGCGCGGCTGAGGCAGTCGACGGCGTCGACGAAGTCCCCCTCCTCGATGGCCTTGGACCCCCTCTCGAACAGCTCCTCCGCCCGCTCTAGGGTTTTCACCTCCTCCTCCCCCTCCGCCTCCATCTCCTCACCCGCCCCGGCCTCCTCGCTAGGGTTCGGCGGCGGCGGGTCGAGCTGCTCCTCTCGCGGCGCCTCCACGTTCTCCGACGAGGAGGCCATGGGCTGCGGCGGCGGCGGCGGCGGCGCGGATTCCTCCCCTCTCGGCGGCGGAAGCTGCGAGTGGAGAGAGAAGGAGGAAATGGGGAAATTTTTTGGGAGACGAAGCGCGAATTGTAGGGGATATGTAGGCGTTGCCGCCAACGGGTTCCGCGTCTAGGGTTTGGGCCTATTTGGGCCTCCATGGCTACAACACTGGTCCTTGTTGGGCTTTCTAATTAGGCCCAAAACTTGTTCCTGCCATTTTAGGCCTCGTTTGGAATGGACTCAGCGGACAAAATTTGTGAGAATTTCATCGGAACTGAACCAATTTCTACGCACATCTTGTGAATGCACGCATCTAAAACGACTTATTCAGTTTGGCAATGTTCCGGAGGGATGCCCAAATTTCGCCAAAATACTCTACCTTTGGTTCATTTCAAATTTTCAGATGTTTTTTTTTGTTGATGTTTGCTTTTCTGAGTGAAATTATGAGGGATTCAAACAAGCTGCTAAAATCAGATATGGAAATCGCTGATGGTTTTGGACTGGAAATATAAAATTAGAAAATTCAAAGCAAAACGTGTTGCCAACTTGCTTGCAATTTGCAACGAGAGCTCAAAACCGGAGTAGAACTGAGACATGTATATCAAAGTAATAGCAAAATCAAATCAACTCAAATTTCTATATGAGATCTCAAATCATCTCATCCATGATCCATGTATACATCTCGTTCGCTGCAGCGATACATAAACCATAAACTCAAAAACAACTTTGAATATGATCAGTGGCCGAAGCAGTCGACGAGGATGGACAGGGCGGTCTCGGCGCCCAAGCCGCCGCCCGTCGAGCCAGCGCCACCAGCCGCCGAGCAGGCCCCCGGCGGCATGGCACCATCGCCGCCGCCGCCGCTGCAGTCGAGCCCGTTGCCTGACGCCGATCCATCACGTGGCGGCGACGGCGACGGCGACGGCACCGATCTGATCGCCTCGAGGATCTTGCTGCACCTCCGTATCCTCCCGGCCAGCTCCGACGACCACGCATCCATCAGGCTCGCCGGTGACAGTAAAAAGCCAAGTCGTCTTGATGCAAGATTGAGAGATTGACAACAAAAAAAAAGAGATCGAATTTTTAGCTGAATTCTAGCTGCTTCTTCTCCGCTTCTCCCTTTCTTTTTTAGTCCAGGAGGGGGACAGGAAGAAGATATTAAAGCGTGGTCGGCACCGGCAAAGCAGGAGGAGACATCAGACAGGTGGATTTATTGGAGGAGGAGAGGAGAATTGAAGCAAGAGAAAGCGAATCAGGGGGACATGCCTCTGGTTTTGGAGTAGTTTAGCCCACTGGATGTCTCTGAATTTGAAGTCTTGCGCTTTGCATCTGCGACTTTTGACGGCGCGTACGTGGACGATTTCCAAGCCAAATATTTTCTACTCTCCACTTGAGTTGACTGTTCATCGGTTTGCAGAAATGGAACCAATGCTTTGGATTGCGCTGTTCTTGCCGTCGCTGCAATCAGTACACTAGTCCAGTATATGCAGAGTGCAGAAGAGAATGTGCTGCTAATCTCAATATCTCATCCTTTCTGTGATATTAGTCAGTCTATGTATCTAGCAGTGCAAAATGATTATCTCTTTCCCTATTACTTCCTGATGGATAGATGTACAGGTTGTCGGCAAGCTGCAACCAACAAGAATAGACAAGTTTCTCTTCTGATGGTCACAAGGAATTAAATCAAGAACGTTGGCGTCGATCACAATCTTCGCCGGGCAGAGGTTCCTATGGCTGGCCGTGCCCGACCGGCCGGAGTTCGTCAATTTCATGGGATTCGATCAGATTCATCGGGCGAATTGCAAGCCGGTCTGCTCCCTGATCGATTGCTTGCATTCGTTCGTCTTCAGGAAAAGAAAAAAAACAAATAAACAATCCCCTCTCATGGAATTACCGAACTCGCCACGCTCTGCTCTGGTTATTTGGGCGTCGGAGTTTTTTTCTCAGACCTGACCCTCCTGGTAGGATTTTTTTTTTAAAGAAGAATTATAGGTGCTCTCATGCAGAAGCGAGCGCGATGCGCAAGACGATCGAGGCAATCCTCTTCTGCTGCTAGTCGCCCTTGGTCGATCACCATCTTCGTTGCTGTGCAGCTGTTCCAATTGCGCCGCCGGTCGCCGGAGTTTGCGAGCTGGTCAAGTTCATCGAATTCGCTCGTGCTAACTGGGTTTGGGTCCATTGGATGCTGAATTGCTCGATTAGTTGCATTCGTTCCTCTTCAGAGTGAGAGAAAAAGGAGCAAGAAATCCCCGTTCCACTAAAAAGAAGTGAAGTTTGTCAAAAAAAAAAAATTGAAGGTTGGGGGTTCGGAGTTTTAATCTCCAAACCCCAAGGTTCGGTATTTTTTTTAGAAAGAAAAACAGGAGGTTTCACCGTCAGCTAGCATGCATGCACGACCCATTCGTCGGCCCGCTTCCTCATCCATGGCGGAGCCGTTCGGTTAATTTGCCAGCGATCATCATTATGGGGCTAATCAAGTTTTTAGAATTTCTTTTTTTTTCCTTTCTAGAGAGGCCGTGAGCTTTCCCGATAAATGGTGCATCATATATAAGCTAACGACAAAATAGATACGTAGAGCTTTTGATGGTTGGCGGGACGTGTGCGATGCACGTGGGCATACCGCATACACGATTACATGGGTTGTAGCAGTGCGATGCACGCGAAAAAAAAAAGAAAAAACAGAAAAACACGTTGAAGGGTTTTTTTCCCTAAATCCTGAGTACTCCTACCAAATCCGGTTTCCTACCAAGTTTATTTTTCTTAAATTCTGATTATTTGAATTGCCTGTGTTGGTGTATGTAGTTGTAAATACCTAGTTATATAGGATCCAAGCTGAAAAATGCAACCCACGTAAAGAAATGAGAAGAGGAAAGGGTTCTCTTTCCCAAATCATCTGGAATCCAACTCCTGACCTCGCCGCGCATCGAGTTCACTCCTCGTACGGCATGGCGCCGCCGGAGTTGACGGATGACTTCGTGGCCGAGAGCCCGAGATCCTCCTCCGCCTCCCGCCGGACGATCCCTCGTGCGCCGCCCGCGCCTCCGCCCCTGGCACCGTCTTCTCTCCGACCCCAGCTTCCTCCGCCGCTACCGCGCGTTCCACCACCACCGACGATGAGCGCATCCTCTGCTGGGCTTCATCCACCACGTCTCCGACGACCCCGGCTGCCGCCTTCCCAGATTCGCGCGGTTCGTCCCGACCACCGCGTTCCGCCCCGTCGAACAGGAGCACAAGGGTTGGTGGCCCCTCGACTGCCGCCACGGCCGCGCCCTCTTCCAGTCCAGCGCCGTCGAGCTGACCGTCTGGGACCCCATGACCGGCGACGTGTGGCGGCAGCGCGAGCCCGACGACATCATCTGCTCGTTCTCCACCGCCGCCGTGCTCTGCGCCGTGCCCGGCTGCGACCACCGCGACTGCCACGGAGGCCCCTTCGTCTTGGTCTTCGTCGGCAACGACGACGACGACGGGGAGGAGACCGCGTCAGCATCCTCCTACTCGTCTGAGACAAGAACGTGGACCGCCCCTTCCACCGTTCACCATGACGATTCCCTCGAACTCGAAAGCAAGCTCAGTGTCCTCGCGGGAGACGCTGTCCACTTCCTCGCCTACTTCGGCAAAACCATCCTGCGCTACGACCTCACCAAACTGGAACTATCGGTGATCCTCCCGCCGGCGGTGTACGGCGACGGCGACGCTCTCCTCATGACGGCGGCGGAGGACGGCGAGCTGGGGCTCTCCCTCTTCGACGGAGAGGCCTCCCTCCACCTCTGGGCGAGGGTGGCGGGTGCAGCAGATGGGGATCCGGGGTGGGTGCGGCGCAATGTCATCAACCTCTACACTGTTCTCCCCTTCTTTGATCCTGTACACTCGCTGTCTCTGGTTGGCTTCGCGGAGGGCACCGACATCATCTTCCTCCACACGGATCACGGCGACTACAGGATGGAACTCAAGTCACTGCAGATCAACAAGCTGTGGGAGAAGGCCAGATATTTTAATGTCTTCCCCTACATGAGCTTCTTCGTTCCAGGTACATCCTTACAATTTGCTAGCCTTAGGATTTAGGATCTGAAAGGGCTTAGGATTTGGGAATCGTTCAGTTCAAAGTTTCAGAATTGAGCATGCCTCTTGCTCAATTCATCAATCGTGATTCAGGGATATCTTTTCTGTGTGTCTCAGACTTTCAGAAAGAAAAAAAAATTGTTTCTGACAGCGACATGAAAACAATTTTGAATGTACTTGGTTGGCTCATAATTAGCATCAATCAGATAGTCATAAAAAGTTCTGAAAATAATTGATAACACTGATAAAAGAGTGATTCATTGATATTCAGTACTAAGTTCAGTATGCTTCAGAGAGGGACATGAAAACAGTTTTGGATATTTGGTTGGTTCATAAGTAATACTAGAATGGGCGACGATAATGTGATTGAGAAAAGTATATGTGACACTTGGAACATTAACTTGTTAAGGACCCACTAGAATGGGCAAGATATATTATTCTGATATAACTTTTTTGTGTGTTGATAATAACGATTATAACTTGTCTGCATCCTTTTCAGGTCGTGATAGGACAAATTGCCATCGCCAGCAATTACAGCAGTAAACTAGTAGCAAACAATGTGTCCAAATTTTGCTAATCCGTCAGATTCGACTAAGCGTCTTGCTGTTGGTATCTGTCTTGGTTATTTACTTGAAGATAGTGATATGGAAAACTCTGGACTGAAGATGATGCATCCCATCTTTGCTGATCTTTTGCCTTGGTTGTTTTCACTTCATGTCGATCTTTCTGTCAGGCTGTAATAATTTGCAAAACTAGCCCAATGTCTTCAGGATGTGGAAGAATGTAATAGGCTAGACTTTCTCGCCGTTTGCTAAAACTGGTCGGATGGTACCAGTAAATGGAGCCCTTTTCCTTAATTCTTTTTCCTGTTTGAACTGTTGTTAAACCTTCATTTCTATAATAGAATACTGAAGTTCAGTATGTTTCAGACAGTACATGAAAACAGTGTTGAATATACTTGGTTGGATCATAAGTTATATCAATCAGATAGTTATAGAGAAAGTCTGAAAAAATTGACAACGTTGATAAAATAGTGATTTGGTGCTACTAAGTTCAGCATGTTTCAGATTTTCAGTGGACATTGCTCAGCATGCTTCAGAGAGTGGCATGAAAACGCTTCTGAATATTTGGTTGGACAGCAACATTAACAAAACGGTGACGATAATGTGCTTGGGAAAAGTATATGTGACACTGGGTACTTTTAACTTGTTGAGGATCAACTAGAATGGGCAAGATATTTTGTTCTGTTATCATTTTCTGTCTGTTGACAATACTTGTTTTTGGTACTATTTGTCAGTAGTAGGAATGCTCTCTCAAAATACTTTGTAAATATTAGTTGTAAAACGATTACAACTTTTCTGCATCTTTTTCAGGTCGTGATAGAAACAACTTGCCATCTCCAACAATTATAGCAGCAAACTAAATGGGTCCAAATTTTGCTAATACGTCAGATTCTTTTTTTTTCGCCGGGCCCTAATACGTCAGATTGAGCCTCTTGCTGTTGGTATCTTGGTTAATTACTTGAAGCTAGTGATATGCAAAACTCTTGACTGAAGCCGATGCATCCCATCTTTGCTGCTTGGTTAGTAGTCATAAGAAATTTGATAGGTTGAGAGGATACTTCAGAAATTTCTTTTGGTGTTGCTGTAAGTGCTTTATTACACTGCTAAATGAAGAGACGATTTCTTTTTATGGGGGAACACACAAAAGCATGGTGTGTCATTCCATTAAGGAGTTCAGTACAACGATGAGGTTCACCTCATCAAGGCACAGGGCCTGTACAAATAAAGAAGAGATGATTTCGAATAAAAAATTGAAAAGATGATTTATTAATACTACAAATGTATAATTCTAAGTTCTCTCAGACGTTGTATAGAGAGAAAAAAAAACAATATTTTGTTTTCTGTTGGGCGTTATAGCTAAGGAAGCAGTTATTTAGCCTTACCAACTGTGTTTCCCTCCATCCATTTGTACCAAGCCATGACTTTCAGAGCTATGGTTCATGTTTACTTCTAGGCTTATCGTTAAATGTTTACACACCTTTCAGTTTCAGCTTTCAATCCTTGTACCAGGTTTTTGGGTTAATTGTATACCTCACATTTTAGTTCAAATGCAAGCACACCGCGCATCTTGAAATGAAAATTTTCACTCACATGGGAAGAACCAATCGGCTCTCTCCCATGTCCAAACATTTCCCTTGCCATTTTTACTCTGACGCCGACAACAATGCTGCAGAGTTCGCTGCCTCGGCTGCCCGTTGTCACCACCATCCTTGTAGGTGGTCTTTGGCCGTCACGGCTGTGTCCCCTTGTGGCTCTTGCCGTTGGATTGTCTACCTGTTGCCACATCGCCTTCTCTTAGTTCCAGCAACCGCTTCCTACTGAACTGAACTCCGTTTTGCTGGAGATGGACACCTGCAAGCAGTGGCAGAGCCCAGATTTGAGTGATACGGGTGTGAAGTTAGGTTACTCATCTAAAAAAAGTTCAAACTGTAATAGGGAAGTTCAAAGTGACAAAAAATAAATGCTGTCAACCGAAATCACAAATATGTTAGGGAAAAGTTACGATTTAATATGGCGATCCTTCACACCTTAAAATAGGCTGATCACATCATTGTGACCAACTTGTAGAAAAACTAGTGCAGAATGAACATAGCCAATCAAACCATATAAGTATGCATCACCCATGTTACACATTAGTTTGTTATTCACATAATTCACTGCAATAAAAAGCTTGCTCAACAGATTATTCATTCAAATGAAAATTGGTACAATGAGCTGCGCCTTATCGATGGAATTGGTCTGCCACTTAGGATGAACACATTTTTAGGCCAAGCCAATTCTGGTGCAATATATTTCTTACTACTCGGCCGATTTAGAAGCAAACAGACTAACTATTTCCTGAATCATGCCTAAGCAAACATGTAGAAGCATTGAAATTTTACATCAAGATTGAGTCAAGTACCTGGAGTGTAGAAGCTCGTATAGGGAAAGACGGCTTTGAAGTATGCCCTCTCACAAACCTTCCTAACACACATTGATTTGAGCTCAATCATGAAGACGCCAGCATCTGTTCTCACAAAAACGATATCAGCACCATCCGCAAAGCCAATCGGGGCTGGTTCTGCAAGCTCACATTTTACTGGTTCTGCGCAATCAATACTTGGTAGCAAGCTCTCTAACTTGATGACCCTGTTCTTCTCCCATCTGACACCACCATCACCACCATCCAGGCTCACATCACTCGACCACATGGAGAGGATGGAACCCTCCATGCCGGCGAGCCCGAGCAGATTGCCCTCCATTGCCATGACCACAATGCCTCCCTTGTACACAACCGGTGGATGGATCCGAGAAAGGGAACACTCCCCCATGTTGTACTTGAGGATTCCAGAACCTTCCTCAAGGGCGAAGTGGAGCGCATCTCCGACGAGGGCGGCGGGCTTCCTGTCGATGTCGCAATTGGGGGTTAGATTGAGGTTGATGAGGTTGTGGTAATCGGAGGTCGTTGGGCTCCACGAATCGGAATCCGACGAGTACACGGTCGCCCACGGCCACGAGTTCTGCTGCTCCGACTCGTCGATGCCCACGACGACGACGAGGAAGGGGCCGCCGCGGCGGCAGTCGAGGTGGTTGCATCCGGCGGCGGAGCAGAGCACCGCGGCGGTGTAGGACTTGAAGTAAGGGAGGTTCGGGCGGGAGAGCCGACGCCGTCGTCCCGTCATGGGGTGCCACACGGTGAAGTCGGCGCTGAAGGGGAACTCCTCGAGGAGGGCGCGGCCGTGGCGGCAGTCGAGGGCGACCCAGCTAGGGCACCTGATGTCCGGCGGGGAGACCGGGGAGGCGGTGACGGGGACGAACCGGTTTTCGCCGCGGTGGTCGCCGCCGACGACGTTGTGGAGGAACCCCAGCAGGGGAGGCGCACCGTGGAAGTCGCGGTAGCTGCGGAGGAAGACTGGGTCGGTGAGGAGACGGTGCCAGGGCTTGCAGACGGCCAAGGCGCGGACGAGGCACGCCGGCTCGGACGGCCGGAGGCGGAGGAGGATCTCGGCGACGAGATCGTCCGTCAAGCCATCAACTCCGGCGGCGGCGGCGCCGCCGCAATGGTTGCTCATGTCGGTGGGGATTCGTCGAGGACGGGAGTTGAGAGTTTGCATTAATATATAGTGGGCCGTTTGGGCCTTGGTCTGTATACTAATCTTGTGGGCCTAATGGGCCTTATCGTCACACGCACTAGCATACATGAAGCCCAACGGGTTGAAATTTGAACGAGCACCTACTGTGGAATAAGTTCACCTGCCGTCCCTCAACTTTACGTCGAGTTTGTATGACATTCCTAAACCCCGATATCAGAAATCTTCATCCCTAAACTATATAAAACCATGCAATTTGGGTCCCATAACAGTATGGACCTCTAGTTTCGCTGACGTGACATCCTAGTCAGTAAAAAAAAAGTATGTGGGGCTCATATGTTAGCCACCCTCTTCTTCCTTCTCTTTTCTTCCTGGACGCGGCTAGCCGGATAGGGTGGGCTGCTGCTGCCTCCGCCTCACACCTGGTGGCAGAGAAGACACCACGCGCGGCAGCGACGTTGTCCTTTTGATGCTCTCGTGAAGCAGCACAACACGGCAGACAGCGCTCTCCAGCCTCTGGTTCATGCTCGTCGTCTCCGCCACCGTGACGATGCTGGTGCGCCACTGCCACGCCTCCGGCCTTGGCCATGACGCCGCCCAACTCCGGCAGTGCCAAGCCAGTCACCATCGACCACAAGTCGATGCTGACCGATTCTTCTACCGGAACAGAGTCCGACAGTAGAGACAAGCCATGGTCAGCGTCATCCTCGCTGCCGGCGGTGGTGCACCCGTTCACACGCGCGCTCGCGGCAGCGGACGACAAGGGCGACCGGTGCGGCAGGCGGTACGTGTACATGCAGGAGCTGCGAGGGCGGTTAGATCCGCACGCCGACAGGGAAACCGTCTACGCCTCTATCTCAGCCGCCTCTGCCTCCACCTCTGCCTCAGCCCACCTCCGCCTCCACCTCTGCCTCAGTCTCAGCCGCCTCCGCCTCCGCTAAGCCCGCCGCTCCCGTGCTCGCCCGTCACCCACCGCCTCCCCGCTCGGCGTCTACCCATCTGTTCCCTCCTCCCGTCACGAGACGCTCGAGGCGACGGAGCTCGTCCAGGCTCGCCGACTGCCTTCCCCTCTTTCCCAGGGTTGTCGGCTGCCTCTCACCCCTCTGCTGCTGGCGGCCTCCCTCACTGAAGAAAAGAGAAGAGAAGAGAAGAAAAGGGAAGAAAAAAGAGATGCGGACCTCATATTTTTTCTCACTTACATGTGGGCCCTATTTTTTTATTTTGCTAACTAGGATGCCACGTCAGCGAAATCAGAGATCCATACTGCTATGGGACCTAAATTGCATGGTTTTGTATAGTTTACGTGTGAAGATTTCTGGTATTGGGAATTAGAGATGTCATACAAACTCGACGTAAAGTTGAGGGACTGCAGGTGAACTTAGGCTGTGTTCGTTTCACTGCTCTCCCAAAGCAAACAATGCACACGGAAAACGGAACAGTCCATTAACGCGTAATTAATTAAGTATTAGCTATTTTTTTAAAAAAATGGATTAATTTGATTTTTTAAGCAACTTTTGTATAGAAACTTTTTGCAAAATATACACCGTTTAGCAATTTGAAAAGCGTGCGCACGGAAAACGAGAGGGAGAAGTTGGGAACACAACTCAGCCTTATTCCGTCTAGTGTAGCATAGCTGAAATCTTTGTGTGATTTTGCAGGAGCTCAAATCTTCATCCAAAAAACTTAGAGCAGATCGCTGACACTGACATGACATGACATGAGTTGCATTAAGATCATTCTGCGATATACATGAAGTTATTGTTGGCAGTGTTTTCGAAGACTTAACTTATATAGTGTTCTCGTTTGCCTTTTAGCTTATAAGTCGCTGCTTAAATTTAATTTTAAACCTTCATTTTGAAATTTTTTTGAGATTTTCTTCATCCTTGTTTATTTCCATTATTGGTTTAAATCCCTGAACTTGCTTACACATGTGCCCAAATTGTTTTTGCTTGTTTGCTTATACAACAGTCAAAATTTCAAAATTTTGAACCTAAGTTTAAACTATTCTAGACAAATTTTTTGCCAATTTTAAACTGCTAAAAGTAAAAGTAAAAAAAAATGTCCTACCCTAAAATCATTTTGTACTAGCTCGTTTATTTTTCCAGGACGGTGCTCATAGGCAGCCAACACACTGCGAGTGTAGTGAACCAAAAGGCATTCTATTAGCTTCTGTCGTCGTTTTGCAGCATGTTGGCAATACCACATGCGCAGGGAAACACCACACGTGGTATTCCCCTCACCAATAAATACATTAGATCTACCACTACTAGTACTAGTACACTATACATTCTGTAGTAGTCGTTGCTCCGTAGAGTAGATGAGCGTCTCCGTCTTCTTGTGCACCTGCATTGCGTTTTGCAAGTGTGCTTTCCAGGCTGGTTGTAGTGTTGCCAGCGGCCCGATGCATCAGCTACCTTCCGATGAATTTTTTTTGTATTTTTAGATTTTTTTTTAATATTTACAGAAATATTATAGCGGCAAAATTTTTTGTAGAAATAGACCCTGCCGCCCTTGCAGAGGGCGGCAAGCTGATGTGGCACACGGTGCCGTGTACGCCTTTACGGCGCCCACACGGCGCCGGATGCGCATTTTACGTCTAGGTCCTTATCGCCCTCTGTAAGAGCTGCAATGGTAGTTAATTTGCGTTTTGCCCCTTGCCGAGGGTGGCAAGGTCCTAACCCCCCACTGCCAGCCGCCCCTTGCAAAATGACAGCCCCCGCGCCCCCGGCCGAGGAGCGGGAAAATTTGCAAGCGGCCCCTTGCCGGCTGCGTGCAAATTTTTCAACTCCACTAAACGGCCGTCTCGCGCGTCTGCCACGTCAGCTTGCCGCCCTCTGCAAGGGCGGCAGGGTCTATTTCTGCAATTTTTTTTGCCGCTATAATATTTCTGTAAATATTAAAAAAAATCTAAAAATAAAAAAATTCCTCATCCGAATGCATTGCACCTGGGCCACTTGGGCCCCATGGGCCAGGTCCGTCAGACCGTCTCTCTCTATAAACGACCGTGTATTATGGCCTTGTGGCCCGATAACGGCCCATGTAGGCCAACCCTCCATCTTTATGAGCCGAGCCAGGCCGGGCCAGGCCTGCAATGGCTCTTCCTCCCCGATACTGGCCCAACACGACGAGGCGACTAGGGTAGCGAGCAATTCTCCGCTCCGCTCTCTCCTCCGGTCAGTAGGGAATCGCTCGCGCCGCCGTCCGCCGCTACTCGGACATTGCGCTGCCATCAGACCGGACGCGGTCCCCCCTGCGCAGTCGGCCTGCTACTGCCGCCGCCGGTCACAGGTGTGCTCCCCTAAACTTTTTCCTCATTTCAACTGTGAGCCACCCACGCCCTCTGTCTTCAAGAACCCACTGCACCTGCACAAGCGCCTCTCTCTCTCACACACACACAACCCTTCAAGTGCAAGCACTCACCTACCTGAGTCAGGTTCTAAATCATGCACTAAGGGTTCAGCTTATATTTGGCTATTTGCAAATGTGTTCCTGCTGTATCTGTAGAAAGCAAGCATCCTGTAGGTAGTACAGAGTAACAAGCTTTTGTTTCTTCGTATATGTGTTCTCCCCCCTTGAAGAGACAACTGAACTATTCTAGGAGGACTTGGTATCAGAACCACTTACAGTATAAGGCTGTGTTTAGATCCAGCGGCGAAAAATTTTGGCGTGTCACATCGGATATACGGACACACATTTGAAGCATTAAACATAGACTAATAATAAAACAAATTACAGAATCCGCCTGTAAACAACGATACGAATTTATTAAGCCTAATTAATCTGTCATTAGCAAATGTTTACTGTAGCACCACATTGTCAGATCATGGAGCAATTAGGCTTAAAAGATTCGTCTCGCAATTTACACGCAAACTGTGTAATTAGTTATTTTTTTCATTTATATTTAATACTCCATGCATGTGTCCAAATATTCAATGTGACGGGGTGAAAAATTTTGGTGAAGGATCTAAACAGGCCCTAAAGGAACGGATGACCATGTAGATAATTGTACCTTGTAGGATATCAGGCTAACGCGTTTATGGAATCATGCAGCTTAATTTGTGATATCTTCTGCCTCTAGCAGCAAACCACCTTTTCTTTGGATCCATCCTTTTAAGCTCAATTCAGGCAACATAGTTCAATAAATTGGTTTAATGACATCTTCTTCTAACTGAGTTCAAAAGAGTATTGAAAATAATGAATCCAGGTTTTAGCAGCTCCTTGAATCTGGCCTATATGTAGTGTATGCCTGCTTGCGTCCGTTCTGTTAATTCACAGCAGCAAGGCATATCCTAAGTTCTTATGAGAAAAATAAATAGATTTTTCTTGCATCGGCCTCATGTTTCTGTTTCTCATATAATTATTTTGCTTTGTCTTGACTCTGATATTCATGTTTGTCATGCCTTGTTGAGTTAACTACTCGTTCAAATGAATTTAAAACATAAGGCTTTTTTTTTATGCAGCTTCGACCACAAGTCTGGAACATTTCTCCTGTGACAAGTTCCCTCACTTTCTGCTTCGGTTTCGAGTATGAAATATCAGTGACTCAGGGAGCAATATTTCTATGGGAAGAGAAAAACTGCACAAACAACGCTCTGGTCGTCTGACTGAGTCCTTCAAAATGGAGAGGGCCAGGACTATCCTGACTCATAGATATCCATATCCACATGAGCACTCAAGACATCTCACGATTTTTGTATTTGCCATCTGGCTTTTCTTCGTTTCATGGGATAACTTGCAAACTCTAGTAATGAAGTTGGACAAGATTTTCAATGGTGGTCGATGTTTTCTTGTTTAATTCATTGCTTCTATTTCTTCTCATCACCTTTTATTAGGAAGACTATCAGACCAAGCCATTCAAATTTTAGCTGTTGGTAAGCATGCTAATTTACGTGTATGCTCCTTATAATGATGCATGCTAATTTACGTGTGAGTCTTCGAGCAGGTAAACCTGATGTATTTGTTCTCTAAAGCTATTCTCTGATGCAGGTATATTGCTTGGATATTCTTGGCAGCATTATACCATTTCCCCAGTTCTCAGTCAATGGGGTTGGATTTACAGATGAAAATTTCTCTTTTCCTCACCATGTCTCCTCTCTAATTTCTTGTTCGTATTCCATGTCATACTTCTTGGCCTATCGTACTGGGCCTTGTTTCTTGCATGGCAGATAAAAAGGCAGAGATGCTTACTAGTAGTATAATCCAAAATTGTGCAGTAAGTTTCATGGCATACAATAACTATATGAGTGTTTTTTATTTTCACCAAATCTTGTTTAGCTACCTGTGCAGCTGTCCCTTATGTATGTTTCTGCATTTTGTATCATGTTGCTGGTTATAAGTATAGCTTGTTCTGTATTTTACAGCCACTGTGGTAACAAAACATTTTCAAGAGATAACTCTATTGGTCATATAACTGCTAGCTGGACTTCGTTCTCTCTGTGGAAAACAAATGATGGCAATTCATTTGTTCCAAAGCTATTGCTATACATAAGTTTAAATAGCAGATTTTCTAATCCTGGTTTGCTCCTGTTGGCTCTCCTAGCGATTACCCTCTTCCACCTAAATGGGCAATTTATGGACAAGTTAGGATACTTCACCTTTTTCATTTCTCAAGGTGATTTTTTTTCAATTTATTCTTATCTTTTATGTTTGCTCCAATTAGCTTATGGATCCAGATATTCCAATGACATTTCACCTGTCTACTCTTTATGAACTACATTCATTGGTCTTTACATAGCCAATTATGTCGTGGAGCGGTTGACCGGACATGTCAACTATCTGAACACATACACCTGATAGCTTTCTATTGGTGTGTATTATGAAAATTCAGAAGTCAAAGATTTGGGTTCTGTCATCATGAGAAAGCAACATTTGATCTTGGAAAAGGGAACTAATGGTAACTGTTACTCATCTGTAATTTTACGCAGTACCATCATGGTTTACAAAGTTTTATTCCTTGCCATTTGCTTGTGTGTTTTATTTGTTATGCTAATGATGTCTTGGAATGGAATGTCCTATGATATTTCCAAGACACTACTGTGGGTTGATCTATCAAAAATAGGACTGATAAAATCTAAATTGCTTTGAGCAGATTGGTTTAGTGAACTGCAAACATTCATGACGTATATCTGTCATAAAAGTTGGCTGGCTGGGTGGTTTCTACCTCAGAAGAGGAGTTATTTTGCTTTATAATTTCCTAATGGATGGTGTGTTTTTGGCCTTGACCAAGCTCTTCATGGTGACATTGATGTCTATCAGTTCAAGTCTTTTGCAGAGTTACGTCAACAGAAGGCAATTTCATTATGTGATATTTAAAGTGTTAGCAAATTATTTTTGTGGCATATGCTTTGGTCTAAATTTCTGAATTTGATGATTCAGTTCTTCTGGTGAAAATCTAACTTGACTGTAGTGCACCATCAACATTACTCTACACATCAGCACACACTAGACATTATTATCATGAGCTGCATGTGGATTTTGTAGTAACTAATTCTACTAGTAAGTAGGAGTATGTGGGTTGGAGAAAGTGATTCTGTAATTCTATAACTCATGAGTCAAATTGGTTTCTCGGTTGGTACTTGGGTGATAAAACTGGAACAGATGTTGCATTTTAGAGAATGGTTGTGGTGGGGCCTTTGTGCATTCAGCACATGTCTTTGAGAATTTCAGAAAAAAATATGGGAACAAATATGAAACCAAGGTTGCATATCCTTCTTATGACGATTCTAGCATGCTAAGGTTGATTCCTGCTTGTGTGCCTTCATTTGGTTCATTGCATAGCAGAGCTTGATCTTTCATGTCGATGAATTGATTTTATTTATCACTAATTGACTTCTCTATGTTGTTTGTCCTTCCAGATTGCACTTGGTAATATTTTGAAGTTTCCAAGGAAGAATTGGCAGTTTGATGTGATTGGCGGTTTTGTGTAGTTTGTTTGGTTTTCTTGGTGTTTCTGCAGGTGAGAGACTAAATTATTTTTATTTGTGAATTAATCTGTAGGAGAACCATTGTGCTTATGCAGTATGTGGTTAATGTGAATACTTATAGATTAAAAAGACCATCCAAATTTCATATTCATGAATGCTAAATTGTAAGTCCATGGAAGGATTGTCCTCCAGCATCATATACAATTGTCTGAACAAAGTAATACCATATATGTTTGGCACAGAAAAATACCTTAGTGGTATGAGTTCACTGATAATTATTCCCTGCTACTGACATATACTCTTGGAGTATTTTAGGACTTCAGAAGAATGCCTGATACCCTCTGTTGACTAAGATTTAGGAAAATCATTAGGGCTTTTCTCATAGAATCATTTCAGGCCTATTTCCAAGGGCGCATTAACATATCTGAGACTTCATGAACACATTACCTCATAGGTTTATACTTAAAGTCGTTCTTTGTAGGATAGTTGCCTCGAAGTTTTCTTTGTACTCTTTTCAATGAATTCTATGTACCAACAATTGGTGATAATTCTCATCTAGGTGATGAATGCGCATGTACCATACGATAGAAGCTGGAGCGACAAGAACCACATTATCAATTTTGAATACTATAGTATCAAATTGATATTAGAGCAGCACTAAAAGTTTCTCAATTACTGTTCTTTTGTGGCCTGACATAAGTATGGTAATGCTGTTCCGTGTGACTCCTTTTGTATCTTACGTGAAGACTCTTGGGCTGACTGTGTCAATAGTTACTTCACTGAAATGTGGAATGTTGTTTATGAGATTCTAGAGCATTCCTATGAATCCCTGGCGGGTGTTGTTACCCTGTTGATGCTACGATTTTTCTTCATACCCACAAAACTATGTCATAGAAGACGTCCCTTGCTTGGTTTTCTTCATGCTGATGCTCATCTAACTTCAGCAGTGGTACTGATGCTTCTTGCAGAATTGGCTATTGAGATATGCATCTGCAACAATCCATTGGCAACATCAGGTCAGTGTTTCATTTTCCTTCTTTTCTGTTTTGCATGCATCATTGCTTGATTGATATATCATGTAATGTTTCGTCGGCTTGAATCCTTGCAAGCTATAACCCTGTGTTCTCTATTGGTTTAAGATGCAGTGTACCATTTTCAGTTTTCACCATGCTTTACCACAGCCATCAGAATCTCTATGCAGTTCCATAATAGTCTGTAATAGCCCATAAATGTTTGGAGAAGAGAGAAGCACTGTGTATTATTAGTATTGAATTGGTTCTAATACCCTTTTATCTGTTGGCAACTTGGCACATACATGTTTTTAATTTTTGGTCTCAGCTATCTTTTAGTCCTGAATGTTCATTTTCTGTTCATGTCTCCATCCAGTCTATCATACCCTCTACGGAGTGGTCTCTACGAGTGGTACCGCAAGCCGGAAAAAGAGCATTTTCCTGATCCCACGGGGGCTTCACAGTCGTCTGGAACAATGGACCTGTAGTCTTTACCCTGGCACCTGGTGAAGGAATTAGAGTATTTCATGTTCTGTTTTGTGCTTCCTTATGTCTGCATTTGACATCCCTGAAACTGTAAAAATATCAGAACCACTCATGGTGGCGTCCTATACCATTTTCAACCATGTAATATAAGATGAACTCATGAACATGAAAGATAAGCTCTGCTTATATGTAATGGACAAAAAGAAGGCACATGAGCAGGAAAACATTGGACTGCACAGAATAATTTTCATGTTTGTTTCATAGAATTCTCAGGATTCACATCTTTCTCTGCTCAGTTTTATTCAACCAATTTTTTTACAGCTTTCAAACTGCTATTACTAATTGCCTGGAGCATAATATGCATGGTAGGGAACTGTCATCCTGAACTCCGGGGATAAGCCATGGCCCCTGTAGATCTCTTCGGTTTCTTGTGTACTGATGTTTACCATGAAGATATGTCCCGCCACTTCGATCAGAATGGCACCTTGCAGGAAGCCGATCGGGTGCGCCGACGCAGTGTTGATGGGTGGAATGTTCTTTAGCTCTATCCATCTTTGTGGCGACCAGGTGGTGGAACCGCCCTCCCAATCCCAGAAGTACATCTTGTAGTTGTCCACCCAAGTGAATCTGAGATGGTCACCTCCCTCCGCCGTCATCAGCATCGTAGAGCTCCATTTGTACATGTCAAGCGGCGGAGGGGGGGACACGATGATCTTCATCTTCTTCGACCGAACATCAACCTCCAGTATACTGCAGCTATCGATGGTCGGGATGTAGACATGCTCTCCAATCACAACACTGATCTTCAGGTCCAGATCAAGGCGCTCATGAACATGGATATGCTGCTCCTCCCAGGCGCTGTCATCCGACAAGTAGAATGCAGCTGTGGTACAATCCCGGTCTCTGGCAGAACTGATCAGCACAACATGGAAGGACTCCCCCTGACACTGCTTGTGATCACAGTGTGGAATCCAACAGAGAACAGAAGATGTCCAGTGCCTTCCCTTGGGGTTGATGGGGATGGGGATCCTGATGAGGGCACTGGTAATTGGATTCCACACCAGCAGGTTGTCTCCTTCAATGTCATAGAGCAGTAGCATTCCATGGCGTCCATCTATCACAATTGCATGAGGAGGAAAGACTTCTCTCGCCGGACGGAAATAGGTAGTGGCGGGCACGAAAATGGCTGCATCACCGACTTCTCCAGCAGAGTAATCGTTGAAGAAAAATCCCAGCAGTGGTGGACGATTTAGCTCGCAGTAACGACGGATGAAAACAGGGTCGGAGAAGATGCGCTTCCATTCCTTGGATACCAATGAAAGGCGCATCAGCAGCTTAGGATCAGCAGGAAGTCGCGCTAGAATCTCGTGCACAACATCCTCCGGCAAGTCCATCATCAAGTTGGAGTTCCTGCTGCTTGCCGCACCGAGGCTGGAGCCGGTGGTGTTCGCCGCGGCGGCGCACATGGTGAGGTTCGTCGACTCGGTCATCCTCCCGCCGACGATGCTGCGGGCCATGGCCGCCATGAGCTCGCCCCTGGTGAGAGTGGAGTCGAACGCGAAGGAGAGGCCGGTGGTGTTCGCCGCGGCGGCGCACATGGTGAGGCTCGTCGACTCGGTCATCCTCCCGCCGACGATGCTGCCGGCCATGGCGGTGGTGGGGAGGGTGGGTAACGGCAAGGGCAGCAGCTGGTGGGGGGAGGTGTAGTTGAAATCGCCGTCTCCGGTGGCGGAGGACGAGCGGGAAGGGCTGGGGTGGCGGCGGCGATCGTTGGAATCTGCCATGTCGAGGTTTGATTTTGAATTGGGGGAGTGGAGGTGAGGAGGGGTGGAAATGTCAGAGAGAAAGGAGAGGGAGCCTCTTATTGGGTGGGCTTTCTTTGAGAAATACAAGTGGGCTTCCGTCCGAAACAAAGTTTCTGGTAGTTGTGGCCTGTGGTCTTTTTTCTTGCGAAACAAGAAGGATAAGTCCATTTGGACTCCCTCAAATACAAGCTGTTCTATGGCATCCTCAAAAGGGTTGATCTGTGGGCGTTAATGTTTTGAGTTTAAATGAAAGGTTCTGTCAATTCTTATTATCAGCAATATAATTTATAGGATGCCATCTATGGCATCCTCAAAAGGGTTGATTTGTGGGCGTTAATGTTTTGAGTTTCATCAAATGAAAGGTTCTGTCGATTCTTATTATCAGCAATATAATTTATAGGATGCACACGATCAAGAAGAGTTGATGACACGGATGTTTATACTGGTTCAAGCCTTCAGTGTGAGGTAATACCCTACTTCAGTTGGTGTAGATTGGATCTGTATCGGTGTGCACAGATCAACGATGAAATGATTGATGGCGCGTGTGTAGATAAAAGTGTGATCAACCCCTTAGGGTTTCCCCGGCGCTCCTTATATAGGCATGGAGGTGGTCGACTAAAGTTGATAGGTTATCCCTTATAATCCGAGTTTCTGTCACCTATTAATATGGGATAGGATCAGCTACCTTATCCTTTATCTTTTTCTTCATTTACAAGATAGCCGCATGGGCCTAGGCCTCGTGGCTCACCTTACGCCGCACGGCCCACAAGCCATGCCATTGCTATGGGTACCCGGATATCGCGTATCCCACGGGTTCAAACTAACTACCTAATTTTTCTCCTTTTCTGCTTTCAGCAAAATTTTATGAGCGGATTATCTCGTACGTAGGGTGGATTATCTCGGCTCATACAGGCGGACTGGCCGGATTTAGGCCTTAAGAATGGTCCAGGATTAAGCCCCATACAAATTAGGCCCAGATGTTCCTCATGCTGTAAGTGTTCCACCACTGAGTCACTGACAGCAGGACCCGTAAATGCGGACCTCGGGCCCACGTGCAGACACACACAGGCTCCGAAACCAGCACACGGAAGCGACAAGAGAGCGACCGATCCCCAATTCGCCGCGCACACACACGGCGCCGGCGGCGAGCCGGCGACCTTCCCCTCCGCCATGGACGGCCGTCGCAACGGCGAGTACCAGCCGACCCGGTGGCCGCCAGGCACGGGGGTGGAGGAGAGGGACTCCGCCTCCTTCCCCGCCTCCATCCTCCTCTGCGCCCTCGTCGGCGCCACCGCCACCACCGCCGCGGTACGCGCGTAGTACACTCGTCCCCCTCCCGTCTCCCCCCGCATCCCTCGAGCCCCAATCCGTGCCGACTTGGATGTGCTTCAGTCCATCCGATGCGCGATGCTTCGACTCTAGCTCACTGGGAATCTAAAATGATTGAGCGGTTTATGTTTTCTGTGTTGATGTTAACGCGTCTGGATTTGTGATTTTGTGCGTTCGTCTTGTGGATTTGTAGTTTGGTCAGCTGCGCAGGACGATGAGCTGGTTCTACACGCAGGTATAGCGAAATGTGTCTTCATTGGCTTTTGCCATGGGTTTGTAAGCTTCATGGCTCTATGGCAAATTTGGGCGAGAGGTGTTAAATTTGGTGTACTTTGAATGAAGCTTAGTAGGTCGGAGCCTTGTGTGTACTGGGAAGACATACCACGTCGATCGAATCGGCGTGGCGAAGCCTGGGGCCAGTATTACCAGAGGATGAGAGAGAAGAATGAGGATCAGAGGGAGAGAGTGGTCAGTTCTCTGATATCCCATAAGACATCAGAAATGTGTTTTGCCCATTTGCATTTCAATACTTATGTTTATCATTCAGTACACCTGCAAAAAAAAGCGTGTTGGATTAGGATTATACCTCAATGATTGCCCATGGTCTTTACAGATTAACTCATAAAAAACAGACGTTGCTTTAGAGATTTGTAAGCTGCCGTTATTGATGATCACCTCAGGTTGTTCCTAATTAAACTATATATCTTAGTAATATCTGGTAAACATGCGTGTTCAAGAAAATATTTGGTGTTGCTTTGTATTCACACGCCAGTATGTTTCAACTAATCCAAGCTACTATCAGAATAGTCGAAGAGATGAGTGGTACCGGGATGCAGAGTCATTTTATGCTAACCAAAGAACTCATTTCAGATTGATGCCCAGGGAAGCCATGGGTTACACTATGTCACAGCACTACTCTGTCTTGGGTCTTGACAGGTATGAGTACACTCACTTTTGCAGCAATACTTAGTATACCTGTCAGTTTGATGTACTGCTCCCATCAAAAAGAAATTGCATGCCATGATATGCTAGTTTGTTGTTTATTATTTCGTTGGCTCTTATACACTCCTATAGTCCTGTTTCTGATCTCGTGATCAGTAATCAACCATGAAACTATGATGGGCATGTAAGTTTTTTCGAGAATACGCATAAGCTGTGCATATCTTTGTATTAAGACTTGAGGGGATCACAGCAAGTTTACATTGAATGAAACCACGATGGGCATGTAATGTACTAAGCTATTCTGAGTTTTCTCCTATGCTGATTACTCACTACCCTCAGATCACTACATAAACACACTGTATGATCATTTGGTATCTTAGGTATTGCCCTTAACAAAGTTTACTGCCTTTTATTTGACAGGTCAAGATTGGAGCCGTTCTCGGATGCTGAGATTAAGGTGTGTGCCTTATTTTACCAAGTCTTTTTATTTCTTGCAAAATCACAGCAGGAAGATTGCCATCGTGCTCTAGTATATTCTATAGTGTTAAATTCATATGTTTAGACAAGTCAAGACAAGAAAAAAAGGTAACTAAAAAACATCCTTTCTGGCACAGAGGATCACTAATTTACTAGAACATTCATCTATTCTTTATACAGGATAGCTAAGTTAGGTAATGAGGCATATGCCTGCAGAAGAAGGCATTTTCCTGTTCAATTTATCACTTATCCCCTGTTAACTGTTATGTGCAACTCTGAAAATTCAATGATCATTGGTACACTGTAAAACTTGGCTAATATGCTGTTTATATAGCTCTCTTTACTACTATGATCAGCAAATCTTTTGGGAATCTGGATATGTCTTGCTTATTTTCTTTATGGCGTGCATTCCAGAATGCATTTAGGAGAAAAGCGTATCATCCAGATCAAAACCAACATAACAAAGGTGAATGCAGCTCCTTTTTCTTCTCCTGTATGTAAAGCTAACATGTGTCCAATACATATGTCCTCATATTTGTCCATTTTATTTCTGTCAGAGGTTGCTGAGGCAAAATTCAAAGAGGTCATGGATTCCTATGAAGCAATAAAATTATAAAGGCAAAATGGAAGCTTATGAATACGCTCACAATGGAGGTCTGTTGTATATAAGGCGTTTGACACAAGACAAAACATGTCTCAGCTTGGTTGCTCTTCTGCTTCTTTTTTCACTATTATGTAAGCAACAACAAATAGTGTATTTGTTGTGGGTGCTGAACAGCAGATTGATGCCAAGGTATCTAGCTGTCAGACCAGCTGTTGTAGGACATGTTGTCCTTGATAAAAAAAATCCTCGTGTAGAAGTTTTGCTCTCACAAACTGAAGACAGAATTTTTGACTTTTCACAATGAGCAGATTTGCTGTCTTTTTTAAGCATGCCTGAGAATGTTAATTGTTACAGTGACAGTACATAGTTCATAGTTAAAAATTGACTCTGGGTTTCAATGAGTTCAGAGGAATGGGTGGTGCAATTGCTGTGAGTTCTGCTCTTGGAGCTGAGAGCTCCTAAAGAAAGAAGTTCAGGCTTCAATATGCTTAAAGGAGTAAATTCAGATAGATTTTTCTTTCTCCAGGTACATAACATTATACGACCTTTATAGCCCCTATTTTCTACTTGTCTGTACACTACTCATACAAGATCATGTGAAGATCTGTCATCACAACTCATACCAGTATTCAGGTGGACATAGGTTCCAAAATTCTTCAGGAAACATGAGTTGAAGCATCACAGATCAAGCTAGCAGGCAACTGTTGGGATCTCTGAAACGCATGTTCTTGTGTTTGTCATTGATGCTATTATCTAAAGAGATCACTTTCTGCGGTCTGTCCTGTTACTGCCTTTGTACTTCCATGGTAATAAGAACCGAACTTGGGATGTCTCTTGACACATCAGTTTTTTGCAGCAAGATTTTCCTTGTTCTCCTCAAACCTTTGCAACAAGGTCTCAAAGTCGAAGCCCAAGTTCTGAAATGGAACTCAAAGTCGCAAATAGGGACACCAAAATCTGACGCATCAGTAGGGCAACCTTAACAAGATTATAAGCTTTGGATCCATGATTAGGCATGGTTTTTCACAGTTTGCATACTTAAAGTGAGGAGGATAAAAAGAGAAAAAACTGTGGAGTGTCAGGAAGCCTGATATTTCGATTCTGAATCGGGCTACCGATGCTAAATTTTATTGATATAATGTTTTTTTGACGGAGGTAGTACAATGTTAAATTTTGAGTGTTTGGTAGTCGGTGAATGAACACCGGTAGTGATAATCCGGTGAGATTTCCTTAGGTCCCGTTCAAACATTGAAGATAACTTATTAGCACATGATTAATTAAATTTTAATTATTACAAATTTAAAAAATAGATATATTTGATATTTTAAAGCAACTTTCATATAAAAAGTTTTCGTACAAAACACATCGTTTAATAATTTGAAAAACGTGATAAAAAAACCGAGAAAAACTTTTAATCGCAATGAGAAAACACCACCTAGTGGAAGGGATGAATACGTTGGGTGCCTCGGAATGAAAAAGTAGAACTACGTACGTGCGGCACGTGCAGCTTCAGCGTGGTCCTGCCCGAGATTCACCGGCGGCGGAACCTGCAGCTGCTCTGTAGCAGCAAGAGATTTTGAAGGCGCGTAGCTTGCTCAGTAGCAGGCCAGCCGCTCGACGCGCCTGTCGCCGTGTACCGATCGACCGCGCGAACCCGAGCCTGAGCAGAGTCAGAGTGCTGGAGCCCGACTCGTGCACCGCGCGCGGTAGCTCGTCGCCACGCCGCACCACGAGCAACAAACCGCTTCGGCCCAATCCCGTACGTGCGTGCGCCGCGTCGATCATCAAGAGGCCGCGTCGACCGACGACCGTGAGCCGGCCACCTGTGCCGATCCCGCTTGCCACGTACGCCCGCGGACCAAGCCAACCTGTACATGTGCCCCGTGCGCCGAGTTGGCCGCCATGGACAGCTCAACCCAGGCAAGTTCCTGTGTACATCATGATGGGGATTTAATTGCTCCAATTGTGACGGCGATGCTGCTGCTGCTGACGCACTCATGAAACACCTCGTATTGTTGATTTGTTGTCGGACGTGTAGTAAATCCACTCCACTCGATCTACTAGTAGTATCTACTGGTACTTGTCCCTAGGGATGAAAACAGTACGGAATTTTTCTGGATTCCGGGCCAGTTTTCGAAAACGGAATCAGTCGGTCGGAATTTTTTCGGAATTTTTCGAAAACGGAAACGAATTCGGAAATATTTTGCCGGAAACGGAATCGAATATGATAATAGCAGTTTCCGTCGGAACTCGGAATCGGTCGGAAATTTTCCGAAAACTTTCTCGGAATTTCCGAAGTTACAGAAGGCCCATACAAGTACAACTACAAGTCCATAATACCTCCCCAGCCCAACCCAACTCAGCATCTACCCTAAGTCCTAACCTAATTCAGAATAGAGATTAGAGAATAGAGAAGAGTGAGAGACAGAGAGTCAGAGCGAGCCGGGCGGAGGAGCGGCATCCAGATCTCGCGCCGCCGCCGTCTCGCGCCGCCGCCGTCTCGTGCCGTCGCGTCCCCGCCGGCCCGCCGTCCTCGCGCTTGCGCCCGCCCCCGCCGCCCTCGCCCCCCACGGCCCCGCGCCCCTGCCGTCTCTCGTCGTTGCGCCCCTGCCGTCCTCGCCCCCGCGCGGCCGCGGCTCCGCCGTCTCGCGCCGCCAAGCCCCTGCAGTCCTCGCCCCCCTCGCCCCCGCGGCCCCACGCCGTCCTCGCCCCCCGCCCCCACGGCCCTGCGCGGCCGCGCCCCTGCGGTCTCGCGCCGCCGCGCCCCGGCCGTCCTCGCCCCCTCGCCCCCGCGGCCGTCCTCGCCCCCTCGCCCCTCGTGGCCCTGCGCGGGCGCGCCTCTGCGGTCTCGCGCCGCCGCGCCCCGGCCGTCCTCGCCCCCCGCGGCCCTACGCGGCCGCGCCCCCACCGTCCACGCCCCCCACGGCCCCGCGCCCCAGCCGCCTCTCGTAGCCGCTGAAGCCTCATGCTCCACTAGTCCACTGGGCAGTGGGCACTGGCAGTGGCAAGTGGCAACTCTTCCTCACCGCCATCGACGCCGACGACACCTCGCATCGCAACAGCCAGCAGTGGAAATGGTATGTTTTGATGAGGACGTCGGGACAACATAGCGCCAATGGATGTTTGAAGAAAATGTTGGTCAATTTAATCTTCAAGTTACATCTAATTTCAAGTTTCCATCTGATATCTGTGTACCCTTGCAACACAAGTGGATGAGCTATTTTTGTAATGAACTATTTTTGTAATGAACCCCTGCTAAAACTACCTCTAAGTCACTAAGTGATTGTGTTTGTGATGAACTATGTGTCTATGTGTACTGTTGAGACTTGGTTAAAGCAAGTTATTCACTATGTGATTGTGTTTGTCATGAACTATGGTAGATTGTTTATGATGTACTATTGAGACTTGGTTAAAGCAAGCTATTCACTATGTGATTGGGTTTGCGATGAACTATGACTGATTGTTTATGATGTACTGTTGAGACTTGTGACTTAACAATTGGATTTGATATATGTGTTTTTTTTGATATATTGTTGATTGTTGAGACTTGAGAATTAGACTTGACAAAGTTTGAAGCTCAGTTTGAGGGTTTTTTTTATTCCGATAAATTTTCGTTACCGTATCCGCGCCGATTCATTTTCGTTTCGTTTTCGGTTTCGATTATATTCGATTCCGTTTTCGTATCCGGGGTTTCCGATTCCGTTTCCGATTCCGAAAAAAATATAAAAACGAAAACGATAAAGATGGTTTCCGTCCGTTTCCGTACCGTTTTTATCCCTACTTGTCCCAGCATTGTTTCGTTTTATACTTATATCGAGATTCATAGACTTGAGATGAATATAATCTTATTCTGAATTGTTCCATATTGAAACGAAGAAATTAGCTAAACTCGATGCCATGTACGCCCACGAACCAAGCCAACCACACAACTGTGCCACATGCGCCGAGTTTGGCTGCGAAATAACTCCATTTGACATCCTCATCTTTACGAGTTTAAATCATATCCTCGAACCGTAATATCAAAAATCTGGCCGAGCTGTGGTGACCGACCGACGAGGAGGAGGCCACACTGTGAGACGCGAGAAACTGCGACGAAGCAGCGCGAGCTACGACACCGACGGTGGAGCTTAGAGAGGAGCGAGGAGGCAAGTGGTGGCGAATCTCGAGGACAGGGAATCTCGACGACACAACGGCGGGAGCTCGGGAGATTGTGTCAGCGCAGGAGGACGCGAGAGCTCGACGAGGCAGCGCCGCCGACATGCCATCGGTCACCACACTCGGGAGACGGGAGCCATCAAGCAGTGTTTTGCCCAAGCACCGCAATAGACGCCGCACTCCGACCGCCATTCCTAGAAGACCGAAGGCCTGCCTCGCCAGGCCGATATAAGCCCATGGGCTGGAAAGAGTATAATGGGCGGCCTTCCTCAGTGAGCCCAAATATTCGTGGCCGAAGGGATCAAGACTAATAAACATGCAATTTTGACATTCATCTTTAAAAAAATAATAAATATAATTACGAATACAGGTGTACGAGTTTTCAGTTTAATTTTGCCTTTTGTTTTTTATAACTTGTATAAGTATAATTTTATTTGTCATGTTTATGGAGCTAGAAAACTACATACTATTTGGCATTCTTATCATTTTCTATACTTGATGTGGACTCGCGGGAGGCGACGCGTGGCACAAAGAGGACTGGAGAAGAAGGCCCGGAGCCCCGGATGCGCGAGGCGGTTGAGCGTGCCATCGGGCGTTGGCGCAGCAGGAGACATCGATGCCCTTGAGGGACAACTGCATGAAGCGGGACATCGGCGGCATACATCGCCTTCCGCAGCGGCGGCGTACGTCGACATGGCCATCGAGAAGACGACGGGTTACCCTCCATCGATCGAGATGGGCGATCCCAACGGCCACCACCGCCTCCCCACCGGTGCCTCAACTTGGGCTCCGCATCCGCTGGCGACGTCATGATCGACCAACTCCTATGCTGGCAACCCCATGATCGAGCAACTCCTCCACCGGCGACGCCATGACCAACTCCTCCTCCCCTGGCGACGCCACAACCAACTCCTCCGCCGCCGCCGCTACTGATGCATCGATACTTCATTTTCTTGCCGTACCGGTATCGGATACGTATCCGATACGGCGATACATCTGATACTCCGTCGATGCGGTATTGGAGGAGTATCGGTTATTAAAGAGCAAAAAAAATAAAAAAATAATTAGCGATACTTGCACGATACTTATTAGATACTTCTTCGATACCTAGTCATCTAACCTCCTTGTTCAAAAGCCCATTAAAGACCCAATGATACACTGATGATATATTTACAAGTTTAATATATTTACTATATTTGTAATACGAGGCTACAAGTGTTAAGCCCGTTGATTATTTGCAACAAGCAACAATATATAAAATGTTTTTTAAAGTAATCTTATTGTTTTACCCTTTTGTAGCTCCATATATTTTATTTTTAAACATATTTTTATATATACTCGTCGTATCGACGTATTGTTGTTTTTAAAAATTCACGTATCGCCGTATCAACGTATCCGTATCGCCGCGTATCCGTGCATCACAGCTACCGCTGCTGGTGCCGATCAGAACACCAGCGTGTTCAGGGACGTCGAATTGTGCCGGGGAGAAGGGGCAGCCGCAGCGGCGGGGGGCGTCCGTGCAAGGAGTTCGCCACCAGGGGATGGTGCAAGTACGGGCGCAACTGCAAGTATGCCCAGTATAGGAGGAGCAGCGCCATGGGAGGGAGGAGTTCAGAGTTCATTGGTCTTAGCAGCGGTTACCACATGCGCGGAGGAAACGTCAGGTTAGAGTAGTCTCGATCAAGACTGAAAAACCATCCATCCGAATCATCTGGTCAGATGTTTGCCTCTGTTGTGGTGAGATAAACCACTGCGTTTTTGTTGTTAGAACGAGTGTAGTCTACTCTTGCATTTGTTTTGATTCCGTCCTGAATCCATCCGAATTTGAATTCGATCAAGGACCAGTGCTAGCTGTTTTGTTTCTGTTCTGGTCAGATGAACCACTGTGTTTTTGTTGTCAGATGAACCAGTCTAGGGAAGAAAACTTGATTAGAACCCATGCATTTGATTTGAGTTCTAGTGTCTGTTGTGGTATCTGCTCTCGAAGATTGGTAATTACAACATTGCTTGCTTGCTTGGGATTTGGGGATGCGGTCTACTATATGCCGCTGCTTCCTCTGCATTCCATTTGGGAATGTTGATGCATTATTGATATTGTTATCATTTGTTCTGATTTCTGGATTCAATCCACAGTACAACGTTGCTTGTTTCAGGTCAGATCAGACGTTTGTTAAAAGGGGNGGGGGTATAGGGAGAAGAAGAGTTATTAGAACACATATGATTTGAGTCCTACAAACTTGATGCTGTTCTGAATTGCGGTATAAATTCTGAATCCAACGGTTGATAAAATTGTGATCCTATTTCTGTTGGAATGATAACTTGTGATGGCCTAAGAGACCTTGATCTCAATGTGTTGTCACTCTCAGCTGAATCTGTGCTGTGCTTCTCCACCTAATTAAGCGAATCCGTGTCGACGCGTCAATTTCTTCCATCGGCGGCTTCCAGCATCATCCTCACCACGCCGACGGCGCTCATCGGCGGCCTGGCCTCCGCGCACGGCGGTCTCCTTGTCCTGCTTGTCCATCTCGTATTGCAGCTCACGATGGCCTCGACGAGATGGGCAGCTAGCTCTAGATATACGGCATCGTCTGCTCGCGCGCTTTTGCCGGACACGGCGACTCGGCGGCGCGGGCCACTGCCACTACACAGAAACCTTGAATGGTGCCGGTTGAAAACCCCACAAAGATACCGGATTTTTCAACCGGCATCTAGAAGTTGGTTCGATGCAATGGCTCGAATCGACATCATCCCTATCAACCAAACACAATTAAAATCATCACTGAAATCATCCAAACACAATCATAAAAATGAAAAAAAATTACAAAAACAAACACATGCCACCGTCGCCGTCGTGGATCCGGCCTCCCCGTCGTCGCATCGTCGATCTGGCCGCCCCCATTGTCGCGGCGCCCAACGGCGGAGAGGAGGCCATGCCCCACCGTGGCGGAGAGGAGGAGAGCTCCGGTGGAACACCGGGGGAGAGGAAGAAGAGAAGAGCCGCCACTGTGGCCACGCGCGCCGTGGGGAGCCGACCGTCTCTCCTCCTGCTGGATCTGGCGGAGGGAAGGGCGCCGCTGTCGCCCGTGGAGCGTCGCAGCTACCGCTGCCTTTCACGTGCGAGAGAGAGAGAAGCGGAGACCAAGAGAGAGAGAGCGCCTCACCTTATCCGCTCCTCCCCTTATCTGCTCCTCATCACTCACGGCTTGGCTCACGGCTCAGTTTTTATGGGTGTCGGTCTTTTAAAAACCGGCAACTATAATATATTATAGGTGTTGGTTTTTTAATTAACTGGTACCTATAATAAATTAAAGGTGTCGGTTTTGTTTTGCTACAGAACCGGCATATATAATCGTTTAAAGGTGTCGTTTTAGCACTTTCGGCACCTATAATGCCGACCTCTATGTGCCTTTATGTAGTAGTGTGCGCGCCTCCACCTCTACCTTCCTCATCAAGCCTCGTCTTGGGCCAAGCCCTATAGAAAAAGATAAAGCCTTCACAGATCCTCGTCTCACGTTGTTCCCAACTGCCCCCGCAGCGCGTCCCCAGGCGTACGCGCGTGCACCGTGCTGGAGACGGAACGAGATCTAGGCAAGGCATCCACCGGCGAGGCCATGCCCTCCTCCAGGCTCCATCCCGGGATGGAGATAGGCCGACTCAGTGGAATGCAGTGAAGGATGCGTCCCGTTTCGTGTCAGGCACCACGGCCTGCATCGGCACGACCCCTACTGCCCTGCTTCTTCGCCTTCGATCGTCCGCCTCCATTGGCAACGAGTGCGCGCCCACAGCGACCACAATGTTATCGTGTACGCCGTAGTGAGGGCACCGCATCCGCATCTGCATCGACCGAGACTGAGCAGAGTGCCGCCTCATGTTGGATCCGCGATTGACGCATGCACGTGAGCAAACGCTTCAATTCGGCCCAATCCTGTGCGCCCGTCGCGTCGACCCCTATGCCGGCCGCACCCTCTAGCCTCCGCTCCAAATTTGGAGTCAGACTTCGCTCCACCTCCAAATTAAGAAAGCTTTTACGGTGTTTGCATTCCAAGAAAGATAAAAATCCAACGCTTCACAATAAAAGGTACCACTTAAAAGGTATTTAAATACTAGCACATGTACTTAGGTAGTAAGGGTAAAAAGGTAATTTTTCTAGTAGATAGAGAAGGGTATAATTGTCTCTAGTATTAGTTCTAGGTACATAGGTACCGCATTGGTAGTTTGGTACTGGTACTTATGTTCTCCCAGTACGTTATTTACGTTGCCCTTTTTGAGATTTACATTTTCTTCTCAAGAACATATTCGCCTGGTAATCCTCCATTACATTATGTAGAATTCATTAATTAACAAAATTTTATATGTTTTAGGAATTAAATAACTTATTTTATAATGTCATGCATGCACCTAGATTTTAATATCGACCCAAAAATAACCATCTCCTTGATTTAGCTCACGTCCGGCAAAATGGAAACCACCTCCTAATTGCACGCCCGTTTATTGGGCAAATATGTGCATGCATGCAGGGCATGGATTGCATGCTATTTTAGAAGGCCGACAATTGCCGCAATGTCCGTACCACAGGCCAAATATCTAGAGCTATGTTCACCTTTGCCTCCTATATTTTTTTATCAGAGCTGTAGATTGCACAAATGCTCGACCATGACAAAGCTTCTCCCTTGACCGTGTCTCCTTGCGGGTGTACCTATTCAAACCCTCGAAGAAGAACAGGGGGGAGAACTCATTCCAGTCTCTTATATGAATGAAATTGTGAGTTACGTAAATAACTAATTAACTGCGTAAAGGAAATCTTAGCGGATGCGCTTCACCTTGCCATTGACTGGCCGACCTTGTCTCCTCTTCAATCTTCAACCATGTCGGCACTTCTCTCTCTGTTTTTTCTCTAGTGAACCGATTCAAACCCTAGAATAAGAACGGAGCAATGTGGGAGAAGAGAAAGAAGACACAACCTGTTTTTTCCCGTGTAGGTCTAATCGATGCATAGAAAGATTTACATTTTCTCTAGCATACAGTACCGATCAACAGAGCCAGATATTCGATTCTGTGATAATACCAATATTTTACTAGTTAATTACTCCATTATCATTGGTTACAATAATTTTTATTTCATATCTTGCCTCTCTCTTAATCAACGGTCCACATTGCTCCACCTCTCAATACCTTTAAATATCTCGCAAACACAGTAAAACCTCTCTTACTTACTTAATTACTGTGGTTGCAATATTAAAAACTGGAGTTAAAACTAATTTAGCTGCGATTGAATTTGGCTTGCAGCTAGCTGTCGTCCGGCGGGGACAAGCACAACGAGTTCGACTTCGAGTTCCTGGGCAACATCATCGGCGAGCCGTACCTGGTGCAGTCCAACCTCTACATCGACAACGTCGTCAACCGGGAGCTGCGTATCATCAACCTGTACGGTTCGACCCCACCACCTATTTTCACACCTACGTTGTCCTCTGGAACCCAGCCAGGTCGTCTTCCTCCTCGACGACACCCTCATCTGTGTCTACGAGAACAAAAACGGCACCGTGCCTTTATCTTGTCGTACACCAACGTGCCGAGCTTCTCCTCATCCACGTCGTTGTCATCGTCTCCGGTGCCATTATTCTTGGGAGGCGCTGGTGCCTTGTACTCCGTCTCCCCGGGCGGGAACTCGACGACCGGTGAGGATGAGGAAGAGAGAGAAAGAGAAAAAAAGAGTTGGTTGCTAACATATAGGGCACGTATGGGTTTCAAGCCAACTCTGTACAGTTGACTAGAGTCAAAGCATCACGTCGAATGAAATCGGAAACCATACTCGAAAATTGATATAGTTTTATGAATTCCACGACGGGCTATACCTGATATTGCAGTTCATGGATGAATTTTAAACTCGAAGATAAATTAAGAGACATAAAATGAACTTATTCATTTTGCCATTGGACGCAGATCGATCGACCGCTCCACGTACGGAATCGACTGATGGATTCAAATTATCCTATCAATTCAACCGTTCAGTAGGCATTTTTTCCTCGGCAATTCAGCAAACCCGTATTTATTTACTTAGGAAAAAAATACATACGTTTACACACCGGATACATATATGTAGATAGATATAGGCAACAGATATATAACTACAATACTGATTTTCACGTGCGGCTAAAACGATTTTTTGCGTGCGGGTAGACGGCCCGCACGCACCTAAAGGTCTGGAAAAATCACGATTTTCGTGTGCGGGTGGCGCATCAGCACGCGAAAATCCGATTTTCGCGTTCGGGCGCTTACGTTGCCCGCACGGGAAAACAAAAAACCGAAAAAAATAAAAAACCGCTGTCGCTCCCGGCCGCCGCCGCCTCCTCGTCGGCGGCGGCCTCCCGCCGGCCAGATCCGCACCACCCGCCTCCCGCCGGCTGGATCCGCGCTCCCCTCTGGCCGCACAGACGTCGACGCCCTTCCCCTCCGCCGGATGCATCGAACTCCCAATCACCCAAATCAATCGAAGAACACATCAATCAAAATTGAAGACATCATCAACGAACACAGAGGCAACATCTGCCAGCCGCCACCTCTTCACCATCACCGCCGCCGCCTTTCCGCTGGATCTGGCAGAGGGAGCAGAGGGGGAGGTCGCGGCCGCGTCAGATCCGGCGTGGGCCACCTGGGCTCCTCCCTCCGGCCGCGTGGAGCTGAGGCCGCCACGCGCCGCCGTCGTTGCCACCATCACCGCCGCCGCCCCTCCGCTGGATCTAGCAGAGGGAGCAGAGGGGGAGGTCGCGGCCGCGTCAGATCAGGCGTGGGCCACCTGGGCGCCTCCGTCCGGCCGCGTGGAGCTGAGGCCGCCGCGCGCCGCCGTCGACCGCCGCCGCCCCTCCGCTAGATCTGGCAGAGGGAGCAGAGGGGGAGGTCGTGGCCGCGCGCCGACGCCGACCCGCCGCCGACCAGCCGCCGTCGCCCGCTGAGGAGAAAGGCCGGGGAGGGCGGTGCCTCCTCATCGGCCCGCCACCCCCGCGCACTTGTGGTGAAGAGAAAGAAAAGAGGGGGAGAGGAACCGAGGAAGAGAGAAATGAGAGAGAGAGGAACGGAAGAGATAAGGAGAGGGGAGAAATCGAGGAGGGGGAGGGCGCGCGGCTTTTTCGCGTGCGGGCGTGTTAAGTGCCCGCACATGAAAATTGATTTTCCTGTGCGGGTAACTGTCCGACGCGGGTCCCTGATTATCCTGTGCGGTTGCTCTTATGGTCCGTCTGGAATCAAAAGTGCCTCGCGTCCAGGAAAATGTTTTGTGTAGTAGTGTTGGGAACTTTGTGACTATGTGTTGGATCTCCAATATGGTGCACTGTTATGTCTGGAGAGTAGTATCCAACGGATGCTATTGAATGGAACTTGGTGCCTTAAAATCACTTAACTATGATATATCTTCTAACTATCAGATTTCATCCTATTTTTAAGTCAAACACTTGCATTTCTAGGGAGGTTTCCTAATGCCAAATCAGAAAAACCTCTACTTAAATTTAGCATGCATGAGCACTAGGATGTATGGTTGCCTACCTTCTTTTGTCTTGAAGATTTGTAAGTGTGCTCTTTTTTTGTTTTTGCTTTACAATGGAGTAACCAGATTTAAAATTGAACAATCGCATACCATGTCCCCCTAGATTTGAGCTCAAGTAATTAGGTATAGTTCTGGTAGATTACTAAACCTGCCAAGGCCTTCAGTTCAGAAGGATGGACTACAACACTATGAATTATCTACTCTTTTTAATGATTTGGCAATTCATTGTTTCTATTTCCTAGGACGAACCTTGCGCTGTACACCTTGCATCAATTTGATGGTCACTGCAAAACAGTACTAATTGGTGGTGATACTTCCTGGGAGATAAATTATGGAATTGTGCTATCTGACACATGCTGATGGGACGCAATGTCGTCTGTGCCAAATAGACCTGAAAATATTGTTGACTAGCCTAACCATAGTCACAGGAAATGGGGTCGGTGGTAGTGTTCCTCTATCTAGAAATGCCGTCCTTGTCCCAGGAACGCGGGGACATTTTCGTCCCACCTTGTAAAAACCTCTCGTAAGTACTGTACCACGTTCCTCGACCCGGGAACTTTGTGACTATGAGCCTGACTTAGTTGCAGGCAAGGCCAAGAGGAAACCAGATTTACATGGTCCAACAGGCGACCTGGTTCGAATAGTCCTGACTCCTGAGTTGCAGACTTGAAGTTTCAGTTTGAGGAGATTTTTGTTCAGAATGTAATCATGCAATTGGCTTAGACATGATCATTTTTATCTGCTTATCTTTTCTCTGTAGCCTGAACGGTCATGGTTGACATTTCCTAATCTTTGAAAGTAAGTAGCTTTGTTACCAAACTAATTTATGTTTATATGATTCTGTTCTACAAATTCCTGAGTCTGTTACGTCATCACCACATCTGTTTCCAAACTATTTGCTAATCTGAATACTAGGACAACATAGTGCCTTTTCTTAACTACTAGTATTTGTTTGGGTAAATCTGAAACCACTAAGGTAAACTAATTTGTTTTGTTGAGTTCATTTAGAAAGGTTGGGAGCTCATCATGTATCACCAGATCACAGATCTTAGGATGTTAGCACGACATGATTTCTACTAGATTGCTACCAGGTCAAGGATATTACTGATCCTGCCTTTTGTATGGACAGAAGTCTAACAGTAGTGGCAATCATTTCGTACATAGCATCATTATTTCTTATCGATCATCAACTTTTTGACTATATGTGAAGGATTGTTATCCTTTGAACTGCTGAAAGATTTTTCCAAATACTTCGCGTCTAAATTCTGAAAGTTTCAAAGATGGATATTTTATCATAGCTCTGATGCCTAATCTTTGGTAGCTGGGCAACGCCATCCAATATTCGGGTTTGCTGGCACAGGAGAGCTTCGCCGGTGGAGGATAGATTTATCCAGAAAAAAGCACAATTGTTACTGGATGAAGCTGCTTCTTGGTCACATCTTTGGTACCTCTATGGGAAAGGTAGTAGTTTCAGATCCACTTAAATATATTGTTCTGTAGACCCCTTTTTTCCCCTTCAGAAATTGTAGATCGATAATATTCTTTTAAGTACTGCTGATTATTTATTAAGTTCATTTATCTGCATGCACACTTTGTCCTCAGCAGTCAGAACTGTAAATTCACCTAAAGCCTACATTATCTTTGTTGATAGACCCAACTACTAGTTTAGTTGCAACAAGCGGGACTCATGGCTCAATTATATCTCCAGATTGTACTTTGGCTTGAGGGTCTTGCTTCTGCAGCTCTTTGATTTGGAGAAAAGTAAATGTTCCTAGCTTGTTATTCTTTTTCTTTTTGAAGACTCCGATCCCCTTCAATGTTCTTCATTTGCTGCTGACTATACTTGATTACGACTTTACTGGATTTTTAAGGTCTACAGTGAACATAATACTTTTGTGTGGCTAATTTAGAGCTAACTTATGGTCTAATATAGAGCTCTATCTGTTTCTGTGACTCTAGATGGGTTCCGTTGATGGATGCTAGTGAGAACATAATACTTTTGTGTGGCTAATTTAGAGCTATATCTGTTTAGAGCTAACTTATGGTCTAATTTAGAGCTCTATCTGTTTCTGTGACTCTAGATGGATTCCGTTGATGGATGCCAGTGAGAACTAGGTTTGCATTTTAATTTTATATAATAATACTTGGTAGAGCCTCCTCTAGGTGGTCGGTAGCAATACGAGATAATTTATTTGATTAGGTGGATCAAGCTAAATCAAGTCTGAGGAACATTGTTATTAGACTAGAAGTTGTTTTGGATGTGGGGGTTGTTAATAAAAATGTCCCATGCCGTCCTTCAGATAATTTATACTTATTGATGTTTTAAAGTCTCAAATACAAATTTATTTTCTATGCAGTGTATACAACTACTACAGGTTGGAAGATGTATTCAGCTATAAACATTGGCATCACTGGAAGGGAGACAACTTGTGTACAATAGCTCAAGTGACTCTTGATCATGGTTATCATGCTCATCTCGTGCTCTGTTCTAAGTTTTTTTGTATGTACAATTTTACTCTTCACAGAAAGTTTATAAAATTTATCATGATGAAATTTCATATAAGAGTTTAAAAAGAATCGATATTTGACAAAATATTTTTGTGTTCCATCTTGCATACTGGAACAAGCTATTTGATCCATTTGTCTTCTCCATTTTCCTCTAAACCTTGCCTTCCGCATCCATCCACTTTTAGGTCTCGTGTGCTACCCCTTTTATTATTGCCGATAAAAACATTTACAGTGAGTGCAGGTAATTTACATTGTAAAAACGAGTTGACTATTTTTAGTGAAAAATATAAAACATCCGAAAGAAAAAAGCACCAATTTGACCAGCTAGCCATCTCGATGATTGAAAGAGAAAAAGATAACGGAGGAGGAGGAAAACCTACAGGCCCTTCTATCCTGGTTAAGGTCTGCCCCATCTTCTTGTCACCACTCACCACACTTCGCCTATCACACCGCCGTGGTTAGGGAGGAGGAGACGACAACGCAGGTTGAGTAGGAATGGAGGAGAAAGCATGGGCGCAGGGAGAAATCAAAGATGGACCAACAAGAGATAGGGGCTGAGGAGAGGCTATTGCACACCAACATCTGGTGGGCGCAGGGAGAGATGGAGAGAAAAAGAATGGGGGAAGGAGTGAGAGAGAAAAAAAAGAGAGAATAACATGTGAGGCCGTATTTTAATCGGCGAGAGTGGTCCGGGTCAATTTGTCACATCAACGAAACCAACCTTTCATACTGCCAGCTGATCTTATTTAAACGGTTTTGCAAAATTAATTATGCATTATATATTCTGGTTCATTGACGATTTTAAAACTCGACGATAAGACCAGGGACCTAAATTGCACTTTTTTCTTTTCCATGACACGTCTTGGACTGTCGGTCAAAACTGTACACGACATGGGCCGCGCGGGGATATGGGCCGCCCCGCAGCCGCCTTTGCCTCGCTGACAGCTGGGCCCGAGCTGGCCCCTCGGCGCTCTCTCACTGACTACCGGGCCCGGGAGGATAAGACAGCTTCGCTTTTGGGGTCGCACACTCGCACGGCTCCACTCCGCGAGCTCGCTAGGGGATTAGGGGTCGCACCGCCGCCGTCGCGGCAAACCCCACCTTGCCCTAGCGGCAAACCCTAACTCGCCGTCGCCGTCGCCGTCGCCGCCGAGAGATCCCCATTCGCCTACGCCACCAGCATCTTCGCCGACTCAGACCGCCGCCCAAGCCGCCACACGGAATGTCGGCGTCGTCGTCCTCCTCCCCGCACTCGCTGTCGTCGTCCCCGCGATCTTCGTCGTCCTCCCCGCGCTCCCCAGGTTCCTCACCAGACCCGGAGCAGGTAACTAGGGAGTTCCGAATGGCATTTGATAATTTATTATTTATGAAAGCAGCCAATCTAATTAATCGATTGATATGCTAATTTGCGACTTAGCTTGTTAGCCAGAATTTCTTACCCTATAGGTATTCACACATACTTCAGGTGTTGAGGATGTTAGTATATGTGCCTAATTGATGCCCAATTGTTATGGCTTATCCCAATTGTTATGGCTTGGATATCGGAATGGTGTAGGCGGGAGGCAGTGGAGGCATTGTAGGTGTATGTGGTGAGTTAGCGAGCGGGATGTCCTAGAGGGATTCATCAAAGCTGAGGTAGGGCCCACACAGTGGCACCACATCTTCAATGAGAAGCCGCTGCTTTACATGGAAAGTGGTGGGGAAGTCCACTTGCTGGGGATTTTGAGTGAATGGGTGAGTGCATGTCTATGTGGGGATTGGGGTCTTGGGGGGTAACGGAGGAAATTGTTTAATGACATGGTGTGGGATTAGGGTGGAATAAGCCAACTATGCATTTGAGCATTTGAATGTCTAGCCCTGGCCGTATCAGCTGGAATTTATAGTCATGGAAGTTGGGAGGCTTTGGTTCCGAGTTCCAACCTTCAATGGCGAGGCATTGCAGCTGACTGTGGTGGCAGTCAGGTATTAGAAAAACAATGTGCAGGAGAATGACACACAGAGGGCAGGAAAACAATGTGCAGGAGAATGACGCACAAAGGGCACAATCTATCTGTTGGTGTATAGATTTCTTACTCCTAGGTGTTGCTGCACCCCTTTATGATATTGCACTTTGTGTACCTTAGAAAGATTCTGAAAAAAATGTTTGTCATGTAAGGCACACTAAAGTATGTTTTTACACATTAACAAACTTATGCACTACATTGTCTTAAATGGTCACCAGCGTTAATCTTGCGAAATATATTCTAGATCCCACCTGGGTCAACTGATCATCTTTGTTTTTTCATGCTACATGACCCATGGATGAATCAGGACCCAGCTTCACTATCATCCTTTCATCTCCCACCTGCTGTTGATACCGTCTCTTGGTATCCACCTTCACTGTGTGTATCATCTACAAACAATGCAATTTATGTGAGTCATTCTTGTTTTTTATTATGAGTAAATTGCATTCATGAGTAAATTGACTGTTTTTATCCAGTATGTTGGACTGTTTTTGGTTACTAATTTTAGATTGTTGCCTATGATTTTTTTTGTTACCAACATTTTCAGGGTCATCACAATCTCTTTGTACATGGTGGCCATACTGGAATCAAGGAAATTGATGAAATGGCCGCTTTTATTGTGAATATGTTTCAGGTAATGGCTAGACTACGTTTATCAATTAAGGAAGCAAAGTATTACGCTACTCTTTCCCACGCCGATGCTGAAGAAATAAAGGAGATCACCAAGGACTTTTGGAATTATCATGATATCTGCCTTCTTACAGTGCAGAGTGCAAGGGAAGTGTTTGAAAGTGATTTTCTGATACCTGCTCCTCCTGTGCCGCCGAGTCTATTTCATCATTTTTGATGATTATGGTTAATCTTAGTGAAGGCCTCAAGTAACCACTAAACTTTTATATCTAATTAGAAGTAACCCAGTAGAAGGATTTTGTTTCTCTGAATTTTGATGAAATTGTGAATATTTGGCGTTCTTTCTCATGAGAGGAGACCTGTAGGATGTCAGTTTGGTTCATCTATGTGAGTGATTGAAGTTTCCCTTGCATACTGATATTTCAAACAAACGAGCAAACTACGAGATATTTTTTTCTAAGGAATTAGATGGTTGTCCCGTTCTGGAATACTAATTTTGTGATATTCTTTATGTGGAATTGCTATATCGATGTTGACAGAAAATTGAGTGCTATTTCTTGTGTTTTTTTTTGTGCTGCTGACCTTTGTTTGAAATTCATGCTGAACTGGATCGGTTAGGCGGTTATGTTGACAAAGGAATTAGACCTTTGTTTGAAATTCATATGGAATTCATGATGAAATGAAAATTGAGTGGTATTTGAGTGCTATATCTTTTGCTGAACTAAATGTCAATATAGGCAAGTTCGGCCTGTGCGCTCTGAAGTGGACTGGGCTTTTGTTGGGCTACGTGGGACTCACAGTTACTGTTCGATTTTGAAATGCGCACCTGCCTATTTTACTTCTTGAAGCAGAGAGAGAGAGAGAGGACATCCTCATTCACTCAACATGTAATAAGCATAGTAATTACATTGTAAAATTCAACATACAAACATGCTAAATCATCATTCATCATTTCACTTCTATTATATTTCAACCCAAATTCATCCATATCATTTCTACAACAATCAACATATATTCATTTATATATTTTATGGCAAAGCACAGGGTGTCATCTAGTTAAATTAAGATACAGCCATAATGCTATTTCACGGAAAAAGGGATGTGCTCATTATATTTACTATATGCTCATTGTAGCTTTAAAACAAATAACTGAAAATAACGACACAATTTTATTCACCCAAAGTTTCAGGATACAAATGCAACGAGGGCTGCATCCATGGCTCACGTCCAGAGATTCGCTAACCCGAATTCCAAGCAGAATGTGTATTCAATCTCTGTCCAGGACCGGTCAGGGTACACAAACGACAAAGTTGACATACAGATCCACATCTTACAAACACCATAAAAATATCTTACATAAATGCAGTGGAAAAAAAGATAAACAAACTACTCTAGATAACTAGACGCTCGCAACGTGGCAGCACCATTCCACGGGCATTCAACAAGTCATACCGGAAAGGAAGACATGATGCAAGTAAAAGCAAAGAAGGCTGGAGGGGTTTGTTTGCATGAAATACACATTTAAATACAGTAGTTGAATATGGTAAAGCAGTTGAGTTCTTTAAGCAAAGTTAAATCATCATTGCCCAATGCTACATCACGTTGTAACAGGCCCAAACCACCACCTGAACTACACCAGTTCCATTAAGTCAGGTTATTAATAGTGTAACTAATCACGGTGAATCTGGTTAATCGCCCATAATTGTGGGCACGGCTATTCGAATAGTTTTACTCTGATCAGAGGTGTACAACGGTACCCACAAGACACAGCCCCACGACACGTTACCGTGCGCTGGCATACCACCACGGTACACCAGAAAGGGACTGTGACAGGACCCTTTGTATAACCCTCCTTAACCAAGCGCACCACACCACAGGTTTCGCCCCCACCTTTAAACCAAGGCAGGCAACCCCCTCTCGTGTCTAGGTGAATCTGGAAGCCGATCAATGAGTAAACCCCCGCCGACCCAACTCCATCATGCCCACCCTTGTCTGGATGCGTTGGCTAGAAAAAGTCACATGACAAGCCCAGCCGTTGCCCATGCTGGCTTGTGAAAAGTACGGTAATTCTTCCAGGGTTTTCCGTGAACCGGTCCTTAATTGTCATGAGCACGACCATCAAAACCATGTGCTCACAACCCACCATTGATCATGTTTTAGTTGGACGAATTAACTAATCAATCACGATTAGCCATCGTGAGCTACCATTAAATATCCATCATTAAATAATAATGAAGCATTAGTTATCCCCATAGTGTGCTAATGTTTCTAAGCAGGGCTAAGCATGTTCTAACCTAGCAACTACTCAAATTATTTCCGAAGCTACCAAATGAACAATATATTTGGAACATAAGACTGAGTACAATAGGTGATTAAGCCCATAAATGACATTATAAAACAATGCAATATTTAGAGAAAAATAAGACATTCACAATTTAGGTACAATATGTTCAAGTGAATAAGCATGACTTGCCTTGCTCTTGCGCTGGATCAACCTCTGCAACAACCTCGAAGTACACAGGAGTGTTGGAATTATTGTAATCTAAACGAAAAAAACACACAAGCAAACAGGCTATAAGTCTACTGAAACAGAGAACAAAACCATTTTTAATGGAGTCTCGGCATTTTTATGAATTTTCTGCAACTTGAATGGACTCAAACGGAGTCCGGATGAATTAATTATGAATTTTAGAAGATTAACTGTGTTTTTACTATAAACAGAAAAGTCCTTATTTAAATTATTGCACAATAATCCCTAGGGCTGACGTCAGCGGAGGAGGGGTGACGGCGCCGACAGGTGGGCCCCACCTGTCGGTGGCACGGGCCCCGATCCACGGTGGACCGAGTCCACGAGACCGACGAGCAAGCGGTGCACCACGTGGCGCACACGTGGCACCGACGCGGCGGCCACGTGGCGACCACGCGGCGGCCACACGGCGGCCAGTGCAAGGCGGTGCGCGCGACGACTGGCGTGGGCGACGGCCGGCACGGGGCGCGGCGGCGCGAATGCGCGCGGGCGGCGGCCGAGCGACGGCCGAGTGGGCGGCGACGCAGCGGCGGAATAGAGAGGAGAGAGAGAGAAGCTCGCCGGAGCCGGAGAAGACGACGGCGGCGGCGGCGCTAGAGGGCACGGGAGTGGACGGCGAATGGTTGAAAAGAAAGAGGGGGAGTGGGGAGAGTTTTATAGGGGCCGGGAAGCAAGGGGGTGGCCGATGGCGTCCGGATTTCTCGCCGGAGTTGGGGAGGAGAGAGGAGAGAGAGCCGGGATTCGGTTGCAAATCCCGCGCTCCACGGTGCGGCACGGACGGCGCGGGGTGGGGGAAGTGGGTGCGGATGGCGCGGGCTACGCGGGAAGGTGGGTGGCGTGGTTGAGAGGCGCGAGCGGCGCGGGCGGTGCGGGCGACGTGGGCGGCGGCCGGGCGCGGGCGGCCGGTTGGGAAGGGGAAGGCCCGACAGGTGGGCCCCACCTGTCGGCGGCCCAGGAGGGAGAGAGAGGCAAAACGGACTTGAGCGACATGGGTCGCGGCCTTAGGCCAGCCCGGGGAGAGGAAAGGCGCGCGCGGGCACGGCCGGAAGAGGTGGGCCGACGGCCCGAAGAAAAGGAAAAAGGTAAATAAAAAGAAAAAGAGATTTTCCAGGGATTTAATTATGCCGTCGAAGAAAAGGAAAAAGGAAAAGAAAAAGAAAAAGAGATTTTCCAGGGATTTAATTATTGCGGAGAGGGTTTTTAATTGGTTAAAATTATTTCTAGGGATCTGAAAATTTTACTAAAAATCATTTTAACATGGAGAACTCAAGAAAAATTCCACCATGCCATTTCCACTTAATTAAATGCATTTTTAATTTGGGGTTTGCTCTAGGTTAAATAAACAATTTCTTTTAAACGATTTATTTAGTGAATTTAAAGCTAGAAGGGGAGACTCCGAGGTGTGACAGCAGACCTCCGAAACTTCGTCCGCTTGTGTACCTGCACGGGTAGACGGGCGATCAAGTTTTTGGGGAGTGTCCTTCGATGCGACTACTCCTGTTCTGCTCCGCTCCATTGGCACTGCATCCTCTTTGTCAGGCTCTTCATCCTCTACATCGGTTCTGCACTACATCGTCTATTTCCTCTACATCGACTCCCGTTCTGCTTCATCTACTTCAACATGACAACTGGTGGAGGCAATGGTGGCGGCAACGGCGCTGCTAGAGACGAGAACGGCTCCATCAACGGAGGCAACAACAACAACAATACCTCACCTAGTACCGGAGCGTTCTCTGGGTATGTTGCATTCTTTGTTATAATGTTAAACATGGTCCTCGATGATGCTTTTCTAATTATTAGCATGTTCATGTTTAGCAATTTCACTAGATCAATTCCTGTGGCACATGTCATGTTTATTATCTCAATTTTCTGGATTAAAATATGCTGAAGTATGACCATATTTCCAACAATCCAAAAACTTAATAGGTCTTTTTCAGTAGTTGGTTCTACGGCATCACTAAAACCACATGCTTTCGATGGTTCAAATTATAAAAGATGGAAAGCACGTACACTATTGTGGTTGACGGCTATGCAATGCTTTTTTGTTTCACGGGGCAAGACGCCCGAATGGTCTCTCTCGCCTGAGGAGGCTAAGTTCATTGTCCGTCGTCGCTCGAAGCTGCTGCTGCCATCCTCGTCATCGCCGTCACCGTCGTTGCTGTCATCACTCAAAGCCGCCGCCACCGTCCTTGTCGTCATCATCGTCGTAGGAGGTGGAGGGGTGACAGGATCCGTGCAGGAGAGGAAGGGGCCATAGGGTCCACCCCTCCCATCGCCGCCACTGCTCGTCGTCGTTATTGTCGCCGCGCGAAGGGAGCCGGATCCTCCTCCGTCGTGCCTCCTCACTACCGGATTCGTCACCACTGAATCCGCCACCGTACCACCCCACCGTCATCTCCTGCCTCCCCACCGCTGGATCCACCGTCGCCGTGCCTCTTGCCCACCACCGCCGAATCCGCCTCCCATAGCACCATCGCCGTTGGATCCGCCTCTCTCGAGGCCAGCCGACGGCGGATCCGCGAGGGAGGCGGAGAGGCCCACTTGGTTGCTGTCGGAGGGGAGGGGGAAAGGCGATGGGAGAGCTCCACCATCGTCACCAACCTCTGCCACCGCTGGCAGTTGAGAAAGAGAGGTGCTAAGAGAGAGGCTGAGAAAGAGAGAGATAATGGAGAGAGGAGAGGAGTGGGGGAGCTAGATAGGATAAGGATGAGGGAGTGTCTAGGTAGATTTTTTAAGGTGGAGGGAGGTCGGTTGGACTTTTTGCAGGCAGGCCTTTTAACAGGCCCACCTGCGACAATACATTTTCGTATGCGGGTCTTTTAAGGAGCCGTATGCGAACATGTAGGCTGATTTCTGTAGGCGCAACTAGTTGCGGTCTGCCTGCAACCTATAGGGACTCTCGTCCAGAAAAATCGATTCTGTTGTAGTGGCATCACCGTCACTTAAATACTCCATAGAGAATTAAACAAAGGAAAAAGTCTGAACTACACCCTTAAACTATTGGGTGAGTACGAATTACCCCATAAACCCGAAAACCAGACATATTTCACCCTCAACTATCAATACTGGATGAACCCCCCCCAGCAGCTTTGCAAGCAGTTTTGGTCCTACGTGTCAGTCCAGTCAATAATTCTTTTATTAAAAAATGATGGGGCCCACCTGTCAGATCTCTCTCCTCTCTATCTCTTTCCCCTCTCACACCTCTCTCTCACGTCAGATGCCAAGGAGCATGCAATTTATTCTAACCCTATATCATCAACTTGGTTTTGTTCATCATTTAAATGATCCTTCAATAGAGCATGCAATTTATTCACTTGGCTCCGCTTTCTTCGGTAGTTGCACGCAACATTTATATTATTTTGAGACCTAGCGCTTTGAACCGACCAGGCAGACGGTAAGCTTCCTTGTCGAGCCTCTCCATGATCTTGGCTTCCTCTTGGTCTACAGCTGGGGTGGAGCGTGGCTCCCTGGCAACAACCATTGGACTTGCCTCTGAATTTTTCAGCAGCTCTCGAGCCTCGGCTACTAACGCCAGCCTTTCCTTCCTAGCTTTGGAAGCTGCGCGCTTCTTTGCTTTCTTCGATGGTGCAACACGAGGATCAGCAAAGTCTTGCGTGGCGTGGACGTAGACATTGCCCCCTTGCTTGACGACCACCAAAGACGGTTGAGTTCCAAACTGGAACAGGCATAGCTTTCTCCATGGTGATGGTAGGAAAGGACTCACCTACAAAAGGGAATCCTTCAATTATAGCATCATTTTAGATAGCCATTATATAGGTATTACGCATATAATATGTCTTCTCACAACCCTCATAAAATAATTTATGCGGTGTGTATATTTTTTTAAAGAAAAAAAAGGGTCAAAGAAACCACAGATTAATATGGTGCTTCTCTTTGATTAATCATCCCGCATAGCAAGCGCATTATTAGCCTGCATGGTCCTGTTTACTAATCATTACAGAGCTTTTCTTTACTCGTCATTTTGATTTGGATAACAGCATCTGCACTGAATGGGAATACACAATACTATTTTCTTATTTCTTCGGTATAACGAGTCTTTGGGAAGCTTTCGACGAATATTTACACGACGTCTGCGCACAGACAAACCATGCAAATATATATTTTCTCCAACCGGCCGTCAAGACACCAGTTAATGATTTTAATCAGCACCATCCATTTAAAGATCTTTTTTTTGAAGAGCTAACGACGACCATCATAGCGCAGCAGATATAGGAGGAGAATCAGGTCCTAATGGGCGTGTCATTTTGTTTGATGAAAACAAAACAATGAAAACACAACAATGAACACACATAAATATTGGGAAACCTATTTTTATTAATCATGATTCATTAACATTTTATTAATCATGATTCATTAACATGAATGTTTTATAAATACAAGATAGGCTCCTGCAGGAGTTCGTCTTTTGCCTTCGCGAGGATACTTAATGGAGAGGTATGCTGACTGGAGATTGTGTGCAGTCCGTTTATTCCTGGCGCCTAGCAATGAGGCTATCAGTTAATTACATCCATAGGACGAGCCTCTGGAACACCTCCGATTAAGCCACATTTGTGATCATCGTCTTCAAAATAACTTGCTCACCAAAGGTGTTAAGGATGGTGTAGATTTAATTTTGAGTATGGTAGAACGGGTGGCTTTGCTTTGCCAAACCCGGTCACGATACGTTATTATTACGTCGGTGTATAAAACAGGTGTCATGATGAAGGGGATGACTTTTGCCTCGTCGATGCCCAGTCATATATTTCGGCCTTCATCGGACATGGATTTGTAATTGCTTTTGCCTCGTCGGTGCCCAACAATGGTGCATCCATCCCTGTTTGTTTGGACGTATTAATAATGTAGCGACCTGGCCTTGCTGACGCTCGGCCATAACTTTATCAGCTTTAGCCAATGCATTGCCCGACCTCGTCGATATCGAACATAGTGTCGATGATGTACTTTTGATCTTCACTCCTCTTTGCATCTTGCTTATTTTGTAATTTGTGACTCACTCCCGGCATATGCACCATAAAAACATGTGTTTTGATTATAAAAAATACGAGGATAGTCCGATTCGCAGATTAGACATATCCAAGTTTACGATTCGAGAAAGAGGTACTCCGATCATTCATTAGAACGACCGATTTACCAACACTTGTTGATTTTCCACCCATATAATCTTTGTCAAATAACACACCACATTCAAAATCTGGTTGAACTTATATTTTCTACTCAAAATATGCAACAAAACGAGTCCAATATTAAATATATTCGGACATATAATTTTTTTTGTCCACATGTCATGCCATCCTGCTCCATAATGTGATGAAATATATTTTTTTATTAATGCAAAATTAATGCATGTTATTTAAAATATTTATTTGATGAATTTTAATCCAAAAATTCATCAAACAACCATCTCGCTTTAACTCTTTCCTTAGAGCAAAATAAATAAAAATAAACAACCAAGAGTAAGATGCTTAAAAAAAAGAGATTCCAAAAGGTAAAAATGTTTGCCACATAACAGTAAAAAGAATTAACCTTAAATTGTACATAAGCATTGATTATGATAATCTTAACTTCTATCAGAAATTAGGAGCAAGAAACAATACATACTATATATATTTATACGAAATCTCACATTGCTATTTGCTTCCAGAATTAACGATACTTTGGTAATAATTCTTTCCAAAGAAAAAAAAAGATACATGGGAAGAACAAAATAGTAGCCATCTACAATAGTCACACACATGGCTTTAAGCCAACTTTGAAATGTCAAAGCTTTTAACTACTCAAGCTGTCATGTAAATGCAGGCAAAAGAACACTTTTGTGTTGACAGCACTATCCTAATTTGTGTCCTGAGCATAATTGCTTGTGGCTTTTTGGAGCTCCTTGGAGTAGATCTTCACATTGCTGACGATCGCTATATCTAGGAAAGAATAGGCTCAATCACAAGGTATCTGGATGTTTCAGAATAATAAAATTTAATGAAACATGGATGTTTCAGAATAATAAAATTTAATGAAACGTGAAGATTTACCTTTGTTATACTGCACAATTTGACTCCTGGAGATTTCACTTGTCCAGAACACATGAAAGAAAGTAATTACTATAATTCAGTGCTTTTGTTCAAGGGTCTTCAGAGTTCAGACATGTCTTCAGAAGCTCAATCTTAGGTCCTCAGTTTATGTCGACCCCCAATTTTGAAAATCGGAAATCTTATGTGTTTATCCGTACCAATCTCTGGATCAGTAGTTGGTACACACATACATAGCCGAATCACAACATATCACGGATAAATTCAGGCTTAAGGGGTTAAGTGCTTACATTAGGGCCAGGCAAACCAATCAACTATCAGAGAACTAAGCGGAAGACAAAATAATACAAGGGCCCGGTTGACATGCCACAAGCAGTCGACTGGGGAACGAGACCTAGAACGGGACTGCACTCCGATCATCTTGTTAGATACGCAAGCGTTCTAACAAGGGCTTCTCTTCAAGCACTCTGCTAGAAGATATATATATAAATCAACAGTGAGTACAAAAGTACTCAGCAAGCCACCACACAAAAAAAATACATATGATAGAGGGTATTTCAAAGAATGGCTTCCGATTCTTTTTGCGTAAAGCCAGTTTTATATACCTTTTCACAAGCCTAAGACCTAGCATAGATTGATCAAATTTTAATACCATAGTTCATTAATCAACGACGGTTCTGTCCACCATCCATTGTGATTCCAATGATAGCTTCCCGTCATTGTGTCGTTATGGTTTTCTGGGGTCTACCCCTTCTCACTTTCCGAGAAGTTGAACCACCAGCACATAAAAGTCATTATGCATACCCATCCAAGCAGTTTAAGAATTTAGAGTCTAGCCAAGTGTAATATATGTCCCGGTGCTCAGTGACCGCGAGCACGGCTATTCGAATAGATTTGATTTACTCACACTGCAGTGGATGTATACTTTACCCGCACTCCGTGACTTGCCCAACACATGAGCCGAAGTCCCAACGAATGAGACGTGTCACGGCAAAGCCTTTCAATAACCTCACATTGGCAGTACCCGCTCCATGAGCTTGCATCCTCATACACTCTAGGCGTACACGGTTTCTAGCAGTGAGAGGAGTTCTGGCACTCCCGGGGAGGAAAGACTCACACATGTATTAATTTTGTAACTAAATTTAGGTTTACACGTGGCGGTCCTACCGGTGGCGACTCCACCATAGGCCCCGCCTCTCAAACACATCAAGAAGACCACTATGCATGAATACTGTCTCCGCTCGGCTATTTACTCCGCTAGGTCTATGCCCATTCGAGAAGTACGGTTGTACAGGGGTCGTTTCATGCTTAGCTTCATGGCTCGGTCCTTAATTGACCAGGGACGACGCTAGCCTTAACCGGATTCCACCCAAATCACCCAACCGCCCCAGTCTAAAATATTTGTTTAGTTTAATTTTTTCCTTTCGCAAACCATGACATCAATGTCATGACAATGTGGCGCTCATGTCTCCATATGCCGCATATCAATTACCTTCTCTAAGGTAATTGTCCAAGCATATAGCATTTAATAAATATGAAAATGCATGAATCTAAATTAGCATTACTAAGCATTCGTCATAAACGACTAGGGATTCACACGCATTTATGGATACAAAGAAATAAGGTAAAGAATAGTCAAAGATATGGCATAATAACAAGTAGGATATTCATCATTGCATGCAATTTTATTTGTAAACAAAGTAAGTTCGCAATTTGGGATCAATATGTTCAAGGATTAGTGATGACTTCCCTACTCAAGATAGTCCTTACTCTATAATCTTGATCAACCTTCACCTCCTGGAAGCTGCACACGTTGCCTCATGACTAATCGATACACCAATACTATAATACGCGAGAAAAACCAATATTCAATTAACAATCACATACGCACAAACAAAATATAATTGATGGGGTCGCACCTAGGGCTGCTCATACTACTCTTGCTAATGGATCCCAACTTGCTAAGGTCTAAGGTTTTTTATTCTTTCTATTGTCATGATGGCTCCAATGGTACTAACTAGCACAATATATGAGATATACCTTTTTGCTAATATGTGGTTTAGTCTAGCTACTGGGCTATAGGAGGATTATGACTAAATCATCTGCTATCAAAAAGAAATGGTCAGGTCCAAACGGCTTAAGTTTGGTTCTGCTATTGGATAGGTCTAGGATCAACCAAATCATCACAGTGCACCATCTTTATTATTATTCTATCAATGGAGTCATTATTTTAATTATGGACATATTTTATTAAATGAAACTAGTATTCCTTTAAGTTTCAATTAATTTGAAACAATGTCTGTAATTAGTTTATATGGGTTTTACAGTGACAAAGCATGTTAAAAACAATTATCCTCAGACCTACTCTACTGTACAATATTAATTTTATTCATTAGCACATTTTTAGGTTAACCATTATTCATCACTTTGATATTAATTATTTTATAAATATATTTTATTTAATAGTAAATTATATACCATTGGAAAGCTTATGAATTTAGACGAATTCTAGGTTTAAGTCTCACTCAAATCGGAGCTAAAATGAATAAGTTACGCTCGATAAAAGATTCAAATTCGAATCAATTCGAGAAATTATGAAAAGGTACTGTTCATAATTCATTTATTTTTAATCCATTTTGTCCTAATATATTTGTGTTAGCCGATTAAGGTATTAACTCATTTTAATTTAAGCGATTCCGAATAAATTACATTCCGGTAATAATAATTAACCCTAATCGATGACTAAATAATCACAACGAGTAATTAAGCGAATAACCTGATTAATGAGTAAAAACCAACTAAATAACCGACTAAATAGATATCTAAATAATTAACAGATAGCCGCGATTTATTTTATAGAAGTTTTAGAAATGACCGACGATTAATCCTCCGATTAATATGTTCATATGAATAACTCAATAAATCAATATCTAAATAAATAGCTTAGGTAAATAACCATTAAATCCATAACCAAGTAAATAAATAATCTCAATTAAATAACCGCGATTTATTTCTAAAAATTTAACCGACGATTAATTTACCGATTAACATATATGTGTATAGGTCTATATAAATTAAATTTAATTTTTCAGGCTATTTTCCCAAACTCTCTATTTTTCTTTTATTTTCTTCTTCTTTTATTCTTTTCCCTTTTTTCTTTTATTTTCCCCTTTTTCTTTTTTTCCTCTTTTCCTTTCTCTCTCGTTTTCCTTTTTCCTCTCTTTCTTTTCTTTTCCTCTTTTTTCTTTTTCTCTATTTCTTTTTCTCCTTCCAGCTCTCTCCTCTCTCTCGACCCTTCTTCTTTCTTCTCCTTCTTCTCTTCTCTCGGCCTCTCCCTCTCTTCCTCTCTACAGGCGACACCGACGACGGAAGGGGGAGGGGAGAAGGGGGGAGAGGCGGCGCATACCGGCGGCGGCGGCGCAACCCGGCGACGGCGGCGCGGCGGCAGCAGGACGGCGACCGGCGCCGAGCGATGGAGAAGAAGGGAAAATGGAGGAAAATGGGAAGGAGCGATGTGAGGAGGGAGGGAGGCCGTGGCGATTTCTATGGGCCAGGAGGACGCGGCGACGTCGGCCGGCGCGACGGACGAGGCGCGGCGGCGCGGGGCTCCAGACGCTGGCAAGCACGACGCGCGGCAGAGGCAGCGGCAGGCGATGGAAACAGCACGGGCGACACGGGGCGCGAGGGCAGGGAGCGGCGACGTGACGCGCGCGGAGCGGCAGAGGGGAGGGAGCGACGCGCAGCCGCACGGGGCGTGAGGCGACGCGACACGCGACGGCGACGTGCGGCAGCAGCGACGCGACGGCCTAGGGTCTAGGTCGAACAGGTGCAGGCGATGAACAGTGCTATTTTTCTATTTTTGCCGATTTTGAGAAATTTCCAATTTAAAAATTCATCCAAAATTTTATAATTTCACCCAAATGAATGTGGTTCAATATTTTCTATTGATCCTAAGGATTTCACTCAAAATTTCCATGTTTTCATAATTTATATTTATATACATTATATACATATATATGTCTATATATATGTGCCTAGGATTAGATTTATATATATAAACCCTATATATATATATATATATGTATATATATATATATATATGTATATATATATATATATATGTATATGTGTGTGTATATATATATATATATAATACCCATTTGAATTTATATCACCTTACCCTAATGAATTGCCCCATATTTTATGTCACCGCATTCTATACACACACACACACATATATATATATAATTTCCTATTTAAATTTTTATTTCTCAAGTAAATTAATGACATTTATATAGAATGTTTTCTTTACTACAATTTTGTCCAACACTTTATTTTAATTTATTTTTCTTAATTTTTTATTTAGTTGATTTTTCTTTTTAGGGTTTGCACTTAAATAAATTTTGATAAAATTAAAACTCCACAAATAAAGATTCGAATAAACGAGCAATTAAACGCGGCATGATGCAATTCAATTTAAAGGTCTTCGTGATTTTGCGTTTTAGAGTTTCGGGAAAAAGAGGAGTTTAATCCGTAAATTTTCTAGGCAACCAATTTTAATATTTAGTGTCCAAAAGTCTAAATTTTACCCAAAAGTTGTGATGGCACCAATATATTTTTATTGCATTATTCAAATGAGGCTAAATCCCAAGATTAATCTAGATAATTTGGAGACTCTTGATATTTCTAAGACTAATCAAAATATGCTAAGGTGACCTTTGTTAATGTAATAGCACATTGGTTGACTTATTTGTATAGCAATGTATTTCACACGAACTGTCAAATCTATTTATTCCATGGAAGTAATTTGAGACTTGGTGTAACATTGATCTAATCATTTAATTAGACACTCCTATAGACCTATTTCATATATAAAGCTCAATTTATTTATATGACCAATTATTTTATATGAGTGAATTTTTGTGCCATGAGAGGCCTGATAAAGCGTCTTTAAATATTAATTATTACTATCCTAGTGGAACGCTCTTTTATATAATGGATTATTATAGTGGTGATCATTATTTCATGTGTACCTATATTTCATGACGCATTGCCGAAAGGGCTATCATTTCATGTGATGCCTTTCAAATGACCATCATCTCATGTGGTGAGTTCGAAGTTAATCTGAGTATTCTCATGAGATCAGGCTATTAACATGGTTCAGTTGTTTAATATTTTTCTTAGTAATTTATACTATAGATGCTTAATATTTAACTTGTACTTTATTTGGCTTTGCTTTCTCTTGCGTAAATATTTATGAGGTTAATAACAAATAATGTATTGTCGTAACTATAATTATTGCCCATGTGTCCATCTTTGATTTGATTCCTTGTTGTGATAATTTATATTTTGAAAAACAATAGCAACCATAATATCCAACATGATGCAAAAGTTTTTAAAAGTTCAAAATTTTAGTGATTTTTATTGTCGGGTATTTTCAGGGTGTTACAGTTTAACTGACATAGGACCCGTTCGACAACCCAACAAGCGGTGCATAAACTTTCCGTAACGAGATAAGTAGGTTCGAACGGAACAAAAAAATTAATCCATATCCTCTCCCCATCCTCTTCGCATTGGTGCCAAGGCTGTGGGCGACCTCATCCCTTCTCATCTCTCTCCTTCCCAGCGCCGGCATCCCCAAACCTCCACCGCCGGGCGTCCATGCGTCCCCCCGCGTTTGCACCGCACCGTAGGCTTGCCATCGCTCGCCCCCTATAGATCTACGATCTCCTTATCTGTTTGTTGGCAGCGCAGCTCTCGAAACTTCGATTCGAGCTCCCGTGAGTCCGGCCAGTGCTGTCTCGTGAAGCGGAGGGCGCCAGTCCATGCAGTCATCCACGCTTCCGTCAGCACGCGAAGCACTGGCAGCTTGGAGCGGGCGCCACACTTGATTCCCCTCTCGTCCTCATCGCTGCAAATGAGGTCAGTAGTGTTGGATTTGGGAAAAGTGACGGGAATCAACTTTTGTCGATTCGATTTGGGGTGAATCCAAATTTTCCTCCCTGTTTCAGCAAGTTAGTGGATCGAGGGGTGTCGGCCATTGAGGAGGCAGTGCACGGTGAGCTCCCCTATTTCATGGAAGGGTCCATCGGATCGATGGGGAAGCGCCGCAATTGCCGTGTCTCCTCCGACGCTTCGACGTCGCCGGAGCGAGTGGCAACCCGACGAAGAGCTGACAACGCAAAGCTGGCGGGGGAAAGTTCCAATCCCGATCGGGTGGCGTCCGACCAAGGCTCCACCAGCTCTCTCAGCTCCGACGCCTCTTCGAGGGTGAAGGCATCAGACAACGACGTTGACGCTGCTGCGTTCGCCCTCCAAGAGTACTGGGCATCCTCGCCGGACGCTGTCAGGGTGTTCGTCCGAAAAGCTAGTCCCGCCACCATCATCCGCTGCCTCGACTAGGACGCTCTCAACGCACCCAAACCAACGGTTAGTTGATTTTATAAATCGCCATCTCCAATTTGATTAGTCCTGCCAACTGTGATTTGTGCCACCAGATGCGGGAGAAATACAGCAACTTCGACCTCCTCACATTTCTGGAAATTTGTCAAGATGAGATCAGTGCGAGAGGTATCACAGGTAATGGACCCAACCAATTTGGGTACCGCAACATACAGCAGAAGTTGAAGGCACAGCTGGACAAGGATTTGTCCAAGTCTAAAATCAAGAACTGGTGGGATGTCACTCGCCGTCATTATGCAAATTGGTGTCACCTTCAGTCATCCGCTACCGGTCTTGGCCGCGACCCTAAAACTGGAAACATTATTGCCTCAGATGATTGGTGGAAAGAGGTATGTTACACTCACAGAAATTACTTGTGTAATTGGTACACATTGATTTGCTCTTCATTGTAGTTCGAACTTAGCAAATAGGCAAATCCAAATATATGCACATTTGCGTCTATTAGCACCTAGGCTAACCTACAATCTTTACATAAGTTGCAGTCATATTTGTGCTGTGCATATAGAGATCTCACAAATGCTTGCCTTCAGCTTACCTAGTCGCAATACATTTGCAATTCAATCTTGCCGCTGCCCATTTGTCATATTTACATTTCAGCTGCCCATCTGTCAAGTTGCTTGCATTCGTAACGACAAGTGTAAACAATGGAACGATCTGTCCAACCTTGTACCTAGCCCTTTCATTTTGTAATTCACATAGAAATGGTTGCTGTGGCATCACCGTAACAGTTTGTACGGCCGTGTGGACCAACAACAAATTATCACAAATTGTACAACATTAGTTTGCCTTTTCTCGTTCTATCTGTTACAGTTACAAGATAACAAAAACTTCTGTTCATACGTGTGGATTGCTTGAACCTATGAATATAACCTCAGTACATTCATTTCAATTAGGTATAAAACTGCCAACCTCTGTACAAATATAGATTCCGAGGTGATGTACATCCCATATTTCGTATACAAATAGGTGCTACATCCTGTATATTTGTACAACTTCAGTTAAGCTACAAATATTTGCCGCCATCCATTTAAATGACGATTGAGATGATGTGGTGCATATTTTCCCTGTACAAAATATTTGCTTGCTCAACTTTACTTCTAAAGCTAATTTGGCAGTTAACAACTATATGTAGAACTCGCAACCATTTTTTGCTTCGGTACTACTAGCTGCTAGCACTGATTGTTATGTACACAAAAAAAAATTCATGCCATATGTTGTAATCTGTTCTTCCATTTCATATGTAGGTTAAAAAAGAATGCAAGGTCTTCAGGAAACGACCTTTGCCTTTCGCAGATTTACACGAGTCTGTGTTCGCTGGACGTCTAGTGGTGGGGGAGCATGGCGATGTTCCTGGTGAGGAGGAAGCCGACGAAGGTCAGAGCCAGGACGGTACTGCTGCTACCACGCAGGCTGCACATGAGCAGGCTACACATGCTCCGATGGCGGGTGACCCCTCAAACCTTGCAGCAAGCCAAGGTGTGACTGCTGCAAGGTGGGCTGTTTGGAACACACCTTATGTCGACCTTAAAGCCAATGCAGCTGCTGCGGCAGTAGGTGTATCATCCCCTACGCAGCCGGGGGTAGTGGAAGCTCCAGGTGGAGGGGAAAGGAGAAGAGGACCGAGAGTGGGCTTTGTGGCTCAGGTGGCTCATCGAAGCGAACAAAGAGCGACGACCAGATGATAGATATTGCGGCGCGCTTCGTTGCCTTCAAGGAGCAAGCTCAGCAATCGGCTAGTTCCAAAGTTGACGATGAGCATGGTGTTCTGCCAGTTGAAACCTGCATGCAATTGTTGAAGGATGATGGGTACAAACCAGGGGATCAAGAGTGGACCACGACGATGCATTTGTTCATCCTTGGGTATTGGCGCAAGCAGTTTGGGTTTTGTGAGAACAAAGAGCAGCGTCACCAAATGCTTTTGTCAGCATACATACCACCCACAGGGGCCCCTCTGACCATGGTTCAGCCGCCTGTTGCACATTGGGGACCGTCACCAGGGTATCCTCCTGGCATGGTTCAACACTCAATGCCAGCTTGGTGTCCTCCTCCAGGGAGTGGGCAGAGATTCGTGCAGCCACCAGGCCCACAATGGGCACCGCAGAGGCAACAGGCAAGCCAACAATGGGTACCGCCAGGGCAGCAGGCAAGCCAACAATGGGCACCGCCAGGGCAGATGGCAATGCCACCATGGGGAGCGCCACCACCAAGCGGCCAGTACAGCAACTATGGACAACAAGTGACAAGCACGACGCTGTGGCAGCCATGGCAAACACAACCTCCATACAAAGCACATGGTCAACCGAGTGGCACAGAGGGATGGGTGGATCAGACAGGTGATCACAGCCAATGGTCAGGGCCTCCTGGCGGATGCAATGGTGAAGGGGGGTCGGTGAAGGGGGGTCTTGAGGTTTGGGGTCGTAGGGGATGAGAACCTTGCTGCTCTGCATGTGTTGTATCGTAGTTAGTACTTGTTAACTATCGAGTTGATCGTTCCTGTTATTTGTAGACACAATAATGTTTATGTGTGGTTGTTACTTTGCTTTGTGCATTTCGTACATTTATCACTGCTGTGCTATGATTTTAATGTTGTAACAATTTTCTTTTGGACGATTCCATTTGATAGTGCAACATTAAATTTGTTTGCATGTATTCCTGTATACATGTGTTCCCGTTTTGATTACAAATGGATTACTTATATGTGTTGCTATAAATTTGGTCATTTGTTTGCAGATACGACGGTACGATGAGTACCGAGAGCAGTGCTGACGATTCCGACGGTATGATGAAAAGGTTACCTTAGTATTAAAGAAACTGACGAATGTGCAAGGAAACTGTCTTCTCAACTAGAAGGCGTTAGAGTCCTATTCGGTGAAGATGCGGACTCTGGGATCTCGTATGTGGCAAATTCTCTCCGAGTTCTACTTGGAAACCAAGGTAGTTTGCGGTATAAATTAGGCAACGTAACCCAGGCCGGCCCAAGGTAGCCCAGGCCAGCCAGCCTCCCATCGTTGTGTCTTTGCTTCCGTCAATGCCCAACCGATGCCACGCCGCTACTTCGTGTCTCCTCCTTAGGCGCGTGGTCTACGCGCCGCGCGTTCGCAGCACCATGCAACCAAGCTCGAACCCATCCGTTCAGAGCTATGCCGCCGCCCTGCATCTCTGCTCAAGGCTCAAGCTCCGCCACAGAAAACCATCGCCGACACTATCAACTCCACCATGTCCCTTTCCTTCTCCCGACAAAAAGAAGCGCCACTACCTCCTCTACCACCCACAAGAAACCGCCGCACCAACCTGCGTCGTTGGAATTGTCGTCCCTCAACGCCAAGTCGAAGAACCCTCACTTCTAGCCGGCGGCATCAACCACGTACTGGATCAGATACTAAATCCTAGAACAATCAGGAAATTGATGTTGTTTCTGGCTAGGTTTTCTTCTTTGTAATCATGCTCCCCAACCTATATAAGGAGGACAGCAAGCCCTTCAAGGACATAAGTACAATCAGATCAATACAACATCCGACGGATACAATCCCCAAATAGGAGTAGGGTATTACCTCTTATCAAAAGGACCTAAAACATGTCTAAACCTTTGCCTTCCGCATCCATCCACTTTTAGGTCTTGTGTGCTATCCCTTTTATTATTGTCGATAAAAACATCAACAGCGAGTGCAAGTAATTTACATTGTAAAAACGATTTAACTATTTTTAGTGAAAAATATGATGTCATAAATATAGCTACTAAAAAAACATCCGAAAGAAAAAAGCACCAGTTTGACCAGCTAGCCATCTCGATGATTGAAAGAGAAAAAGATAACGAAAAAGGGGGAAAAACCTACAGGCCCTTCTATCTTGGTTAAGGTCTGCCCATCTCCTTGTCACCACTCACCACATGTTTGCCTATCACACCGCCATGGTTAGGGAGGAGGAGACGACAACGCAAGTTGAGTAGGGATGGAGGAGAAAGCGTGGGCGCACGGAGAAATCAAAGATGAACCAATGAGAGATAGGGGCTGAGGAGAGGCTATCGCACAACATCTGGTGGGCGCAGGGAGAGATGGAGAGAAAAAGAATGGGGAAGGAGTTAGAGAGAAAAAAAAGGAGAGGATAACATGTGAGGCCATATTTTAGTCGACGTAAGTGATCCGGGTCAACTTGTCACATCAACAAAACCAACCTTCGTACTGCCGAATGATCTTATTTAAACAGTTTTGCAAAATCAATTATGCATTATATATGGTATTCTGGTTCATGGACGATTTTAAAACACTACGATAAGATGAGGGACCTAAATTGCACTTTTCCTTTTCCATGACACGTCGTGGACTGCCGGTCAAAATTGTACACGACATGGGCCGCTCCGCAGCCGCCTTTGCCTCGCTGACCACTAGGCCCGAGCTGGCCCATTGGCGCTCTCTCACTGACTATCGGGCCCGGGAGGATAAGACAGCTTCGCTTTTGGGGTCGGACACTTGCACGGCTCCACTCCGCGAGCTCGCTAGGGGATTAGGGGTCGCATCGCCGTCGTCGCGGCAAACCCCAACTTGCCCTAGCGGCAAACCCTAACTCGCCGTCGCCGTCACCGTCGTCGCCGAGAAATCCCCATTCGCCGACGCCACCAGTACCCTCGCCGACTCAGACCGCCTCCCAAGCCGTCATACAGAATGTCGGCGTCGTCCTCCTCCTCCTCCCCGCACTCGCCATCGTCGTCCCCGCGATCGCCGTCGTCCTCCCCGCGCTCCCCATCGTCTTCTTCGACCTCTTCGTTTTCCTCCTCCGTCAAGCCGTCCTCTCATCTATGGTGGCCTCTCATCTATGGTGTCCAGGTTCCTCACCAGACCCGGAGCAGGTAACTAGGGAGTTCCGAATGGCATTTGATAATTTATTATTTCTGAAAGCAGCCAATCTAATTAATCGATTGATATGCTAATTTGCACCTTAGCTTGTTAGCCAGAATTTCTTACCCTATAGGTGTTCACACATACTTCAGGTGTTGAGGATGTTAGTATATGTGCCTAATTGATGCCCAATTGTTATGGCTTGGATATCGGAATGGTGTAGGCGGGAGGCAGTGGAGGCATAGAGGCTGGGGCGCGCCAATGGCGCGCCTCCTGTGCGCGCAGCTTGCTGAAAGATCGTATAAAATCACTTGTTGAATGAGTTTTTGATGGAATAACAAGCTCGTACCTCCATAAAACATTATTTTTACATGAGATGTCATAGAGTTGGCATTTGCATCAGCGCCTTATCTATGGATGGGAGGCTAACACTTACTCTAATCTATCTGAAGGGAAAAAACCTTCAAATGATATATCATACATTGTTTGTAGAACAAGTCCAGCGTGCATTAAAAGATTTTAGCACACACATTTTCATTGATATAACATTCCAATATAGACTACACTAAAATAACATGGATATTTATGCATTGTTCACAGCAGAAAGAAACTAAGATATAACCATACCATAGATAACTATAAACAGGACCAAGTAGATTTTAAAATATAACAAGTGGTCCAAGCTGCGGCACCACAGGCTAAGCCACATACATAGAGTTCTAATAATAAGGACTAAATATTATGTATTACTGTGTACAAACCACACACTACAAGTAACAAAAGTGCCCTGAAACCTTAGGTGCATAGCATCCACAAGACCATATATGCATCAGCACATTCTAAGCTAGATGCATACGGGGCTGATTATAGGAAGGACCATGGGGCATGGGGCATTACTTTATAGAAACTGCACAAGTAGCAAAAGCCTTCTGAAAGGTAAGCAACATAGCATTCATAGGACCGTGTATATATATTTTGAACCTGAATCAGTTGCAATGCCTACACTTTTACATTTGAAAGATTGCTTGAACATGCTCAAAATGCTTATAAAATGCATTATTTACTTTACAAAGTGTCAAAAACTAATGGTGCTACTTCACTATACTTATTTTACATAGTGTCAAAACTAATGATGCTACTTCACTCTACAAAGCATAGAAAAAGCTGAAAACTTGTTTTGGTGGCAGAAATGCAAGACCTAGCTTTAATCACATCATGTGTAACGTCATTGATTGTCTATCAACATCATGTGTAACAATAGAGAAAAATAGCTGAAGCTCAAAACTAATGTCAGGAGGGTAAATTTTGAATAAGCAACAATAATGCATCTTAAGCTGGAAAGACAGCAAGAAAAAAAATTACCTTGCATAGATTGTTGTGCTCTAAAAGAAAGTCTCAGTGTATAAATATAAATTTTGGCTATATACGTCTCGAGGAATCTATTGTGCAATATGATATACATCCTTTGCACGAACAGTTTTGGAGCACTCCATAAAATGGAAAGATGGTGGAATCTATACACAAGGATGAACAAAAAACATTAACATATTAAGTGAAGTGAAATAGAGAATTAATTATGATGGTGAAGTGAAACCCACAAAGACAGTATAGAAGTTCTCTTTTCAAATGTTCTATAGAAGTCTATGCTCACAGATGGCAATCAAATTAATAATTCTTCAGGCAATTGACAGGGGTTCCATTGATTTCAAGATTTAATAGCTGTAAAATAATTTTGACACACATGTTTGGATCCTTCAACAGCAAGCAAAGATAGAAGAAAGTTCCTTGATATGGTCAATAGCACAACAGCTTAGGCAAGCACCCAGATGCCAAAGACACTCTTGCAATCCTAATGACAAAAATAATGACAAAGCTTATAGGAATTCTTCAGCAAGACGAAACTTGCACTTAATATGCCATTCTGGTAAATAGGTGCAAACACAATTAAATATCAGAAATTGCACGGTGGCACAGAGGGTGAAATAGGGTCCTAGGCCTCAAATCAAAGCTACAATTGCATATAAGTAATCATGTAACCAACAATGTAGTAACACTTCAATTAAGCAATGCAAGGTAGCTTGTCCAATCAATCCTAAACCTAGAATTAAATATCAAAACCAATGCCAAAAATATTTGGAAACTCACTGTGTTGTTATGGTGCATTTCCTCAGGGAGTGAAGTCTGAAGGGATGGGTAACAGTCATGTGCATATAGTGCAACCAATAAATGATCATTGTCAGAACAGTGGCACAAAAAATACTACTACTATGTTACTACTACTATGTATAGAATTGTGAAGCTAGCAGATATGCAAAACCAGGCTCCAAACAGGGAGACTCTTGTTAGAATGTCCATTTGAGAGAAAATTAGCAGGATTAAGAAAACATAGCTTGTGAAGAGCATTGATGCCATTGGCAGCTTTCTAGAAATTATATCCCCAATCATGACCGACAAAAATGATCCTGGACTCTGTATTTGAAGAAAGCATGGCAGCATTTGTTATAAAAATGAGAATCAAATGCAGTTATGCATCAGAATAATTAGTAACATATAGCAAAAACCAATCTGCAAAGCTTGAGATAAAAAACATTTCTGTATAAATGTGCATCATTTGAGTGTATGGATTCAACCTTCGCTTTTGCGCATATCTTATTCCCATTACTTAACATTGATGTCAGCTGAACAATTCTATAATAGAAAGAAGCATTTCCAAAGAAAGCTATCACGTAGAGCAGGGTTTGCTTTTATCAAGTTGGGAGCAACGACTATAGAATCTAGAAATGAAATCTGTAGGCTGCAATTCGGCCAACTTTCGTGCTAAACTTAAAATGTAAACATTATGGTTTTCCCCCTCCATAAGATTAGACCTAAGCCACAGAAAATAAATACAGTTTTACAATCTTAATTAACACTGTCATCCAAGCAAACAATGGAGAAATATTGTTGTTGTTATGACTTATGAGGGAAGTGCACCTGTTTCAACACTCTTTAGTGCTATACAGCTTAGTATCATACTGTCTAATGATTCAGATTTGCAGATTCCAAACTTTAGAAAACAACAGGAAGCAAAGTAAATCACTGAATCAATCCTCCAAATCTCAGCATCCAAATCCATTTTTTATTTCAACACCAAGTTGGAGATAAGGACAAACAGAAACTTATCTCAGTCAACTCCAGCGTTGCCGCTGCCATGGCACAACCTCCCTCACCAGTCACCACCGGTCCTACCTCGACCAACATAATATTCATCCCATACCCAGAGACGGGCAGCTTGATCTTGCAAAGCACTCAGAAGGCCTCGGCCATGCGCCCCCGAAACATGTTGACTGCAATGGTGGTGCATCACAGGAGCCAGGGGTGGAGTTGTGCATAGTTCTAAAAAAATGAAGGGGGTTCCCAACTTTCTTTTGAGTATAGCGCCATGTATAGTTCTAAAAAAATATTATACTAAATAGTTGTGCATCCAATAACTATAAACACCAAATCTTTAATTTATGGCCATATACAACAAGTTAGAAATAGCTTTACTTCAGAAAAAAAAGATGAATAAGGATGAGAGTTGAGAGAATAGCTTACTTGCTCTTCTAGTGCTCTGCACAGTTGCTTTCCCATTCTTCTGATGTGACAGAAAGAATACAATTATTATGGTTTTACTTCATATAAACCCAATAGCATAGAGAATCCATATCAAGGGATATTTAGACTGGTTATTAGAGAGCATGGGCACATTAAGGAAATCTTAGTAATCTGAACAATAGCACATTAAAGAACGTTAGTTAGTAGCTATTATTAGCAACAAGCAACTATGGACAGTGGACATATACTACACAGAGCTTTATGATTCAGTATTATCTTATCATCTGATCGATCTAAAAATAGTTCTCAAAGTTTCCTTTTCAACAAAACCAGAAATTTGTAGTTGGTGAGTATGTCACTGAATCAAGTCCTTTTGGTTTACTGATTGAAATTTTTGTTCCGCGTAATTGGAACACATAAAACATCTATGTATGACAAAAATATCGATCTTTGGTTACCCCTGCTTCAGAAGAATTGATCAGGCAATAATAACAATATTGAGCATGGCAGTGAAAAGAGAAGTACAAACTATTCAGAGGCTTAATTATCTTCTACTTTGGACTTTTGTCAGAGTTTGTGAGTTGGCCTCTGAGTTGTGTCCTGTACTCTGCTGTTCAAACAATCCTGGAGAGTTTTTATTTCCCTTCTTCGACAAGGTGTATGACACAAGGTGTTTTTTGTTGTTACTTGGGTCAGATTACCTAAGGGGTAACTTCCATTTGGTTCTGAAAATCAACTAATGCCGATGCTGCAGCCACAATACAACTGACTACTATATAATGACAGCAAAGAAGAAACGCTGAATGTATACATTTTTTTTCCTTCGTATTCCAGTTAAGCATCTTTTTCTTGATAACTGAAATTTTATTATATTGTCATTAGCAGGGAATGAGCAAGGCAGTTTTGATTTTGTACAGTCTAAGGCTGTCTAGCCCAGTTGACACATTGCTACACATGAGCTACAGAAGGATTAGGCTGTCGATATAGTAAATTGGAGGTAATTAACAGCAAAATAAAAGCAGCAGAAAGAAAATCTCAAATGAGAAGCTTCAATGTGTTCTTAATTTTTGTAGCTTTCAGATTTATTTTGTTGTCAGACCAGCTATTAAATTTTACTATGTATCTTTCTTCAGGCCAAGAGCTTATCAAATGGATCTTTATGCTACAAGCATTGTCAACTGAGAAATTGTTATAAACGGGGGAATGTCTGTTTGTATTCCAATTAAGTTTATATCCATAGCAGATTGTTTTTAGCCTTCCAACCAGCATTAGCACATATCATATTGTTAAAGTAGATTTACAATTTAACTAATTTGTTCATAATGTTTCAAACTTTGTAAATTGAAACAATTTTATATCATGATAAAAAGTTGTCATTGAAGGCTACTGACAGTCGCGCGAATGCATGACTTCAATGGCTAGTCTAAATGAAAACACTACCACAATCTCACAGACATATGATAGCGAAGCACCGAATCAGCCTATCTCAGCATCAAAAAAACAAAGAAAGATACGAAACACTCACGCTCTTCTTCAAGTACGACTTGCAGATTTTGATGGTAGTGGCAACGATGTGAGGGAGGTGGTCAGACATCGTGGCCTCGACATGGGACGACAGACCCATCGCGAGCTCTGCCTCCAGGTTACAGATCGGGTGCCACTGCCATCATGTGGTCTGGCAGCGGCGAACTTGGTGTTCTTCGTAGAGAATAATATCATCGTCAGATTTAGGCTGAAGGCACACAAAGCAGCAACAGTCAGTGCCTCAGTGGCATTCACATCAGCATGTAGGCAAGAATAGCATAGAAGGGGCAAGAACGGAGAAGGAGATGGGGGGGGGGGGGGGG
>BDMV01000007.1:3669055-3723804 GCA_008326285.1 Oryza officinalis
CTTGCCAAAGCTAAAACTTGGTAGGGTTAATTTTGGCAACAAAGTGAACAACTCCTAAGTCAAATATTCCTAACTTTAGCTATTAATTTTTAGAAATTCATATAGTTCAATAATATATGAATTATTTATGTTCTGAAATTATTTATCATGGTGAACCTAAAAACATAAATTTTATAAATGTTAAACTATATAAATTTCTAAAAAATAATGGCCAAAGTTAGTAATGTTTGACATATAGAACAAAGCTGAAACAATAAATAATTTGAAACGGATGGCATAAAGTATTTTTTTAAAGCAATTTATTGAGTAATTAGAAAATAATTTGACTTAACATAACGAGAGATATATTAATTAGTAATTAGGATAGCTTGAGCCGGCATTATATATTTGCTACTGCTAATTAGCTAGAGCAATGAACAATTAAAATCAAACAACTGAACTGACCTTTTAGGTACTGTATTTTAGTGGGAAGAAGAATATTATTCAACAATCTAACAAAATTCAAAATCAAGTATACATACATGCATGGTTCCAACTTGCCACCAAATGTGTTGATATATAACCCCCCAGAAGCCACATAGGTACCGGTTCGTATTTACAACCGGTACCTATTGTTGTAAAAGGTGCCGGTTTTAAATAAGAACCGGTACCTATGTGATCCAAAAGGTACCGGTTCCAATTTAGAACCGGCACCTTTTTACCACAATAGGTACCGGCTGTAAATACGAACCGGTACCTATGTGGCTTGTATATATGCGGCCGTCGATCGGTATTTCCCCCAAGACACCCCCTGTCGATGCCATTTCCCCCAGACCACCCTGCCGACGCCAAGATCAACCGGTCGCCGCCCGCCGCCCGCCGTCGCCGCCCACTGCCGTCCCCCTCCTGCACCACCGTCGGTCCTCCCCCTGCCTAGATCTACCGCCGTCGCCGTCCACCGTCGTCCTCCTTCCGGATCTGCGGTCCGCTCGCCCGCCCGCCTGCGCCCTCCATCACCATCCCCGTCCTCAAGCGCCGCCGTCCTCCATCGTCGCCGCTGCCCTCCTCAAGCGCCGCCGTCCTCCATCGTCGCCGCTGCCCTCCTCAAGCGCCGCCGTCCTCCATCGTCGCCGCTGCTCTCCTCAAGCGCCGCCGTCCTCCATCGTCGCCGCCGCCCTCCTCCGCCGCTGTGGTGTTCTCCTCAAGCTGCTGCTGCTGCTGCATTCTTCGCCGCCGTCCTCCAATCTTCGCTGTCAAAGGTGTGCAATTATGTCAATTAGTTGTTTATAGTGAAAGTTGCAGCCTCATCAAGTACTTTCTCTCCTTGAACCCTAAGGTTTGCTGCATTATATATGTAAATATATCATTCCTTTCAAAAATATAATTGGTCATATTAATTAGTTCTCTTTGCTTTGTTGGTCTAAGATGAAATGAACTGCATTGTTTTTCTCTGCAATAGCATCACTAGTTAATGTTTTCTTTTAGTGGCAAATTTTATAAAATTAAAGATATTTTGACCAAACCACCATAAAACAACATATTTAAGGGGGTGTATCACAAAATATAGATTTAGCACTAACTTTATCATAAACTACATATTTAAGGCATATACAGTATCGCAAAACTATACATGCAGTACTAATTTAATCCCAAAACTATTTTTATAACTCCAGTAGAACATTAGTGCTAGGGATAAACTTTAAAATCTGTAGTTCCATGATAAGTCTGTTACTAAGTTTGTAGTTTTATGATATACCATTTTAAATATGTAGTTTTATGATAAACTTAATATTATATATGTATAGGTTTACGATGTATTTGCCTTAGATTTATAGTTTTGTGATAGTTTAATGAAGATATATGTAGTTTATAAAAAAACACCATTGTTCTAGGTTAGAAACATGTAATGATTGTATAAATGTGATTTCACTGTAGGCTTATACCCAAAATTTTCCTACAATATTGCTGTGAGCTATTTCACTGTAGGTCATTCGGTTGCTCAATTTGTCTGCACATAATCTGGGCATTTTGTTTCACTTGCTGTCCTACATGCCCTACTTAATTAATGACCACTTTCTTCAATCAATTTCATTCTATCCGGAATAATTGGAATTGCAACGCGGTCGAGGAGGGAGTGCGAAGTGGACAACCGAACAAACTCCCAAAATTTTAGGTCCCAATTTTTTTATATTTTTATTAATGTCAATACGTTCAAATGTATTTAAAGGTTTCTCCTTTTTTTTTTCTAAAAGTTCTACTGTTACTCTTTTTTAATTGATTTGATTAGAACAGGATTGTTTTCTTCATCTCTGATAAGTGTCCGATGGTAATTATGGCCACTATTTTTCTACTTAACAAAAAAAATAAATCACTATGTCAGGACACATTTCTTTTTCCAACCTTTCATTTTTTTTAAAAAAAAAATCTTGTTTTGACTTAGGTAGTGCACCATCCATAATTTATTCTTTCGTTTCTTGGCATTTGCTAAACATAAGGCCCTCAATTTGTGTTTCGCACTGGGCCAACCAAATTTTTTAGGTATGGCCATGCGGAATTGTGAAACAAAATACACTACTCCTCTGTTTTCAAATCACTCACCATTCTAGCATTTTTTAAGACAAAATATGAAGGTATGATAAATTACCAAACTACCCTAATAATTACATCAATATTTGTACTCCTTTGAGATAAAGATGTGGATTACAATGAGAGGTGTGGATGTATTGATAAGGGATAGAGAGGAAATATTTTAGCTAAAAGTGCTTCGGAATACAATAATGGCAATTATTTTGATTAAAATAAATAACATGCTAGAATGACAAGTAATTTAAAATGGTAGATAAGTAATTTAAAATGGTAGGAGTACATGTAGATTATGCAATATTGCTGTGAGCTACTTCACTGTAGGCTATGCAAAGTACATTAGTACACTTGCTTTATGAGGCTGTTTACTTTTTCATATTTTTTCAATTTTGGATCTTTCGCTTTTCGCGTACACGTTTTCTAAACTGCTACATGGTGTATGGAATTAGATGACATTACTTTACTGTTGGTATATTTGGAAGAATATCATCAAGAGGACAATAAGTTCTTACACTAATTTCTTGTATCTATCTAGCAGTAGTTCTAGCCTAGATCTACAAAAGGAAATGTCAGGGGAACAAGATAACATTAGGCCTACAAATTCTGGAGAAAGCGATGGTGGTAATGGTAGCCCAAGTGGCTTTCTAAACTTGAATCAGCCCGATGTTAACCCGCACAATACAGAGGTAAATTAACCGATCTGGAACAAATAATACCTTAAAACTACATATATCGTCAGATATGAATGACTAATTTATACTGATGTTTGAAGGAGGTTGATCCTTCGGCCACTACGCACTCCGCGAATACTTCAACCTCATCGGCAAGAAGAAAGGCTAGAGGTCCAACTAGGATGCCCTCAGGTCTATACACTATCACGGAGTTAGCTGCAGATGGGACCCCTATAGCTCCAGAATCGGCACTCACCCCATACGGCAAAGCTATAGGTGTCATCGTGAAGGATGACATCCCCATCAAGTACCGGCACTGGAAGAGCAGTGATACAAACGAATTGGAGTGGACGGTACCAGACAGAGACAAGGATCTTGCCTGGGAAAAGTTAAAGCGGACATTCCAGTTTCCCGAGGGACAAGAAGAACTCGCAAAGTCCGGGGCTCTTAAGAAGATGTCCATCAGCTTCAAGAAGTGGAAGACGGATCTTAACAGGAAGTTTGTCAAGAAGGGCCTGACACCAAATTTTGAAGATGCCAACTATCGAAGGTGTCGTCTTTTCTGGGATGACTTTGTGGCCTATAGAACATCAGATGAGGCAAAGGAGATTAGCGAAAGGAACCAGGCCAATGCGGCCAAAAACCGATACCCTCACCGTCTCGGCCCTAGCGGATATGCTAAGAACATAGCCAAATGGCAACTCCGGGAAGATGAGCTGCTGCAAAAGGGAATCGAGATCGAGACGAAGGACTGGTGCCAACGGGGAAAGAATTACCAATACGCCCGAGGTTCAACACTCTCGGATACAGGCGAGTTGGTACACAAGGGTCCTCGAGAGCAAGAAGTGTCCCAGAGGATCCACGAGGCCCATCTAAAGTCCTCAGAAGGTTCTTTTGTTGCGAGCAGGGAGAGAGATGAGCTTACACTTGCATTGCAGAACCCTGAGCATCCAGGACGCACAAGAGGAATTGGCCTAGTTCCATGGAGAGAAGGTTTTCCTGAAGACAGACATAGGTACCGGTCTCGGAGCAATAAAAATTCCAGAGACCAATCGGAAGAGATAAGGCTATTGAAAGAACAAATGGCACTGGTAATGGCAAGGCTTGAAGGTCAGCAAGGAGGCAATGCTGGCCACTTAACCAGTCCAGGTGGGAAGAAAAGCAGCTGCGCTTCAACTGAGGTTCCTCAAGAACCGGACACGGTTCATTACCCCGTGGACCACATCACTGTACGTACTGCATGCAGGCTGCATGTGCCACTTCAAAACATCAGTCAAGAGGTGGCACGCGCGATGGCACATCCCGTAACGGAGGGAGGGACGATACACGGTAAGCCGATACCAAGTGGCTACTCAAGGGTCGAAGTGGAGGACGTGCCGAGGAGGTATAGGGCAGTGCAGCTTGATTTTGCTCCAGAGGAGGGGGTGAACACTCTTGGTGAAGCCATCCACAACATAATCCTGTGGCGCAAGCGTTTCATTATCTTTCCTTCAGGAGATGGTGATGACGAGCCAAGCGATGGCGGGTCTAGCTCTGAAGGACTTCCTCCCTCCCCTCAAAGGATGCCAACTCCACCACCATTGCCACATAAGAGCCCGTCTCCTCCACCGGCGCAACGTAAGAGCCCATCTCCTCCAGAGGCAGCACATCAGAGCCTAGCTTCATCAGACCGGCCGAAAAAGAGGGGACGCCTCTGTAAAACTTCCCAAATGTCTGAACCACCATCTCTGAAGAAGACCAAGAAGATGCCATTGCCTACCAGGTCGGAGCCATCTTTCAAAGTGCCAGTCGAAGTACAGGATCACTTCATTCGCATGGCAAGGCCACCTGCCCGAAAGCAACCTATTACGGACTTCCGACGCACGATCAGGAAAAAGGGATTGCAAGAATTTTCCAAGAAAGAATTCGAGAAAGATGAGGCCAGCAAGACTATGCAAGACTTTCTAAAAGAGGCAGGGCTGAAAAGTTTGGATGATGTGGATAATATTGAGATGGCCCCATTGGCAGCTCAGTTCAAGCTTGGTCATTCTTTGACTACCGACGAATATCGCCACGTCATTGGCAAATGTACTCAAATGAGAAGGGTAGAAGAGTGGTACTTACAGATGGCCAAGGATGGTAAAGAGATGTTCCCCGTCTTTTACAGGGACGAGGACTTTCATCACTGTGATGGTATAGTTTGGGTCCCATTTAGAGAACTATTTCATCTATACAATCTGAGGGAGCTAGACTTATCGGTAATTCAGTTATGGGCATTGTAAGTATACTCGACCTCTCGCTATTTTTCTAAGTAAATATCCTCGTTGCGTGTCTAATTATTTTCCTTATGCAGAATGGGGTCGCTTGAATGTAAAGCGACCCATAACAAGCTAGGATTCCTCGACCCACAAATAGTCAATTCCTGTAATATTGACGCAGGCGAATGGTCCTCCCAAGAAGTGCTGAACTACCTTTACACATCCTTTGTCAAGCTGCAGGACATGAATACCATCCTTCTGCCCTACCACTTTAAGTAAGTGTGGCATTATCGTTGTACCTCCCATCGTTGTACTTTAAGATGTTAATTGTTCTCTTCCCTTGTATGTAGGCCTCACTGGATTCTTATTGCCATCCATTTAAACGATTCCAAGATTGTCGTCATGGATTCAATGAGGAAACCGCAATCCAACTACCAATCCCTCATTGACATCCTAGATAAGGCACTTGTGAAGTACAAGAAGAAGTGCATTCGACACGCTCCATGTGCAAATAAATTCCGAGTTTGGTGCCACCCTTATTGCTCACGTCAGGATCCGGGCACGAGCACATGTGGGTTCTACGTGATGAGATTTATGTGGGTTTTCATGGAGGACGGCAACTGGAACATTACGGATGCTGAGGTTCGCCCTGTCTCCTAAGACATAAATCCAATTTACTAAACACATAGTATCTTTCCACATCTTTAATCCTTCCATTTGCAGAAATTAAAGCTCCCGACAAGTAAATTGCTGCCACATGTTTGCTTGGGCCTCGCTGAACAGCTATGTGGATTCATCTTCGACCATATCATCTCGTCAAACGGCGCATACAACATTTCGAAGGCTCCTGCTGGGCTAGTGGGTTTCATTGAGGCTGGCGGCCCTAGTGACACTTTAGATAGCCGATCAACGCCAAAGCATACAAAGAACTAGAATTAGTGGGCCATACCTTTCAAACATTTTCTAAGTATCTTGTAGATTAGTTATTTGGATTGATGTGGTTTTCTTAATGTCTTCAACATGCATTAAGTTTCTCTATTTGTTAATGTTTATCTATTATTTTTTCACACATATATCTAACCATGTATTCAATTTTCTCTATTTCATATTTTTATCCCTAACAGCAACAGGTGATCTCACTGACTGGATGTGGCATGGATGAGGGAGGCATCATCATTGTTGTCTCTGTAAGCAACAGGTGAGCATGTGTAACTAAAATTTTCATATGAGTACGAGTTTAGAGCATTTGAGATGTTGTAGAGCTCAAGCGAATTTTTGTCAAGTCTCCTGAGATGTGTAACACATCTGGTCGCCGCCTTCGTGTGGTTTGACGGGCACGTCTCAGGCTGAAGTTGACTGGCACGCTGAGTCCCAGCAATATCTTCTATGCTCTCTACTCGAGGCTTCGGGTTTTATATTATGGTCCTAGTTGCATAAAATCTCAGGTATTATGATCCTAGTTACACACAACCCCATGTATCATGGTTCTATATAGGTTGACAAAACCATAATATTCAATTTGGCTAAGATGACAAACTTTTGGACACATGTTAAGGACAAATTTTTACTTGTAATAACTTTCAGTTACTAATGAAAGTAGATAAGAGTTTTAGTCCATGTCTGTTCTAATCCCAGTAGGAATTAATTTAGATAATCTTAACTGTTGACAATCCCAATTCTCTTATCTCACGGGCAAGAGTGTACTGTACTGGACTGGCAGATATTCAGATGTTTCCAACTTGCACTGTGAAGCTCTAAGCCTATGCCATCCTTGAAGCTCGATGCGTAGGTTTTAGAGGTGCAGGCGTCACATATCTAGCGAGCTCTCATGTTCTTCTCAGCCTTTTTCAACTGCCATCCTTTCTTTGTATCATTACTCGATGGCTTGTCAAACAATTCCTTGTATTTCTCAAGCAATACTTTTTTCTCCTCTACTAAACCAAGCATTTCATACGCGTCTTCAACTTTCCGTACAATATCTTTGCTCGGAGGTTTACGACCACATGCTTCAAGATTCTTGAAGAGCTAAAATCATAAGCAATAACAGGGAAATGAAATTCACATAAGTGGGTTTTATCATAATATAAAATCTGTGAGATTAAGAGGCATCATTGGTCACTCAAGACCCATCAACTTCTACTGAGGATCATCAACTTAAATATGATAAAAATAAGTACTTCATGGACAAAGACTTGAGATCCATACCTTGACAAGCCTATCTAGCTTATTATTCCTGTAGTAAATACCCAACATAAGGCGGCAAAACCGCCATGGAACTGATTGTAGATCATGGGCTATCTTCAACTCCCAGATTCTGCAAGCTTCATCAGCTCTATTGTCCTTCTCAAGTGCACACACTAATTGCTCATATGTTCTGATAGTCTTCCCTTGTCCTTTGCTCAACATCCATTTTATCACCTAACCATGTAGTTAGCCAATTATTTAATTCTGGGTATACAAACGATAAAACACAATTAAAATCAAGCAAATTATAATGTCCAAAACCTGGACGATTCTATGCCACTGTTCCTCCTTTTCAAGAGCTACAAGTGCTTGCTTTATCGAGGCCACAGGAAACTCCTGCTCAAAGTTTGGATGGTCCTAGAATTATTTTGAACAGATGTCTAGCTATTTCGTTTGAATAACATAGTTTGTCAAGAATTATTTTGAATTCAATCACAGTTTGGATGGTCCTAGGATTTTGTAAAACCTCAAATTTATGGATATTTAGATCTCAGCTATTTTTACCTTATTTGACACAGTATGCTACAAACAATGATGAATTAAATCTAACATCATTGATGGAAGGGTTTTAAATGGTTTGGGAAGTGGATTGAATCCACATGAGGCAAGTAGGTTGGATTGGTTTGGTTTCATTTGGAAAATGGGTTGGATTCTGTGATTTCTGCGATGTGAATGTAATATTGTAATATTCTGTGAATTCTGTGTTTCAGGAAATATTATATGTGACCCTGCAATTATTTTTTTTTGTGCTTCAGGACTATAGGTGCCGGTTCTTGTAAAGAACCGGCACCTATAAGGCATCAAAGGTGCCAGGTCCTATCCATTATAGGTGCCAGTTATTTATAGGAACCGGCACCTATAATACTATATAGGTGCCGGTTCCATATTTACAACCGGTACCTATAGTGTTATAGGTGCCGGTTAAGGAACCGGTACCAATAGCTTTGAGCATTAGTGCCGACCAATTGGTGCCGGCTTCGAAACCGGCACCTATGAGGCCTTTCGAACCGGCACCAATGAGTATTTGTGTAGTAGTGGACGCAGGTGGCGCAAGTTCCAAATCAGGCAGGCCCGATGCCGCCCGGCGGAGGAAGAGGCGGCCACGGCCGATGCACTGGGGAGGGGGGACCGGGGGCGTCGAGGTGACAGAGGTGGCACAAATGCCAGATCCAACGGCCCCGACGTCACCCAGTGGACGAACACTATAAAAAAATATTTTTTTCTGGCAGCTAAAACATATTTTTCCTGGCGGCTAGACGTTCGGCTAGCAATTAGAGGTTAGTGCAAATCAACGATCTTCGTTGGTGATTTTTGCTGGTGGGCGACATAACACAGCTGCCAGTGAAAATTGATTTTCACATTTTCATTTTGATCGCTGGTGGCATCCGACTGTTACTGAAAATCAATTTTTGCTGGCGGGCGACATAACACAGCCGTCAGTGAAAATCGATTTTCACATTTTCATTTTGATCACTGGCGCAATCCGACCACCAGTGAAAATCGATTTTTGCTAATGAGCGACATAACATAGCTGCCAGTGAAAATCGATTTCCACATTTTCATTCCTATTAGTAAAAATCGATTTCTCTTATAGGTAACATAACATAGCCATCAGTGAAAATCGATTCCTACATTTTCATTTTGATCTTTTTAGAGTGCAAAAATACACATTTTCATTTTGATTTTTTTAGGTGTAAAAATAAATTTTGATCGCTAGCGGCATCCAACCACCAGTGAAAATCGATTTTTGCTAGCGGGCGACATAACATAGCCGCTAGTGAAAATCGATTTCCACATTTTCATTCCCACTAGTGAAAATCGATTTTTACTTACATGTGACATAACATAGACATCAGTGAAAATCGATTTTCATATTTTCATTTTGATTTTTTAGGTGCAAAAATACACATTTTCATTTTGATTTTTTTAGGTGCAAAAATAAATTTTGATCACTGGCGACATTCGACCACTAGTGAAAATCAATTGTTGCTTGTGGGCGACTGTTGATGCAAAAAAACACACACTGGCCTGGGAGATCTGCTTAGCTCCAGTGCAGGTCCAAATCTTGGTGAGATGCAGGCGTGTCAGTCAGTTTGATCCTGTAACTGACAAGATATACAAAAGACAGATCAAAGAACCGATCGGCCAACATAGCCAATGTAGTAATTCCAGCCGATCCTGATAACAGCCGATAGCGATAGGGTTTTGAGCTATCGGCTATGTGTTCAATGTAGATTCTGACACTTGATGAAAATAATGACAAAGAGACAATCGGCTGATGATAACATGCATTAGATCGGCAATGACTTGATAAAGTGAAACGAAAGTTAGACATACTCGATCGGCTATAGATATCAATGATACATAATCTAAATCTCAAAATATATTTAAACCAAGTGATTGGGATAGATCGGACAGGGCGCCGAGACAGTATAAATCACTTATGTCTAAAAACACCTCAAGAGAGAGATTATATATATTCATAGCATAGCCAATGAAGTAAATCTAACATAGATCCAATACCATAAAATCCACAAGATTAGATTAAACAGTGAAACCTTTGTTGTCATCAGCTAAATTCAACTTATATGCAATCCTTATAAGCCGATGCAACGTCCAGATAACTCATCGGCTGAAACCCCGATGAAACCCTTATCAGCAATCAAAAAGCAGGCTAGAGATTCATGATTCTAAGCACGACTTAGTAGGTCAAACTCAGCTGATGCAACACTAAGTATGTAAAGAAACACAGTATCTAGATGATCAAGCCCTTGACTGATTTTCAGGGTGGTAGATGCCTAGGCTAATCTAATCTAGCAAAACGATTTAGCCGATACCGGCAGAAACCCTAAAACGAGAAGCAGCCGATAAAACTAAATCGAGATGCTAATACTAGATTAACAGAAGACATATGATAAATAGCCAGGCAAATATATTATCCAAACCAGAGCAATCCAAGAGGTCGAATGTACTGATGCAGCCTTGAACGACGCCGACGTGGATGATACAATTGCCTGAACCGACGGAACATTGGACTTACCCCTTCGCCGGAGATCGACAGCCGATGCAGCCCCGCGTCAGGTGCCAAATTCCGCCGGTTGATAAATAAACCGTAACAGAGTAAAAGGTGGCGATGCGCCGAATTGTATTGATCGAGAGTTGATAGATTACAATAACCCCGGGTGTACATATTTATACCCATGGGGAGATACTAGTCCTTGTAGGACAAGAAAGAAACTTTCCTAAAGATAAAAGAAAAACATAAAGTCCTTAAGGGACACTAAACACACTTTCCTAAAGATAAAAGGAAACTAACAAATATTCTAATTAATAGATACAATTGCCTTCTTCGGACCCAATCCGCACGTGGCAATCCTCATGAAGCACACCAACCGAACCCGACAATGATCCTGCCATCTCCTCATCGGAATCGGCTACATCGGCTATCCTTGTCCGATTCTGTTTCAGCCGATGCACACCGTAGCCGATTTAGCTTGCAGCCGATTCATACTCTGTTTCTGTAATCGCTTATCTCCTCCAATCGGCTTCGGCTTTAACTCTGCATGATTTACCAAATTTCGTCGTTAACAGCGACATAACATAACCGCTAGCAAAAATCGATTTCCACAATTTCATTCCCACTAGTGAAAATCGATTTTTACTTACAAGCGGCTAACCGCCAGTGAAAATCGATTTCCACATTTTCATTTTGATTTTTTAGGTGCAAAAATAAAATAAAAAAATTTTTAGTTTTTAACGGGCATTTATAACACAACTCTCTCTTCACACATGACCTCTCTCTTCACACATATGTTAGATTACCATCTCACTATGAAACACTTGTCTATATTCAGAATGCAATTGTTTTAATTTCCATTGTTCGAAACTTAAAATACTTATTTGCCTCTCTAAATGATTCTAAATAAAAAAAGTCATGAACTATAAAGTTGTAGGTCTCGCATAGCTTTATCATGTGTCAATTGAAGGTTATTTGAATCATATATCTGATATTTTGTAAAACAGATCTTGAATCTTATAACGAATATTTTGAACCCTAAATGATCTCAAATGAAAAAGTTTTCAACTAAAAATTTGTAGATCTCAATGAGATCTATAAGTTTGGTATAAATTTTATTTTCATTTAACTTTTTATGGAAAAGTTAGATACAGATATATATTTTTTATCAAATTAATTTTCACTGGTGGATGCTTTTGTCGTCCGCCAGTAAAGATAACTTGATTTTCACTGGTGGATGCTTATGTCGTCCGTGAGTGAAAATCTATTTTCAATGGCGAATGCTTATGTCACCCGCTAGTAAAAATAACCATGATTTTCAATTGCAGCACTATTTTTAGTCCACTTGAAAAAATAAAAAGGATGTGCCATGGAAAATTATTTTTTAGTAGTGGAAGACGCTGTCGTAGCTGCTGCGCCAGGAGACACACGTGGGAGGTGGGGTGTGGTGGGCGAGGAGGTGGGCGTGCGGCAGCGGTGGGGATGGGTGGGAGTGGGGCGGCGAAGGAGGAGGGATAGAAGCAAGTGTGGAGGAGGAAGGAGAAGGAGGAGGCGTGGGGTGGATAAGAACGACTGCACGAGGGAGTAGATAAGCTATGTCGGCTCGGTTGGTTTTTTAACAGGTGTTGTTTTTTAAACCCGGTACTTATATTATAAGAGTCTTTTTTCTGAAAAACCAACACTAATACTATAATACTATAGATGTCGGTTTTTATTTAGAACCAGCACTTGTTTCTTTGAAAAGATGCTGGTTCTAGTTGATGGTGCCCCGCGGGCACGCATTTTGAGGAAAAAAGTACTATAAGTGTTAATTTTAGTGTTTCCAACACCTACAGTACAATTTATTTTGTGTATTTTTGTAGCAGTGTAATCCTCGATTTTCTCGATGGAGATGTAAGAGTCTGAAATTATGAAACGAGTCAAATTAACGACGTTAGATACACGTTCACCTTACTAGACTGTTTAATTTAAAGGCAAATTGCCTAGTTAAGCATGGGCTTAACAGTAATAAATCCTCGAATTTCCCGATGGGTGATGTAAGAGTCTGAAATTGTGAAACGAGTCAAATTAACGACGTTAAATACACACGTTCACCTTTGGAAGCTGGTTAGCTGCAGGTATATGATTTAGTTCTATTTTAAAGTTCTTTGGTTTGCTTGATACCATTTTATTACTTTCAATTGAATTTACCATATTCAAACGCAAACAAAGCATTAAAAGGTATGGAACGGTGCGAATAAGATTCGGGTCATGCCGTGCCGGCCCAAAGACACGACCAGCCTATCATACTCATCTTTGAAATAAGTCCATTTTACATCCTTTATTTTTTTGAGCCATGCCTAATATAAGACTGGAATAAGTCTATTTTGTTTCCCATATCTCTTTGGGCCGGCCACCGACAGGCTATGGCCTACAGGAGCGAGGGATGTCAGGCCGTGGTTGTGCTGATCGTTGGGCTGTGTCGTGCCAAGAAAGAGGCCCAGGCACAGTCTGGGCCGACATGAGCCTAACAACAGTCGGGTCATGTTGTGCCTGAGCCGAGCCAAATCTTTGTGCCGTGGGCTGGGTCGTCACACTGCGTGCTTTTTGGGCAACTATACGCCAATGGCGCAAATTGTAAAATATGGGGAGACGCCACCGCCATCGAACCATCAACAACTTGCCGGTGCACGACATGACGAGGTAAAAGGTGCTCCGCCACTGTAGCCTTGGCGGAGATTCTGCTCGTCCAGAGGAGGCTCTGTGTCGATCACCATGTCGACGCGAGATGATAAGTGATCCTTTGCCGATCCATGCTTCGCCGTCGTCGACGACGACGGCGACGTGGCCTCGCTGTCGCGGCTGCTAAACTCGTGGACGAGAAAAGCTCCTCGTCGCCGCTAATGGAGTACTAGAGCTTGCCACGGTACAAGGCTATGTCGTGCACGAAGCCGCGGGGGTTGGCGGCGGCCAACGATCGACCAGGTTGAGTGCAGCCCCGGCCGGTGGAAGAGAACGACATGGTCGACGATGGCGGTGACGAGGTCAAGTGAGCACACGACGATCTTATGCACAGTGATCTCGTGGAAGCGCATGGTGATGGGTGTGCCGCTCCTCGTCCTACTCGTACAAGTCGGGGACAATGTTGGCCTCCTCGTCGCCGACGCGCTGGTGGTAGGGCAGATCAATCTTGGCCTTGGAGATAGGGTTTCTCAGGAAGCACTCCAAGTCTCCAACTGCTCGCTGCTGTCGTAGAGGAGCCAGACATCGAATGAGCCGCGGCAGACCGTGCCTGCAGGCAGCTCGTCGGGGACGGGGACGCGGTGCACCTCGCCGTCGGGGAGGCTCTGGTAGGTGGTGCGGTCCAAGGCAAGCCATGGGAGCGGCGGCGGCGGGAGCGGGTCCTGCTGCCGCGCGGCGTGGCGCCACCTACCAGAGCTCGGAAGCGGAGGCGGTCGCCGTAGGACCGCAGCCGGCAGAAGACCATGCCTGATAGCTCCGGCGGGAGATCTGGCCATGCGAACACGCGCGCCCTCGTCGTCGCCCATGCCGACGCAAAGATTGGATTCGATCAATGGCGCCTTCTCTCATCGATCTGTGCGTCCATGGGACTGCTCGCATGTTATACTATATATGCATGGATTGCTCGTTCAAATTGTATTCGAATTGAACTACAGCTCCTCGGTCATAGTTTTGTCGTTCCATATTTTTCAGCTCTTGCTATCTACGGCTTGAGCTTGAGGACGCAATGATCCATCGATTATCGAGCTTGAGCTTGAGAACCATCCGCTTTCCTTTTTTTTTTTAAGATGATGTTTAGAGTGTTTCGATCGTATTATCTGGTTTCAGTGAGCAGTTTAAGCAATAAAAGAGTTAAGTAACCATGCATGGTCCATTCTACAAGCTCTGTCTCCCTGCAAAATAATACTAATAATAATCTATAAGTTCTGTTTCTAGTTTGGCATGTTTTAACTTTTAAGCAGCGAAAATTCTCTTCTATTTGGATATCGTTCAGGATTGTTGTCGATTGACAAACGCATCTGCCGAAAGGCAAGCTTTACTCGATTACGTAGAAAAAAAGTTAAGTTGAATGTATTAATTTCTTTTAAAATTTTGATCCCTCATTACACGCCCTTTGGGGTCTATAAAATTTATAGTTTTACAACCCCAAGTCTGTAACCGTAGGGTTTTTATTTACTCGAAAATTGACTCAACCACCCTTATTACATGGACATTTACAAGGGTTACAATGATCTTTTGGCCCAACTGACAGGCTCACGGGCTTAAGATCTCATCTTGGGCTGCCTCTTGCGCCTTTCTGGGTGGCAGGCCTAATTGGAGCCCAACCGGCTTTGTCACTTGGTGAGGCTTCGCCACCCGTTGGTGAAGGGTTTACGCTTCGCTACCTGGTAGATACTTCGCCGCTTAGGGTAGGTGCTTCGCCACTTAGCACTCGCCTTCGTCGCTTGGAGATACTTCGTCTTCTAGCGCTTCGCTTCGCAGCTTAGTGATTGTTTCGACAGGCTCGGTCAAAGGCCCTCGTGACATGCCTCCAACAAGCCCCTCACGGGCAAGGGTGAGTAGGGAGCTTCAGCCGAGACCGTGTTCGATGCAAGGTATGGAATGAGGCGCTCCCTTTCGTCCAAGGTTCTTGTCGAAACATATCACGAGAAAACAAATAAATTCAGATTTTTGGTTAGTGCAATCATCATGTTCTTTCCTTTGGCTCTTTGATTTGCTAGCTGAGCTTGCTATTTCACCTTTACGTTGCTTCTGAGGCCACGGTATTTCTGTTTTTCCCGGCCTTCTAGTCTCTTTCGGCCTTTTAATGTGCGGCCCATGGGCTACACCCATCTCAACGGCCGAAACTAGTAGGATGTGACTGTTCAAGAGGCATTGAGGCGCTTCCCGTTTGCCATGTGTCGCACATTGAGAGGGACGGGTGCAGGCCATGGGGCTATATAATACTCAAAAGACCACTCGTAGATGTGTGTGAGAATCGTTACAACCACTGGTCGAGGACCAAGTATGTAGACGTACTCGACCACTCGTAAATGTGGTAAGAGAATCGCTACAACCACTGGTCGAGGACCAGGTATGTAGACGTACTTGACCACTCATAGATGTGGTGGGAGAATCGCCACAACCATTGGTTGAGGACCAGGTATGTAGATGTACTCGACCACTCGTAGATGTGGTGGGAGAATCGCTACAACCGCTGGTCATGGACTAGGTATGTAGACGTACTCAACCACTTGTAGAAGTGGTGGGAGAATCGCTACAACTGCTGGTCGAGGACCTGGTATGTAGACGTACTCAACCACTCAAAGGCAACTCGGAGAGATGGTGAGAGGATGACTGCCACCGCCGGTTGAGGATAAGGTGTAGTTATCCCTCGACCACTCAAAGGTAACTCGGAGAGATGGTGAGAGGATGACTACCACCACCGGCTGAGGACCAGGTGTAGTTATTTCTCGACCACTTGAAGTCAACCCAGGGGGTGGGAGGGAATCACTACAACCGCTGGTCAAAGACCAGGTGTGATCATCTCTCGACCACCTGAAGGCAACTGATATGTGGTGAGAGATCACTACAACACTGGTCACCTTTCGACCAACCGAAGGCAACTGATATGTGGTGAGAGATCACTGTGACGTTGGTCGAGGACCAGGCATAGTCGTCTCTCGACCGCCTGAAGGCAACTAATAGGTGGCGAGAGATCGCTACAACGCTGGTCGAGGACCAGGCGTAGTAGTCTCTCGACCCACTGAAGGCGACTGATAGGTGGTGAGAGATCGCGTAGTCACCTCTCGACCACCTGAAGGCAAACTCTAATAAATGGTGAGAGATCCCTACAACACTGGTCGAGGACCAGGCGTAGTAATCCCTCGACCACTTTTAGGGATGCTAGAGTTGGTTATTACATGTGCATCTCATGTGGCCAGCATGACTCACATACCCAACTAGTAGCATATCGGACGTACATTCACAATTATGCCCGGTGATCAAGCTGACAACATTCGCGAGGAGATTGTCCATAACAACCTTTTCTTAAATAGTACGGACGTGACCGGTGCTAAATGTGAGATAGATCGTCGGTCTCTGTTGGTAGGTTCGGTCCGACAACTCCGCATTTATTCGAGAACGCTCTCAATAATGGGGTGTACTCGACCGCTGCCTACTCGAGTGCTCGATTGTTCCTGAAAAATATTTTCTAGAAGGCAAGATATATAGTAGAGAATACCGAGCGTGTACTGAAAAAACTGTATAAATCTTCTAGTATTATCATGATGTAATGAGCAGATTCAGATTAAATATTATATAAACTGTAAACAAGCATGGTTTATACAGAAGAAACAGAGTGAGCCCCCAGTATTATACCGTTGCCAGCCCAACATAAGAGGCGCTCGCACAACAGACATTGTATAAAAAACATACTCTAGGTAAATATAATAAAATATGGATCTGGAAATAGATATGGTAAATTGTACGAAATATTGTGTACCTTTGTAGATACATGCCAGATGTATCTACGAAATCAGTAGATTGATTTAAATAATCAATATACTAATTAACTTGTTTAGCGATGTTAACCAACTCGGAAATAGTAGAACCGGATTGAAGCCTCGTGGTCGACGGTATTGAATTGTTGTTTTATGTGGCGACGATGTCTTTGAAGCTTGATCCATTTTGATAGATCGAATTGTTAATGGCGATGATCCCGATCAAGTTGCGGAAGGTATTCTGGTCGGGTCAGATTTCCCAGGACCAAAATCATTGAAGTATCCCTCGTCGAAAACTCCACAGTGGCGATGACTTGACGAAGATTGAGATGACGAGGGTCCCGATCCGTCGGAGAACACACTTCGGTTGGGTCGTATCTCCCTAAAGCCGAAGTCGTCGAGTAGTTTGTCATCGGAGAATCCGTCTCTTGAAACCCATCTCGTCGAAACCTTTTAGCACCAAAATCTCCTTACCTGGCGTGCCAATGTCGACGGAGTAGATCGCGACTAAGATATCTGTAGAGTATGGAGATCGTTGGAACCAAAATATACGCGAGATTGAGGTAAAAAAGAATGGGAGACAAGTGTCGACGGAGTAGATCGTGACTATGGTATTTGTAGAGTATGAGGATCGTTGGAACCAAGGTATACGCGAGATTAAGGTAAAACAGATGGGAGACAGATTTTTATATAGGTTCAGGCCCCTAAACTGACAGGTAATAGCCCTACTCCCGTTGGCCGAAGCCAGTATTGCTCTTATATATCAAAATCACACGAGTACAATATTTGTGAGAACCTAGTGTAGTTATCGTCGACTTGGCAGCATGGATCTCCACACGTAGTCGACGACAGGGTAGTCTTCTTCCTCGAATACGATCTCGACGAGATTTGGGGGATAGCCATAGATCCATCATATCGGCCTCTGTGGCTCCAGATTGAATCTATCTAGGCTTGTCTCCGATGTTGGTATCTAATGGCGTATATTGGTCTCTCTCCTCTTCTTCTAGGGGGTCTTGTATTTATACCCATCGATATCCTCTTGTCCAAGTAGAACTAGGAAGACAAATATAGATACGATCCGAGTAGTCCTTGTAGTTTTCAACTTAAACTCTGCTTCTCCTTCCTTATCTGGAACACCTTTCATATATGAGGCATGATTCCGTACAAAATTTGGTATATGATGGGCCCCATCGAGCCCAACCCAAGATCATTGGGTATACCTTATCCATAACACTGACAACAAGGATTTTTATACAGGTTTGAGCCCCTTAACTAACAGGTAATAACCCTACTCCTGTTGGTCGAAACCGACGTTGCTCTTATATAGCAGAATCACATGAGTACAATATTTGGGAGAACCTAATCTAGTCGTCGTCGACTTGGCGGCATGCATCTCCACACGTAGTCGACGACAAGGTAGTCTTTTTCCTCGAATACGATCTCGGCAAGATTTGGAGGATAGCCTTAGATCCCTCATGTCGGTCTCTGTGGCTCTAGATTGGGTCTATCTAGGCTTGTCCCTCATGTTGTTGTGACTTGGCCCGTATTGGTTTCTCCCCTCTCCTTCTATGGGGTCTTGTATTTATACCCACAGATGTCCCCTTGTCCAAGTAGAACTAAGGAGACAAATATGGATACGATCTGAGTAGTCCTTGTAGTTTTCAATTTGAACTATGCTTCTCTTTCCTTATCTGGAACACCTTCCGTATATGAGACATGATTTCGTATAAGACTTGGTGTATGGTGAGCCCTGCCGAGCCCAACCCAAAATCATTGGGTATGCATTATCCATAACACTGTCACTTGTCTACTTGTCCAGTATGCATTATCCATAACACTGTCACTTGTCTACTTGTCCAGCCACCAGTTTAGTGTCTATTCGGATTAACACTCTCCTGGCCCCCAAAGCTTTTTGTTTTTTATAACTTGTCAAAGTAGAATTTGATTTTTATTGTTTATGGTGATAGAAAACTACATACTATTTTGTATTCTTATCATTTTCCATACTTGATGTGGTAACACCGATCAGCACCACAAATGTGATCGAGCCAATGGCTACAAATCGAACGAATGAGAAGTAAGCTAAAGAAATCAAATGGAGGCTGCAATCGCTGCTTGCTTTGGAAGGACCACACACCCCCATGGCTTCATGGGGAAGATGGCCCATTTGTGTTTCGCAAGTAAAAAGGTCAAGGAATAAGTTCACTCTAGGTCTCTCAATTTGTCGTTCAGTCTGATTTTCGTCCTCAGTCCGAAAAACCGGATACAACATATCCCCCAACTTACAAAACCATGCAAATGTGGTCCCTCGGCAGTACTGACCCCGGTTTTGGCTGACGTGGCGCCTACATGGATCCTTTGGCTAGTCTTCGTCTCACGTGGCATTAATGTGGTACTTACGTGACAATTCGATTCGAAAAAATAATAAAACCTGTAGGGCCCACATATCAGTTACACACACAAAATAATAAAAAAAAGATGGGCCCATGCGGCCCCACATGTCACCCGTACTACTCCTTTCTTTTCTCTATCCTTCTCTTTCTCTTTCTTTTTTTTTTGTCTTTTCTTGCTTCTTCTCCCCGATGGCATCCGACGGCTGACCGCAGGCAGCGGAGAGAAGGCCAGCCGACGGGAACGCCGCGCCAGCGGAGAAAGGGAGAGAAGGTTGCCTTCCCACATGTGGACCCCCGTTTTCGAAACAGGAATCCGTCGTGTAAACTGTACCATTTCCTGGATCAAGTAGTCCGGTACACACGAACTGATAGTTGAAAATACCAAGTGCGCATACACGAGCGTTTAGTACGAATTATTATAACAATAGGCCCGAAGGCAATAGTCTTAGAACAGGGGGACCAAACGGTCCGGAATACATCCAAAAGCAGAAATAGATAAGGCAGCGGATTAGAGGCGGCGACAACGCCATTGCCACAGGCAACGACCATAACAAAGACCTACTGAGCGCCATCATCGACAGCATCCTCCTGGTAGTAGGCGTAGGGATCCTTCGAAGCGTCATCTTTGACTTCTGATGGAGTTGTAAATTGTAAGGGTGAGTACCAACTGTACTCAACAAGCCACCACAACAATAATGCATATGATAGAGGATATTTCAAGGAGTGGCTTCAGATTCTTTTGCATAAAGCAAGTTTTGGAAAATCTTTTCACAAGCCTAAGACCTAGCATAGACTGATCCAGTTTTGATACCATAGTTCATTAATCAATGACGGTTCTGTCCACCATCCATTGTGATCCCAAGAATGGCTTCCCGCCATTGGATTGTCATGGTTTTCTGGGGTCTACCCCTTCTCGCCTCCCGAGAAGTGGATCCACCAGCATAAAAATCATCATGCAATGTCCCATCCCAATTAGTTTAAGAATTTAGAGTCTAGCCAAGTGTAATACATGTCCCGGTGCTCAATAACCGTGAGCACGGCTATTCGAATAGATTTGATTTTACTCCCACTGCAGTGGATGTACGCTTTACCCGTACTCCGCAACTGCCCAACGCATGAGCCTTGTCCCAACACATGAGACGCGTCACGGCAAAGCATTTCAATGACCTCACATTAGCAGTATCCGCTCCATGAACTTGCATCCTCATGCACTCTAGGCGTTATGAGTTTCTAGCAGTGAGAGGAGTTCTGGCGCTCCTAGGGAGGGAAGACTTACACATGCATTAAGTTATAATTAAGTTTAGGTTTACAAATGGCGGTCCTACCGGTGGCGACCCCACCGTAGGCCCCCGTCTCTCATACACATCAAGAAGACCACTATGTATGGATACTGCCTCCGCTCGGCTATTTACTCCGCTAGGTCTATACCCATTCGAAAAGTACGGTTGTACGGGGGTCGTTTCATGCTTAGCTTCATGGCTCGGTCCTTAACTGACCAGGGTCGGCACTTGCCTTTACCGGACACCACCCAAGTCCTCTAGCCGCCCCAGTCAAAAACAGTTGTTTAGGTTTATTTTTCCTTTCGCAAATCATGTCATCAATGTCATGGCAATATGACGCTCATGTCTCCACATGCCGCATCTTAACCACCTTCCTAAAGGTAGTTGCCCGAGCATAAAACACTTTGATAAATATGAATATACATGATTCTAAAGTAGCATGGCTAAGCATTGACAAGTATCGATTAAAAATATACAATATTGTGGACGACAAAGATTTGCATGGATAATCAATATCAAAGGCATGACATATAGCAAGGTAGGACATTTACATATATTCATATAGCATGCAAACTTTATTTTAAATTCAAAATAAGTTCGCAAATTGGTTCAACATGTTCAAGGATTAGTGATGACTTGTCTTGCTCGAAGTCCTGCAGGTCTTGATCCTCGTTCGGAGTCGCAACTCCCTTGGGGTCTATAATTACGTGCGAAAGAAATCGATTTGAATTCAATTAGAATTCAAATAAATTCCAATAAAATTCCAATAGAAAAAGGATCGAGCGCGAGCGTCGAATTTCGTTATCGATTCTATTATTCATGAAATAGACAAATTTCCGATTTTAATCCATTTTGTCCTAACATATTTGCGTTAATCGATTAAAGTATTAACTCATTTTAATTTATGCGATTTCGAATAAATCCGCTCTCTAATTAGACTCTACAATAATTAGCCCGCACTATAATTAGATTCCGATAATAATTAACCCTAATTTCTACCACATTTCAATCATTCGCGAAGTAAATAAATTAATACATAAATAACTAAATAAATAACTTAAACAAACAACCAATTAAATGAATAACCTCAACTTATTAAATAATCTCGATTTATTTTCTAGGAATTTTCAGAAACGACCGACAATTAATCCTCCGATTATTACATAAATATATATATAGATTAAATTTTTCCCAATTTTCCTAAATTTCCTCTTTTCTTCTATTTTCTTTTTCCTCTTTTCTTTTTCCCTTTTTCTTTTCTTTCCTTTCCCTTTTTCTTTTTCCTCTTTTCTTTTTCCCTTTCCTTTCTTTTCTGCTTCTCCCTCTCTCTCTCGGCTCTCTCCCTTCTCTGCCCCTCCTCTCTCTCGGCCTCTCTCTTCTCTGCCTCTCCCTCTCTTCCTCTCTCTTGCAGGCGGCGCCGACGGGGAAGGAGGGGGAGGGAGACTTACCGGCGGCGGCGAGGCGGCGCAAGGCGGCGGAGGCGGCACAAAGCAGCTGAGGTGGCTCAAAGCGGCGGAGGCGGCTCAAAGCGGCTGAGGTGGCTCAAAGCGGCGGCCCGTAGCGGCAACCGGCGGCGGCTAGGTGGGGAAAGAAGGGGAAGAGGGAGCGGGCTGGGGGAGAGATGGGGTGGAGAGGGAGGGGAGGTCGGGGGGGGGGGGATTGATAGGGGCCGGGAGGGGCGCGGAGGCCGACGCGGCGGACGGGACGGCGACGGCGACGCGGGGATGCGACGGCGCGCGGCGCGCGGGGCGCGGGGCGCGAGGCGGCAGGCGGCAGCGCGGCAGAGGGAGGGGCGCGAGGCATCAGGCTACAACGGCGATGGCGACGGGCGGTGACGGCGATGTGCGCGGGGCGCGAGACGGCCCGGCGTGGCGCGCGGCAGAGGCGCGGGGCGCGAGTTGGCAGGCGGCGGCAGCGGCGTCGGGCGGCGATGGCGACGCGCGCGAGGGCGCGGCGCGGCAGCGGCGATGGGACGGCTAGGGTCCCGATCGAACACTTAGGGGGCAATGAACAGTACTTTTTGATTTTTGCAAATTTTGATTGATTCCCTATTTAAAAATTCGCCCAAAATTTATAATTCCACCCGATTGAACTTGCTCAATATTTGTATCATTCAACCCTAAAGATTTGCCCAAGATTTTATGTCATTCATTAATTATATCTATATACATTATATATATATGTATGTAAATAAATATATATATGTATATAAAATTTCCTATTTAAATTTATAGTACTCAAATAAATTTATGATATTTATGTAGAGTATTTTATTTACTACTAATTTTGCCCAACTTTTATTTTTATAATTTTATTTCTATTATATACTTTGCAATTTCCTATTTCCCCTTTTCTTTTAGGGTTTTTAAATCCTTGTCGATATCCTTTTTAAATATCTATTATTTCATTTATAATCTCGGTAACAAAATACTAGCAAATAAGAGGCAATTAACTACGAGATGATGCCATAATTCAAAAGTTTTTGCAAGCTCTGAATTTTAGGTTTTGGAATTTTACGCCTTCGATTTTTAAGGATATTACACCACAGCCACGCCGGCGCCAGGGACTGGAAGCCGCCGGTGCTGGTCGTCGTGGTCAGCCCGCTCGGCGCCACGGCGCTGGTCTCGATGCTGACTGGCCGGTCCGTCGGTGGGTCGATGTCCTGGCGGTGGGCAAGGAGGCGCCAGCGAGGCGGACGGTGACGGGCACCTAGGTAGAAAGGGAGAGAAGGCAGATGCTGGGTGGGGAAGAGCGAGGTCAGGGCCGAGAGCGGGCGGAGGGCCGGGGCGAGGAGGGCGGCGAAGGTTTCGTTGCCAGCGCAGGGGTCACGGGTGGCCGCCATCCCCAGGTTGGACTCGAGGCCGACGAATGCAGCTGCCGCGGCGGCGGGCGTGAGCAAGGAGGAGACGAGGAGTAAGGGAAGGAGGAGGAGGAACCATGGCAGGTGGTCGACGAGCGGAAGGGAGTGGACACCACTCGTCTTCCTCCACCGGCTCCTCCGGCGCCGCCACTGCCAGCCTCGCCATCGGGCGCCAGCTCTCGGATTCATCGTCGCTGGTGGTGAGAGCGCGAGGAGCGGGGCAGGCATTGGCGCCTTCCTTGCCGGCCGCCGTCAAGACTTCGTTGCCGGGCGTTGCGCGAGCTCACCGGCAGCGAGCCACTCGAGGTGGCCGTCCTCCACATGGCGCAGCAGAGAGGGAGGAGCTAGACTTGTCGGCCTCTTCGTCCCCCTCGACCTGCTGCTGCCTCGCCAACCTCCCAGCCTCTCCCTCTCTCCCATCCGTTGAAAGATGAGGAGATAAGGTAGAGAGGGTGAGGAGGATGAAGTGGGACCCACTGACACGTGGGTCCCACTATTTTTTTTTTGACTAACATGTGAGTCCCATATATTTTGTTTATTTTTTCTAATTTTCAATTTATTTTTTTATTTTTTTCGGAATCAAAGTGCCATGTAAGCGCCACATCAATGCCACGTGGAACAAAGACCAAGTCAAAGGAGCCACGTAGGTGCCACATCAGTCAAAACCAGGGACAATACTGCTGACGGACCTCCTTTGCACTGGTTTTATAAGTTGAAGGACATGTTGTATCTGGTTTTCCAGATTGAGGACGAAAATCAGACTGGGCGACAAATTGAGAGACCAAGAGTGAACTTATTCCAAAAGGTCAGATGTCAGAAACTCGTGGGCCACCGAACCAAGAATGAATGAGATAGCCCACATAGGCTCACCTCCTTCATTCATCCGACTCGCCACATGGCAGTTGCCGTCGACGGGAGCAAGCGAAGAAAGCAGCTTCAAGCTTCACCGCAGATAATGGCTTCAAAAATTGATTTGTGATTAGTGAATCTATGAATAAGTGAATAACTAAATATACAATTTGTGAATTGTGATTATTCATTAGTGAATGTGCCATTGAGTTTGTAGGATCGATAAACAGTATCCTATCTTCCTATATAGTTGGTATGCACTAAAAGACATTTACTCCTCTAAAGCAAGACATGCAAGAAGCCACATCATCAATAATTTTAAGCCATTAGATCGCATTAGTATAAAGATAACGACCATTGGATCAAGAAGCCACTTATCCATCTAATTCAATCATTTATTAGCCGTCCATTCATGTTCCTTTGCTTCACCTCATAGTCACACAAGCACTGCTACTTGTTTTGCACATAACCTCATGTTTTCTCTTTCCAAGTCCTAAAAAATAATGCTAGCTTTTTTCCCGAATACAACTTAAATTATTGTTTAAGATATGAGTTTTGTTTTATTATGCATGATTAGATAGCATATAATTATTAGGTATTGTCACGTGAACCCATTTTTAGAGCAACCTTGAGTGAAGTAGAGTGATGCAAACTATCTAACTGCAATGATACACATATTGCGCATAAAAATAATATTCATATATTATAACAATACACAATGATGCTTTGAAAAATAAAGCATGAATTGTATTGTAAAAACATAGGCTGTATATAAAGCCACATTATCATATATTTTGTATATGCATAGAGTTGCATCTAACCATTTAAAACTTCAATTTTGTTTGACGATAAAACTACAAAACCCACGGGGTGCCAACTAGTATGTGATGATTTATTGAACCATTGCTTAGTCACATATATTGAGAAAGACATCTTCTCCAAAATTAATGAGCAAGACATAATACAAGCTTTCATGGCTAAGGCCAAGCGTAGAGTGAAGTAGTGGCTTTGTAATTTATATTTATGTGTAAGATCTATGTTTTAATATTTGCACATTTTGAACTTAATTGTTAAGTAAGCCACATATTGATGTTATAAGACACTATTATTACACTAATTTTATCGTATTTTCACTAATTTTGTACTTGTATATCATATTTACGTACGGTGTTAGAAAATTTTAGTATCTGATGTGAGCTTGTGAACTAGGACTACCCAAGAAAGAATTCCTGCTACGCCACTGACGGACTCCCATTTCCCCACCATTTTGCCATTCGATGCAAATTCAACACTCGACACAATCGATGACCGAAGGATTCGAATTGTTCAAGCAATTCAACTTCAACATGCACTTTCCCTGGACAATTAATTTAGCAAATCCGTATTTATTTATTTATTTATTTATGTATGGATAAAAACATACGTTTACACAGTGGATACTCGTATGTAGATCCGGACAATACTACATCTTTATTTTAGACAATAGATACGGTACCATGACATGCATATATCTATCTAGTAGGGCCTCTCGTTCTTCATGTTACCACGCCGGTAGTAGTTGCATGCGATCATGGTGCCGATGCCATTTTTGTTGCAAGCGACGCGGGCACAGCCGACGTACGACGTGCGCCTCCACACCACCTGCGTGTAGTGCCCGCACTGGTGGCCGCGGACGCAGGTGTTGCTGCGGTAGTCGTAGTACGGCCTCTCGCCCACCCAGTAGCTCATCGCGGCGTCCGGCGTCCCCGTCGTGCCGGCGCCGTAGCTCCACCACAGGTTCTCGCCGTAGCGCCCCTTGATGTGCTGCGTCTGGCAGTAGCGGGCGTGCTCCAGGGCTTTCGCCGCCAGCCCGTCGTTCCACATCACCGGGCCGACGCCGACCGCCGCCCGGGCCTTGTTGTGGAGGTTGACGAAGACCGCCTTCTCGTGCGCCGAGAAATGCTGCTGCTGCGCCGTGGTGGTGGCGGCCATGACCATGGCGAGAGCCGCCATGGCCACCACCAACTTTGCTACTGAGGATCTCTCCATGCCCATGCTAGTGTAACAGCAATTAATTCAGTTTAATTTTCAGGTCCTAATTAATTCACGAATTGGCTACTGATCTCTATTGCTAGACTCCTGTATGCGCAGAGGCGATGATTAACGCATGCAATTAGGCTGTATTTATAGGCGCATCACTGGGTGATCAACACGGCTAATAAGTACGGACAAACATATAATGCTCTCTGGTAGTCTCTCTGCATACCTCGAGCTGACATCGGCCGATGCACACTGGTTAAGAATGCTACCAGGAGAAACGGTAAATGCGTCAATCCGATCCAGCAGACAGGGTAAACGTCAACCCATAGCAGACAGACTTGGTATATATCCTCGACCATTTTGAAATCCCCATATAGAACTCGTCATCGTCCTCACATAAATCGATCTGTTGGCGAGTTGGATGATCATCCGATCCTAATCTCAACCACGGTTTACACTTTTCGGAAAAGACCAAAATTTCATGACTTTCAAAACTTTCTTGCGGGAAATTATTTAAACTTATAACTGAATTTAAATAAATAATTTTGACCAAATTCACAGAAAATTAGAAAAATTCGAAAACTTCAGGTGAGATAGTAGATTGCCTGGGGGTGGGTTTCGATACTGATCTCACCTTCTTTTAACACTTGTGGCAAATTTAATTATCATCTATTCTATGAAAGGTTGATTTGTACAATACCACACTGCAACACACTTGTGTTTTCGTCCTCGCTTAACACAAAAAAATTCAAACCGGCTTTCGTCCTCGTTTCACAAAAAATATTCAAACCGCTGTTATAGCCATTGGCCTAGCCATCCTTATAAACCAGTGTCACTCTCTTTTGGTAAGCGAGGTGGGACTAAACATTTCCTCTGCTGATTGCTGTTGCTAGCGCTAGCTTGCTACTTCCTCTGTTTCACTTTTTAAGACATTTTGGATTTTGGATTTTAAATAGATTCATATGTGTTTCATACACTACTAGAAAAACTCTCATTGGGACCGACTTATAGGTGCCGGTTTATTTAAAACTGACACCTATTGACATTTTTCCACCTCCCACAGAATAAAAAATAGGGAACTAGCACCTTTAAACAACTAAAAAAACCGGCACCAATACTATCAGTACCGGTGTTTTTTAAAAGGACTGACACATATAATATATTATAGGTGTCGGTTAATTAAAAACTGAGCACATAAGAATCGAGCCAAGCCAGCAAGAGGATGAGCTGAGCTGGCAGGGCCCACCACGAGGAGATAAGGCCACCACCTCCAGATCGATCTCGATCCATCCAGCTCGCTCTCCTCTATCTCTTGGTGCCTCTCTCTTTCTCGGCTTTCTCTCGCTTGCTCTCCATCGATCTCTCGACCCGGCGGGGAGGAAGAGGCTAGGGTTCCGGCGGCCGTGTGGGGCAACTCCGGCAACATCAAAGGTCAGTATATTCCCCCCTCGTCCTACCTACTCCTCTCTCTCGCCATCCTCTCTCTCGCTCTCCTCTCTCTCGCTGATCTCGTCGCCGAGATGGCAGCGGCGACTTCTCCTTCCTGTGAATGTATCTATGAATGTATCTGTGAATGTTTGATGTGAATGTATCTGTGAATGTTTGATATGGTTGTATCTGTGAATGTATTTGTGAATTTGTGAATGATTTTATTGTTGAGTATGTTCATTCTATGATGTCAATCGATCTTGGTGACGATTTAATTTTGATTTGGGGATTTCAATTTGATTTGGGGATGTGGGAAGCAACTCGATGTGGGTCGCGGTGACGCCATTGGTGAGTTCGGCTCGATTCGAACCGGCTTTCTTTTTTTTTTGGCTCATGCGAATCTATAGGTGCCGGTATTTTCTATTGGTGCCGACAAATTGGTGCTGGATGAAAATCCGGCACCTATGAACCCTTGCAAACCGGCACCTATGTCATATTCTGTAGTAGTGATATATGTGTTCAAATTAATATAGATATTAGTAAATCTAGACGAGATATAGAGAAACCAAAACATCTTACAACATAAAACGGAGGAGTACGCTACTGCTGCTGCTGCAAGCGATCTGGCCCAAATTGCTGCTGCTGCTGCTGCTGCTGCAAGGCCCAAAGGCAAGCACGGCTGGCTAGCTACTTTTGCTCTTTTTTTTCTCCAATTATGTTTGGACGTAACAACTCACAACAAGACATTTTTAACCTTGAACTTCCTTAACCAGACGAATTACCCCCTCGTTCAGCTAGAAGGTTATTTTAGTCCTACGTGATGCAGATGTAGCAATGTATTAGTGCAACGCTCGCGTTTTTAATCTAAAAATCCCAAATTAAATTTAATTAAAGTGTTGTCCTTTTTCCAACTACGGTCTTCAAAAATCCGAGTCAGTTTTTAATCGTCATGGTAAATCTTCCCGGACTTATCTAATCACTTCCGTTCTAACCCGTTTAATTTTAATCATTTTCGGATTTCTATCAACCGGCGTTTATATCTCCCTTCCCTTCTAAATGAATTCATGTCACTGGAGTAACCACACTCTTAACTTTCTTAAGCGTTCGACAGCCATGCATGCACACACTAAATTCCCTGCTTTAAAACCACAACACGACGTCTGTCAAATTAGGCACCGCCCTGTCAGCGGGCAGCATCTTTGCACTGGCTCCCCATTCACTCGAGCAAGACAACCACCTGAGCAGAGCAGAGAGCAGCAGAGAAAACTGTAGAAGAAGACGCTCGCACAAACACAAAAATGACGGTTTTTGTTGACGGATTCATCACTGAAGCTCCAAAAAAGTATAAATACCTCACAATCATGCCTGTAATCCCTTCCACTACTCCCTCACAAATTTCACACTACACATTTGCATTGTTGGAAGGAGTCGCCGAGGCCACGGGGTTGTCGCAGGTAGTCGGCGTCGCATTCTTCTCCCTTTCTGCTCCCGGCCGAGTCTTCACCATGCCCGGCCAAGCCAAATTAGGCACCGCCCCATCCTCTTCCCCGACAGCATCTCTGCTTTACTTTTGCATTTACTCAAGCGAGACAAATACCTGAGCAGCTCATTTACTCGAGCAAAACAAACACCTGAGCAGCTCATTTACTCGAGCAAAACAAACACCTGAGCAACACAGAGAAAGCAGAGCAACACTATAGCTAGAGACTCTTCCACAGCTGCAAAAATGGCAATATTCATCAATGAAATCTCTACTGCATGTCAAAGCAAAGTATAAATATCCACATAATCAAGCATTGATTCCTCCCACTACTACTCACAAGTTTCATACTACGATTTGCATTGCAGGAAGGAGTGGCCAAGACCGCGGAGTTGTCGCAGGCAGTCGGCGTCGCTTCCTTCTCCTTCCTGCTCCCGGCCGAGTCTTCGCAACACCCGGACGAGCCACTGCCAAGCCCACTGAGGCCGCTGCCTCCTCCTCCTCCTTCCTCCTTCTCCTCCACCTCCTCCTCCCTCCTCGTTCCCCTCCTCCTCCCGCCCGCCCGCGCCACGCCGCCTCCCCACGCCAACCGCAGCCGCCCAGCCACCAGCCGCAGCCGCCTACGCGCCGACCCCGCCGCCTCCTCCCCGCGCGCCGCCAGCCGCCATCGCCTCCTCCTTCCTCCTCCTTCTCCTCCTCCTCCTCCTTCCTCCTTCCTCCTTCTTCTCTTCCTCCTCTCCTCGCTGCGCCGCCGGCCGCAGTCGCCGCGCTGCCTGCACGCCGTCCCCGCTGCGCCTCCTTCCCGCGCGTCGCTTAGTCGCGCCACGCCGCACGCTACCAGCCACCTTCGCCCCTCCCCTCCGCGCCGCCGACCCCGCCGTCCCACCTTGCCCCGCGTCGCACCCAGCGCCGTCGCCCATGCCATCCTCTCCTCTCGGCAGAAAAGAAGGGAAGTGAGAGAAAGAAAGAAAGAGAAAGGATAAGAGAGAGATATAAAAGGGAAGAGAAAAAAATGAAAAAGAGAAAAAGAGAGGTGGGACCCATGGGCCCCACCTCTATCTCTCCCTTTGACCCCTGTTGACTCACTGACAGCCGGGCCCACTGGAATATTCCAGGAATATTCCGTTTCGATTTGTCCGTCCCACGAAAATCCTCCAAACTTCCAAAGTTTATATTTTTTTATCCGTAACTCCGTTTGACCTCATTCCAGTTCCATCATCTTTCAAAAATTCTACTCTACCTATCAACACTTTATTTCATGTGTTTATTTTGTTTCTAGTAATGATTTTATGTATTGTTTGTTTTGTTACGTGTAAAGTCCGGGACTGACGCGAGGTTCGCTCAGGAGGCCGACGCTCCGGCTTTCGTGGAGGATAAGGCAAGCCTCTTTGATCACTTTTTTTGCACCCATATTTTTGAACTAATTATTTAGTTTGCCAAGTTGCATATTTTTAGGGCGCACCATTTTGGTCGCGAATACGATTCGTTGGACCTTCCTATTAGTCGCACTTTTATTATGTAGGATTTGTAAAAGTCCATTTTCTTTCTAACACCATCATATTTTTGTCGGTATTCACCCATGCCGAAGTAGACTGTCTATAGGTAATGTTTGTACTGTCGATTAGGAAACTTTTGGATATTTAATACCTTTGTTATTTAAAAACCCGGTGAGATATCGGTATGCTTTTGAGATGAAAAAGAATGATTTCTAAAACTTGATGGTGCGAAAGTCAGTACCTGGGTGGTTTGGCTACGTATCATTCATAAGGACCAATTTCTTTGGGAAATTCATAAGACAGTGCGACCACACGGGTAGAATGGGATGCCCCTAGCTGAGTAAGTAGCTAAAGCATATGTGTCTAGCATGTTGGTAGGTGAGAAGCACCGATATGGTGGAGTTTACGGCAATCTCCTGCAGTGGGGATGTGTCGTGGGGTCCATACGGTGGGCCCTGAGTAGATGAGAGCCTGAGTCTGGCCTGATGCTTGGCGGAGAGATTCCGCTCATCTGTGTGACACGGGACATTTATGGGTTGGTTACAGAAAAGCCTTATAGTGAGCTCTCCTTTGTCGGCCGTGTCTTATCCACATATGCTCGGTAATGTGAGAAGTTCATGATGTGTGGGTAAAGCGTGCAACCTCTGCAGAGTTTAGTAAAACTGTTTAAACAGCCGTGCTGTAACACCCTGAAATTCGACCGACGAAAACGAAACCCTAAAACACGTAATTTCAAAAAACTTTTAATTAAATTTGCATCATGCCAAATTTAATTGCCCTTTTATTCAGATATTTATTTGCGGAGTTTAATTAATCATTTTATAAAGGGAATTTAGTAGGTATAACCCTAAATAGAAATTTGCAAAATGAATAATTAAAATATAGTTAAAACAAAATTTAGGCAAGGTTGAATTCAGTAAAATTTCCATACGAATGGCTTAGCGGTTTATAATTTTTTGATTAGTATAATTCATACCTTAAAATAGGAAATTATATATATATACATATATATATAAATGTATATAGATAAATATGGGTGATATTAAATCTCGGGTAAATCTTCAATTTGGAATAACGCAAATATTGAGTAAAATTCATTTGTGTGAAAATTTGGAATTTTTGGGACAGGTTTTAAATAGGAAATCAAACAAAATTATCAAAAATAGGAAAATGCACAGTTCATAGCCCCCTGGGTGTTCGATTTAGGTCCCCTAGCCGTCCCGTCGCCGCCCTTCCCTCTGTCGCGCATCGCCGTTGCCAAACGCCCGGCGCCGCTGACGCCGCGTTGCCTCAAGCCCCATGCCGTTGCCGCCGCTCGCTGTCCCATCGCCATCGCCGCCCGCGCCGCGCTCCGTCGCGTCGCCGCATGCCGTCCCATCCATCCCCGCGCCGGCCACCGGCCACCCTCTCCCATCCCTATAAATCCCCCTCCCCGACCCCCCTTCCTCCTGCACCACCCCACTCCCTCTCCCCCCTCTCCACCCATTCCGCCACCGTCGTGCCCCAAGCCGCCGCCTTGCCGCCTCCGCCTTGCTCGCCGTCGACCCCGAGTAAGCACCGTCCCCCTCCCATCACCTTCCTTGCGCCGCCGCCGCCTCGACTCGGTAGGGGCTGAGAGAGAGAGGCAGAGAGAAAGAAAAAGAGAGAGAGGCAAAGAGAGGAGAAAAAAGAGAGGCAGAGGGGAAAAGAAAGAGAGAGAAGAAGAAAAGGGAAAAAAAGGAAAAGAAAAGGAAAAGGAAAAAAAGAAAAAAAAGAGACAGAGAGAAAATTTAGGAAAATAGGGGGGAAATTAAAAATATATATATATATATATATAATAGATGGAGATTTAATCGTAGATTATTTTTGAAAATTTCTACAAAATAGATTGGGGTTATTTATTTAATTGTTTATTTATTTATTTATTTATTTTGTGAATGATAGAAGTATGGTAGAAATTGGGGTTAATTATTATAGGAAATCTAATTATAGAGCGGAGTCATTAGGAATCGCGTAAATTAAAATGAGTAAAATACTTTCATCGACTAGCACCAATACTTTTGGACCAAAATGGATTAAAATCAGAATTGTACTATTTCGCAAATAATAGAATCGATAAAGTAATTCGACGCTCGCGCTCGATTCTTTTTTTAATTGGATTTTATTGGATTTTATTTGAATTCTAACTGAATTCAAATCAATTCTTTCGCACGTAATTCTAGACCCCGAGGGAGTTGCGTTTCCGAACGAGGATCAAGATCCATAGGACTACGAGCAAGTCAAGTCATCACTAAACCTTGAGCATGTTGAACCAATTGCGAACTTATTTTGGATTTAAAATAAAGTTTGCATGCTATATGAATATATGTGAATGCCCTACCTTGCTATATGCCATGCCTTTGATATTGATTATCCATGCAAGTCTTTGTCGTCCACAATATCGTGTGTTTTTAGTCAATACTTGACAATGCTTAGTCATACTACTTTAGAATCATGCATATTCATATTTATCAAAATGCTTTATGCACGGGCAACTACCTTTGGGAAGGTGGTTGAGATGCGGCATGTGGAGACATCAGCGCCACATTGCCATGACGTTGATGACATGATTTGTGAAAGAAAAAATAAAACTATACAACTATTTTTGACTGGGGCGGCTAGAGGACTTGGGTGGTGTCTGATAAAGGCAAGTGCCGACCCTGGTCAGTTAAGGACCGAGACATGAAGCTAAGCATGAAATGACCCCCGTACAACCGTACTTCTCGAATGGGTATAGACCTAGCGGAGTAAATAGCCGAGTGGAGACAGTATCCATGCATAGTGGTCTTCTTGATGTGCAAGAGAGGCGGGGGCCTACGGTGGGGTCGTTACCGGTAGGACCGCCATGTGTAAACCTAAACTTAATTATAACTTAATGCATGTATAAGTCTTCCCTCCCTGGGAGCGCCAGAACTCCTCTCACTGCTAGAAACTTTAACGCCTAGAGTGCACGAGGATGCAAGTTCATGGAGCGGATACTGCCAATGTGAGGTTATTGAAATGCTTTGCCGTGACGCGTCTCATGTGTTGGGACGAGGCTAATGCGTTGGGCAGTCGCAGAGTACGGATCAAATGTACATCCACTTGAGTGTGAGTAAATCAAATCTATTCGAATAGTCGTGCTCACGATTATTTAGCACCGGGACGTGTATTACACTTGGCTAGACTCTGAACTCTTAAACTGATTAGGATGGGATATTGCATGATGATTTTTATGCTGGTGGATCCACTTCTCAGGAGGCGAGAAGGGGTAGACCCCAGAAAACCATAACGACCCAATGGCGGGAAGCCATCATTGGGATCACAATGGATGGTGGACAGAACCGTTATTGATTAATGAACTATGGTAATAAAATTTGATCAGTCTATGCTAGGTCTTAGGCTTGCGAAAAGATTTACAAAACTTGCTTTACGCAAAAGAACCGAAGCCATTCCTTGAAATACCCTCTATCGTATGCATTGTTGTTGTGGTGGCTTGCTGAGTACGGTTAGTACTCACCCTTGCAATTTACAACTCAACCAAAAGTCCGAGATGATGCTTCGGAGGACCCTTATGCTTACTACCAAGAGGTTGCTGTTGACGATGGCGCTCAGTAGGTCTTAGATACAGTCGTTGCCGTCGCCTTTAATCCGCTACCTTATCTATTTTTGCTTTTGGATGTATTTCGGACCATTTGGTCCCTTGTTCTAAGATTGTGCCTTCAGGCCTATTGTTGTAATAATTCGCACTCGATGCTTGTGTGTGCGCACTTGGTATTTCAACTGTGAGTTCGTGTGTACCAGACTGTACTTGATCCAGGGAAATGGTACAGTGTACACGAATGATTCCTGTTGTAAAAAACAGGGGTCGACATGTGCCCATGGTCATGTGCGGATGTGAGGTGTTTCTCATAGTGTAGTTTTGTTTTTAAACTTCTTTAATGAAATGGTTTGTGGGATGGGAGCCATTACCAGAGTTTGCCTTTGTGGCGAACGGCCAACCTTCGTGGTTGGGAACGAGCCTGTGTGGCTCGGGGTGTGGTTTGGCACCAGGGTGTTAGTTTTGTGCTAAGACGGCACGGTGTTGGTTTTGTGCTGAGACGGCACGGATTTGGTTGTGCTGAGACGGCACGGTGTTGGTTTGTGCTAAGACGGCATGGTGTTGAGTTGTGCATGAGACTTATGATTACTATGACAGGTTGTTGCAAAGCAACCTGGGAAATGGGGCGAGGTGTGGGCCTCGTTCTGAACTAAAATTTGAATCACTAGTGTTTTGAAAACAAATTAATTTAAAACTTTGTTTTTTGAAAGTAGCCTTTCTCCTCCTTGTTTATAGCCTTGCATGTCATATTTTCCCCGGCTTGTGGAGTACACTAAGTACTCACCCTTGCTTATTTATATTTATAAAGTTAGCAGAAGGGTACCTCGACCCTTCTACTGAGGCGTACTTCCAGGAGCAGGTTGAGTACGACTACTCGGGGTTTCAGGCCTAGTTCCCAAACGTAGCCTGTGGATTATGTTTGTTGTTTTCCTCTTTGTGTCTTTTACTCTATGTTTTTCGCCGTTGTTCTCTATGCTTTCGCTTTTGTCATTTATGTCTATCTATGTTTCTACCAGTCTGGGGTATGTCCATGACTGTAGTATGTATGAGACCTCCCTCATGGTTGTAATAAAGCTTTGTTATTTCTGATTTCCACAATTATTCTGTGAGTACTAGCTTGTGAGTCCTGGGACTGGTACTATTAACACAGGTAATTATGTGACCTCCAGTCTATGCTGTTTCTGGTTCTTGGACTGGTATAGTTTGGGACGTCACAATGGGGCTATAAGGGGCGGCGCCATGTGAGATGAGGGAGGAGTGGGTGGTCGAGTGCGACAACGGCGAAGGTAGGAGGGGCTTGAGGCGGGGGTCTAGGAAGAAAGCGATGACGGTGACGAGGGGCTACCACCACCGCGGTGTTGGCGATGGCGGGTTCTGCAGGAGCAAGGAGAAGGCGCCGATAGGGAGGAAGCGGGTGATAGTGTTTATGGGCCCACCAACAGGTGTTTTTTATCTACGAGCTCTAGTGACATAGCTAGGGGGTAGTCCTGGAGGGCTCGGGACTACCCCCGATTTTGGCCTAGAGACCNCCCCCCCCCACCCCAAAAAAATCAAGCCCAAATAGCCAAATCCAATGGCCCAAACGAAAATCAACAGACCAAGTACAAGAGAACCAGACAGCTAGGGTTGACTTGAGAGTGGATGACAAGCCACTACTCTACTCCCTCTCTTCAGCTTCGCTCATGCCACACCACCACTGAGTCACCGATGAGGTGAAGCCCATGCACCGTGCCGCACCACCGCTGCCCGTGGGCCATGCCGCCATGGGTCCGCTACCCACCATCCACGCCACGACGCACCGCTCCTCGTGGCAGTAATTGCACTGCCGGACGCCGGTCGGTTCCTCATGTTGTCACCGTCTTTGCTTCAACGACGCTCCTGGCCCTCGGTCAGGCGGCCAGCCTCCCGATCCCGACCTGCCTCTTGCTCCTGCTCTGGCGCTCGGCGCCTTGACCGCTCACCGCAGCCCCGCAACCTTCGCTTCGATTCTGGCAGAACGGAATGACCTTCTCATAGAACAGCTGCCTCTACTTCTCTTCCTCTAGCTGACTAGCTTTGTGCCTCAGTAGATAATGGCTTCAAAAATCAATTTGTGATTAGTGAATCTATGAATAAGTGAATAACTGAATATACAATTTGTGAATATATAACTGATTATTGATTAGTGAATGTGCCATTGTATTTTGTAGGATCGGTAAACAGTATATGTGACGATTTATTGAACCATTGCTTAGTCACATATATTGAGAAAGACATCTTCTCCAAAATTAGTGAGTAAGACATAATACAAGCTTTCATGGTTAAGGCTAAGCGTAGAGTAAAGTAGTGACTTGGCCAAGCGTTGAGGACCCAACTTACAACGAGAGAGATTCCATGAAGTTCAACAGGTTGGTCAATGACTTGGAGACGCCTCTATACGCCGGATGCAAAGCAAAGAACACCAAATTGTCAGCTACCATGGACCTAATGAAGCTGAAGGCAAGTAGTGGATGGACAAACAAGAGTTTCACATATCTTTTGGAAATTTTGAAGGCCATGCTGCCTGATGAGAACACATTGCCCGAGACGACATATGAAGCAAAGCAGGTTTTGTGTCCCCTGGGGTTAGAGGTCCGTAGAATTCATGCTTGTCCAAACGACTGCATATTGTACCACAAGCAATATGCGGACTTAGATGCTTGTCCTGTCTGCAAGGCTTCTCGATACAAGCGAAAGAAAAGTACTGACGAAGGAAAGAAGTCAAAGCGGGGTGGTTCGGCGAAGGTTGTGTGGTATCTACCTATCATTGATCGTTTCAAGAGAAACATTGCCAACCCCAAGGAAGCGAAGTTAGTACGTTGGCATGCCACGGAGAGAAGGAATGACGGTATGCTTAGACACCCATCGGATTCGATTCAATGGAGGAATATCGATCAAAAACACAAAGACTTTGCTGCCGACCCCAGAAACATGAGGATATGTCTATGTACGGATGGCATGAATCATTTCGGAGACATGAGTAGTACTCACAGCACTTGGCCAGTTTTTATTGCAAACTTTGACCTACCGCCATGGTTGTGCTTCAAAAGAAAATACATTATGCTGTGCTTGTTAATCCAAGGACCGAAACAACTGGGCAATGATATCGATGTGTTCTTGGAGCCTGTTATCAATGATCTTGAGATTCTCTGGAAAGAAGGTGTGGAAAGTTGGGATGCATATGGTCAGGAGAGCTTCAAGCTACGAGTTCTATTGTTGTTCACCATTAATGACTACCCCACACTCAATAATCTTTCCGGACAAACTGTGAAAGGAAAGAAGGCTTGCTCCGACTGTATGGAACATACACGCAGCCGGTGGCTGAAGAAATCACGAAATATGGTTCATATGGGTCATAGGAGGTGGCTCCCGCTACGTCACACATTTAGAAGGAAGAAGAAAATTTTAAACGGTAAGAGAGAACTTCAGCCTGCTCCCAAGGATTTGTCCGGAGATAAGGTCCACAACTTGGTCAAGGACATAACTAATGAATTTGGAAAGAAAAGAAAACGTAGTCAGGCAAAGGACAAGGGTATGTGGAAGAAAAAATCCATATTTTGGCGACTATCTTACTAGAAAGATCTTAAGGTCCGTCATTGCATTGATCTCATGCATGTAGAAAAGAATGTGTGTGAGAGTTTGGTTGGCCTGCTGCTAAATATTCCCGGGAAGACAAAGGACGGGTTGAACACGCGCCTTGATCTACAGGAAATGAATATTCACAGTGAACTCCAGCCCGTAATAGATGCAGAGACAAGTAGAGTGTACCTCCCTGTAGCCTGCCACACACTGTCGAAGGATGAGAAAATCACAATGTTATCATGCCTGAAAGATATTAAAGTTCCATCGGGCTATTTAGCGAGGATAAGTAAGTACGTTAAATTGGATGATCTAAAACTGGTTGGAATGAAGTCTCACGATTGTCACGTGCTAATCACACAGATCTTGCCAGTTGCTATCAAAGGCATTCTTCCACCCAAAGTCCATCACACGATCCAACGTCTGTGTGCCTTCTTCAATGCAATCGGACAGAAGGTTGTAGATCCCGAAGATCTAGATGGGTTGCAGACCGATATTGTCAATACCATCTCTCACATGGAGATATTTTTTCCACTATCTTTCTTTGATATCATAATTCATCTCCCTGTTCATCTTGTGAAGCAAACAAAACTATGTGGCCCAGAGGTACATGGGAGTTCTGAAGTCATATGTTCGGAACAGAGCAAAACCAGAGAGGAGCATCATTAAAGGTTACACGACCGAGAAGGTTATTGAGTTCTGCGTCGATTACATGTCCGAGGCTGATCCTATCAGAGTTCTAGCGTCTCGTCACGAAGGAAGGTTGTCAGGTGTTGGCACAATAGGGAGGAAAAGAATTAGGCCCGATCAAACTTCCTATGCGCAGGCTCATTTCGCTATGCTCCAACATATGGCAGAAGTTGGCTCATACTTTGAGGAGCACTTAGTGAAAATCCGGCAGTAGAACTTGGGGCGATCGGATACGTGGATTAACAGAGAAAATAACTCTCGATTCAACGAATGGTTCAAGAATTGTGTTACAATGTCGATGGATGTCCCAAATGAGACAGTACAGTTGTTGGGGATGAGACCGTGTTGGGCCATAGACACATGGTGAGGATACGATATTAATGGATACACATTTTACACCGTCAAACAAGATGACAAAAGCACAGTGCAAAACAGCAGAGTCCCTATAGATGCATTCCAGGATCAAGTTGGGTCGAACATGTCACGCCCCAAAACTAACCCCGACGGAGGCCAGATTAAGGCGATCCAAATTAACCTGTATGCCTATACCAGTCCCAGGAAATAGCGCTAGTACAACAGGAAGAGTGAATATCACAACAACAGCGGTCTCTTTATTAAGAGTAGGAATTACAGTCAAGGTTGGAACTGCGGACAGACCCCGAGTTCGCAACAGCAGTACAAAAAGGCGGAAGCGGAAAAAGGCGAAGACTGGCCCTAAGCCACAAGCAAAGCCTTGGGGAAAGGCCGAAACCCTACTACTGCTCGTAGACTGCTTGCTCCTGGAAGAACTCTTCTTTAGCAAGGTCCACCTCTTCGTCTTCGAGAACTGGGGGGGGTTTATTTATATAGAGCAAGGGTGAGTATGGGAGTACTCAGCAAGTCAGTGGAAATAAGTGTTTAATGCAAGCTTCAAGGAGAGCCAGCTATTTTTCACATTTGATTTTAGTTTAAGACTTTCGGAAACAACTAAGTGAGTGCTTCTCAACTGCGCGGACGAGAAAGTGCGTCTCATCCGGCCAGAGCAATGAAATTGTATCGATTGATTCTTGTCGGCACGAAAGGCTCCCTGTCAATCGTTTACCGACCCCGGCTGTTCCAACAGCCACAACTCAAACACATCGGCACGAGAAGCTCCCTGCTTATCATTCACAGACACAGGCTGCACCACAGCCACCAGTCAAGCACGTCGGAACGAGAGGCTCCCTGCCAATCGTTCACCGACACAGGCTGCACCACAGCCACCAGTCAAGCACGTCGGAACGAGAGGCTCCCTGCCAATCGTTCACCGACACAGGCTACTCCACAGCCTCACTTCAAGCACGAAAGGGGGGTTCTCACACCAACAGCAGTTCACAAAGTAGCCATTAAAACTACGCTAAGGAATCATCTCACATTCGCCCATAACCGTGGGCACGGCTGTTCGAACAGTTATTAACCTCTGTAGAGGGGGTACACTCTACCCACACGACGTTACTAACCCCAAGCCACCCAGCCCATGACTCTCAGCCACGTCTGGCGACCTTGAGGCTTTCACGACAAGGCATTTCGAAAGCCGACTCAGGGTCATCTTATGCCAACGGGAGGGGTCCCACGGACCAACACCAGATTAGGTCCCAGACCATACTGTGCCAGGAAGCCCAGGGGTCCTCCCCGACACCACCCCGGCGAATCCACTTGTCCCTTGGCATCAAGATTTCCCTGGCCTAGCTAGTTACTCAGCCAGGGGTGTCCCACATCACCCATGTGGTCGTACATGACATATGCTCGGATGTAATTCCCAAGAAATCGGTCCTTAGAGCGAGAACGGGCAGACCGTACCTCCAGTATGTCTCCCGCACCGCAAGTTTTAGAAACTCACTTTAATTTCAAGGCACCAACCCAAGTGTCAGGTTTTCCAAGCATTTTGTAAACTCAAGTTTTACCCAGTTGATCATTTTAAATTTGGAGGAGAGTCTCGATATTCGTACGCAGGGTGCGAATACCGAGGTCTCACCTGAGGGGTGACAAGGGTGTTAGGGTATTCAACATTCAAGGAGGGTAAATGCAGCAAGTGGGTAGGGCCTGTCGGTTGTATTGCAAACCGAGGCCAAGTGTCATGTGTAACCTAAAGAATGCATGGTTTGCGGAATCAAAATACTTAATTTTAAATTATAGGTTCAATTGATCAAGGGTGACTTGCCTTGCTCGAGACCTTGAGCTTCTTCCTCGAAATCCGCGCACTACGGGTCTTCTGGCTCCGAAACTACACGTGAAACGAGACGACTCAACACAATGATAAAAAGAAGCCCTATTAATGACCACTAAGCGTCCCATTGGATAGATCTTGATTTTTGAGGAATTTTGGAAGTTGAACGGAGTCAATCGGACGAACGGTTGAGAAGATATGAATTTCCTAAGATTAAATGATTTTTTGTCTAAAGGAAAAGGAATTTTAAATTCCTTTGAAAAAGAAAAAGAGGAGGGACTTGAATTGGACTTTTAATTTTGGGCGGCTTGGTGCGGCCCAAAAGATTTGGCACGGGCGCGGCCGAACTAATGGGCCGACGCGCGAAGGAATCGGCCCACGGCCGATCGGCGCGCGAGAGGGGGCCGATGGGCCTAGCGGCCGATGGAGGGAAGCCGAGTGGCGCATGGCCTGGTCCGGGAGGGAGGCCGAGTGGGCTGAGACGAGAGGAGGCCGATGGGCCGAAGTGGGCGTGGCCCACGCGGGCGGCCGGACCGGTGGACTGAGGTCCACCGCGTGACGCTAGGGTGGGGCCCACCGGTCAGCAGCTCGGTCTATGCGGACCGGGCGCACGGAGAGAGGAGGAAAGGGCGAGGCCGTCGGCGCTTGCGTGGCGCCTACGTGGCTGCCACAGAGACCGGCGGGAGGAGGGAGCGCGCCGGCTGGCGCTCGCGTGGCGCCTCCGTGGCTGCCACGGAGGCCGGCCGGGCGGAAGAGGGAAAGGGGACGCCGGGACGACGGCGGTGACGGTGGAGAGGCTCGGGCGGCGCGGTGCGAGCCCGGAGAAGGGAGGGGAATACACCAGGACGGAGAGGAGAGAGAGAAGGAGTGAGCCGGCGGCTCAGATTCACCGGGAAGAGCACGGAGACGGCGGTTTGAGGCGGTGGCCGACGCCGGCGAGAAGAATGGGGGAGGACAGCGCCGGGCAGAGAGAGGGTGATTCGCCGGAGAGGGAGTGTCCCCGCGGGTCCACGGATGCGTCCCGAGCGTCGGGAGAGGCGGAGCGGCACCAGAGAGGGCGGGCGACGGCGCGGAGAGCCGGGTCCTGCGTGACGGCGGTGCGGCGAGCGAGGAGAGGTGCGAAGGTGCTAATGGCGGCCGCACTGAGTCAATGCGCGCGAGAGGACGACGGCAAGCTACGCTAACGGTCTAGAGAGGGGCGGCAACGGAGGGAGAAAGAGAGGAAGTTACCGCGGCGGGGAAGTCTGCTGGGAGGAAGACGACGGCGCGAAGCGGCGGTGCGGCACGGCTCCGGCCGCGGGAGAGGGAGAAGGGGGCGCCGGAGTCCTCCTCGGCGTCCTCGGCTGCGGCGGCGGACGACGAGGGCTTCGGCGGCAGCGGGGAGGAGAGTGGGCGAGCTCGGGGGTGGCAATGGCGTCCGGGCGAGGGAAATTTAGAGGGAAGGGTGAGAGGCGGTTTGGGGAAGGCGGTTCGTGGAGGGGAGAGGCGGTGGAGCGCGGGGAGGGGACCGCGCTGGCGCTCTCCGCGCTAGCGGCCAACGGCGGCAGGCAGAGAGAGGAGGGGACCGGCGGCGGTTGGGGGAAAAAGGAGAAGGGGGAGAAAAAGGATGCGGCCACCTTGCCCAAACGGGCAAGGGCACGCGGGGAGAGAGGGAGCGCGCGGGAGGACGCGGCTCGGCTCCTTGGCAGCACGCGCGCGCAGCGCAGCAGGGCCGGGAGAATGGCGTCGGCGGTGACGCGGGAGGACGGTGCGGCGTGGAGCGGTGACCGAGCGGCATCGGTGCCAGGGGTGACGGCGACGGCGTGGACTGGGCGGTCGGCCACGACGCGCAAGCGCGGGGGACATCGGCGGGGNGAACGGGAAATGGAGGACGCCGACGGGAGAGAGAGCGAGAACGGCGAGGGAGAGTGTTGACGCCAAATCCGTACCACCGATGTGGACCCGGCGCGCGGACACACGAAGGCCTGGGAGATCTGCTTAGCTCCAGTGCAGGTCCTAAAATTGATGAAGCGCAGGAGTGCCAGTCAGTTTGATCCTGCCACTGACAAGATATGCAAAATAGCAAAACAGAAGGTCTATCGACCGGTAGGCCGATAGGTCAAAAACGTATCGGCCGATAGGCCGATAGCCAAAACAGCCGATCTGCTGATGATAACAGGATGATATAGCAATGTAATATAGCATAGTCCAAATAAAAAATAAACATTGATCTGAAGACTAAAGCACATATCGGCCGGAAGTCCGATGGCATAAACTCTCAATAAGCAGATAGACAATAAATACTCTGTTGTCATCGGCCAGATCCAATCTATATGTAAAACTCTTGGGCCGATGCAACGTCCAGATAACTCACCGGCTGAAACCCCGATGAAACCCGTATTGGCAGCCAACAAGCAGGCTAGATATTACGGTTCTAATCACGACTTAGTAGGTCAAACCGAACTGATGCAGCACTAAGTATGAAAAGAAACGCAAGACCTAGACAATCAAGCCCTTGACTGATTTTCAGGGTGGTAGATACCTTAGTCAATCTAATCTAGCAAGGCGATTTAGTTGATACCGGCGTAAACCCTAAAGCGAATCTCGACCGATAAGACTAAATCGAAAAACCGAACCAGATTGACTAAGATATATGATAGTAGGTGCTTACATTGACGAGATCAGAACGTCGAAGCCCTAGCCCCGACAACGCAGGCAGCCATAACGAGACTTACCCCTCGTAGGAAGGGCATGAACTCGCCGAAGAAGACGAAAGTAAAAAAAAAGGTGGCGATGCGCCGAAGTTGTATTGATCGTGTGATAATTTTACATGAACCTTGGGCTTACATATTTATATCCATAGACTAATAAAGATCCTAACAGATTACGACTCAAACTTTCCTAAAGATAAAACAGAAAACTAACAAACTCTTCCTAATTAAGAGATACAAGCCGCATCCTTCTTGAACTCGGTCTTCTCTGGATAAGATCTTCCCGAATCTAACAAGAATCCAACTGCTGAAAATATGGATAACTCCTATCGGCCGCTTGTAGACCTCCGAAGCCGATACAGACTTTGAGGCCGATATTTACTCTGAGCCGATACACAAACTAGGTCGATGATGACTTTGGGGCTTACCAAATTCTGGCGTTAACAGAGAGAAAAGGGAGCGGGGAGAGAGCAGCGCTCTCTCGCTCGGCTCGGGTGCGAGCGGCGCACGTGCAGCGCACGTGCCCAACATGCTCGGGCCGAGCGAACCAGGCCGGGGCAGCGCGGCCCAAGGAGGAGGGAGAGGGGCGCGAGCCGAGGCAGGCCGAGGGGGAGGACTAGGCCGGGCGGTGGCCCGAGGGAGGAAGGAGGCCGAGCGGCCAGAGGAGGGGACTGGGCCGGGAGACGGCCCGAGGAGGAGGGAGGAGAAAAGGGAGTAGGCCGAGAGGGAAACGGCCCGGGTAAGGAGGGAGGAAAAGTAGACTTTTCCAGAGAGAGAGAGAAGGAGATTTAGGGCTCAGATTCGAAATCCGATTTCGCGGTTTTCTCCGGGATTGAGGCGAGAGGGGAAACACGGGACCTTGGCACACAACAAGACTCAACCGAAGGGCAAACTTTTCGCAAATATTGTTTTTAGCAATTAGGTTTTCCCGCTAACGCCGCGACAAAATGGGCGTTACAGAACACATACTACGGCCGCATTGAGCAGATATGGGAGCTGAACTACATGAAGTTCAAAGTTCCTTTGTTTCGTTGCCATTGGGTGAATATACACATTGGTGTCAAAGTCGACAAGGAAGGTTTCACTTTAGTAGATCTATCCAAGGTTGGATACGTCGATGAACCATTCGTAGTTGCGAAACAGGTCGAGCAGATTTTCTACATAAAAGACCTTGCAAACAAGAAGATGCACATCGTGAGGGATGGCAAGTGCCGAATTGTTGGTGTTGACAACGTCGTCGATGAAGAAGAATACAACCAGAATTTTCATGTAAGACCTCACATCGACCTTGACGATGATCCCCAAGAGTCTGTGGCATATGCTCGATCAGATCATACGGAAGGCATAACCTTGTGACCGATGCCGTTGTACTTATTTGTTCTGCTATTTCTTGTAACGAATGAAGTATTTTGTATTAGTAAAAAAACCTTTTGTACGAATGAAGTACTTATACTCTTAAGAATTTCTGTCGCAACATTAAACACGTCTTTCCGTTCTATGAAAATAGTAAATTATTTAGTGCAGTTTATGAAAATAGTAATTTTTATTGTGAATTTAGTTAATTTGGTGAATTATTGTATTAATTTAGTGAATTATTGTACTTTAGTTAATTATTTTGACTACAGGTCAACAATGGTCAACTCAGAAATAGCAAACAAATATAAACATTATTTATTTCACATCAAAAAAATAGAAAAATACTATCGGTGACGGGCCTTAAATAAGGCTCGATAGAGATTGAGTCATCTCTATCGGGCCTAGTATAGAGCCTGTCACGGATGAGGCCTAGTATAGAGCCCGTCACGGATGACTCATCCGTGACGGGCATTAGGTTAATGCCCAATTGAGATGACCGTATTAAAACTAGGGGTTCTCTCCCTCAGATCTACATCGAAAATTTTTCTAAGTCCCACAACTCCAAGAACCCTAGCGCCGCCGTCCTCTGGGAGCTCGCCGCCGCTGTCGGCCGCCGTCCCCGAGCCCTCGTGTCGCCGCCGCCGTTTGGGAGCCCGCCGTCGTCCTCCCTCGTGCCTTCCCAAGCCCTACGCCATCGTCCTCCCTCGTCGCCACCGTCCCACGCCGTCCCCGAGCCCGACGCTGTCCTCTGCTCCACCACCGCATCAGCCGCCGTCGCCGCTGACCACCTTCCCCGAGCCCGACCGCCGCCTCGACCTCCTCCACCGGTAACCGCCGCCCGATTTTAGCAGAATCGTCCTCTAATAACAACGGTGATAAACTATCAATCGCGCGTGCAATGAAAAATGTCACATGTCTCATTTTAGTGGAACCGTCTTCTAATAACAATGTGCACTATTCACAATTATCTTTGGTTTTTATAATTTATATAGGTTAAAATCAAGTTATATGTTTGTGGAGTAATATATCACATAATGATCTATGTTTTTTTTATTTTTTAACTTTTTTATGACTCAATGATATAAAAGAAATGTAGGAGCAAGAAATAAAAAACCACTACCGTGTTGCCTAGAGGACTAGCTAATTCGTTGCGTCCATGTGCTTGGAAGTTGTCCAAGTAGTTGTGCTCATGTGGAGCCGTAAGTTCAGGATTAATTATGGAGTTAGTGGCGTCAAGGTTAGTTGCATGTGATTAGGTGTTTGTTAGGGCGAGAGTTGAGGGGCATGCTTTATGTGATTTAGTGTATTATACTATTAGTAATAATTTGTTTATATGTAAGATGTGCAATTTAGTTTATTTATATGTGAGATGTGCAATTTAGTTTATTATTGTGAGATGTGCAATTTAGTTTATTTATGTGAATTGTCAAAGACATGTGATTATGTAACATTGATGTTTATATTTATGTATATATTTGTTATATTTATGTGAATAATATAGATGTTATATGAATGGATGTGTGAAATATATGTGAATGGAATATGTGTATGTGAATGGGGTTGCTGGGAATGCTGGGGAATATATCTGTTTCTGTCATTTTGCAGCGGACATGTCTAGCAAAGGCCTGAGGCTAGCCAAAAAACAAAATTTATTTTTTTTTGTGGGTTATACTCATCCGTGACGGGCATAAATTAAAGTCCGTTTGAGTTATAGTCATCCATGATGGGCTTTAGATTAGGTCCAATTAAGATTAGTAGTCATCCGTAACGGTCGCTAGTTTAGGCCTGATTGAGATTAGTAGTCATCCGTGACGTGCTCTAGTTTAGGCCCGATTGAGATTAGTAGTCATCTGGGACGGGCGCTTGTTGGGGCCCGATTGAGATAGGTCATCCGTGACGGGTTTTAGTTGAAGCCCGATTGAAATAATTTCATCCGTAACGGCCGTATGCCCGATTGAGATAACTTTCACATCAGTGACTTCTACGCTGTGACGGACATCATACCTGACACAGATGAGGGTTGTCGTCCGATTGAGATGTGGGTGACCGTTGTAGTGAATTCACGAATTAATATGGTTGCTATATATATATAGCTAGATTATTCTGACACGAGTGACTACTGTGCAACTCGAGTAGAGATAGCTAACAAGAGGGTAATGAGATTAACGCATGCAATTAGGCAGTATTTTTAGGCGGATCGATATCACAGGGTGATCTCAACACGGCTAATATACAAGTACTACTATACAAACATATATGATGCTCTCTGGTAGTCTCTGCATGCATATAACTCGAGCTGACAACAATTGATCGATGCAGTACATTGGTTAGGAGTGTTACCAGGTGAAACGGTAAACGCGTCAATCCGATCTTGCAGACAGATCACAGACTTGGTATATATCCTCGACCATTTTGAAACCAATATCGCATCTCCAGCAGAGAGGAAGAGACCTCGTCATCGTGTTCACACATATCAACTGATCAGTTGGCGAGTCGTAGTTGGATCATTGATCCTGATCTCACCTTCTTTTTAACACTTGTGGCAAATTCAATTATTTAATTATTATCAACTATATATATATATGAAAGGCACGTTTATTTGCACAATTTGCTCGTAAACACATTTTTATTTAGCGATGGATACAATTACTGGCAGTTGGACTCTCCTAACAAATCAACCATTTTTCACATCATAAAATGCATCCAGTAGAGATGCTTCAGAAAACCGGACATGCATGTCACACATAGATTCCAAACTGTGTACACACGGTCCTTATATGTGGCACGTGATATTATTAACTTTTTCATAAAGTTAATTTGTTTAATGGCTGGATTGTCACGCGTAAATACACTGTCTAGTTAATTATTCTTTAAGACAAACTGCCTAGATCACTATGGGCATAACACTATCATTCATTACTCGATGCTTCCGATGGATGATGTAATTAAGAGTTTGAAATTATATATCTCAAATGAGTCAAACGACTGTAACACGTCCTCTTTTGAAACCTGTGGTTAGCAGGTTATATGATCAACTTTTTTTTTCTCCGATAGAAAGTGATGTATGAATCAAGTTGCTATATTACTTTTGGGTTATTCATCAACTACTCTGATCTGATATGTACATAAAGTACACATCAGTGGGCGGTAATTAATCAAAAGAATATGAAAATTAAATCTGAAGTCATGGTGTGTATTACGTATGAGTACATATATAAAGCCATAAAGGGATGTGTGTTGCATTGTTCAAATTTGCAACTTCAAATTGATCCACGGAATGACGATTTTATAGGTGGTCATCGTCGTAACTGAGTCGATCGATCGACACAAGAAAGAAATAAGATGAATACTAGCTAGAGACCAATTCATGGATGCATGCATGAGCAGATGAATTAACATACGTACGTCAAGACATAATTTATTACAAGCACCATTACAGGGCAGCAAGCACTACTACAAAATTCATTTGTAGCCACGTGCGCTCAAAAAAGATTTTTATAGGCAGATGAGAGAACCGCCTGTGACGCCTATACAAATCGACGATTTATAAAGAAGGATATCATTTTCTCAAAAAAAAATAAAGGATATCATAGTCATCCGTAAACGTCAATTTTTATTAGTGGCTCTCTTAACTAAGGAATTACCCATGTGACGGAGCGCGAAGCCCCTCACCGGGAGACCGCGCAAGCCTCCCTTTGCCGGTTCGGCTGGGGGCGCAAGGTGAAATTCTTAGCCCCTGATCTGTGGGATCCCAGCGAGAAAAACGCGTGGACGCAGGCGATTTAGACAGGTTCGGGCCGCTGAGAAGCGTAACACCATACTCCTGTGTTCTGGTAGATCTGAGAGTATGATGGAATCCAGAGAGGTCCCCCTTTTTCTTAGGCCTGGGACTCCTTTTATATGGCAAGGGGCTACCACATGGGCCACGAGCTGTCTAAGAAAGAAAACATTCTTTTACATTTAGGGCTATCCCACCATCGGAAGTAGCCTCTGACAGACGTCGCAGCACGCCTTCGCTCGGTCAGTCGACCCATCCCGGGGAACGCCCGTTTCAACCTTCATTAAATGGCGGGCGACTTCTACGTCTCGCCTGCACTGGAATCAGGAAAGCATCTGACCGGAGCTGGCATACCAACTCCGGGAGCTGGCATACCAACTCCGGCTGAGAGACGAGAGACAGAGGGCTCTCATCATTCCGACGGGACGGGGTGAGGCGTGCAACAGGCCGCCTGGCGCCCGCGCGACGCATAGGCGTCCTGGCTCCACCTAACCCACGATCTGACCGATCTGCGGCCGGTCACTCGCTGTGACCGGTCACGGACCGGATGCAGGCGCGCCATACCGCATTAAATGCGGTGTGGTGCGCCTGTCTGAACCGCCATAAATGTGGTTAGGTGAGCTCCACCGTGCTCACCTAACCTGCGCACGTGGCACCAAAGCCACAGGGGGTCGGGGCGCCCCAGGCCTCGGGGCAGAAACGGGAGCGGCCCGAACCCAGGGGAAAACCGAGGGCAGCCGCCACATCACCCTCGGGCTCGACCCCTCCGGGGGAACGGGCCACGTGGATCCCTGTGGCCGTCCTTCCCTTTGGTCTCGATACCCTCGGTCCCATGTCACCAATAGTAACCCCCGGCGTCGCGCCCGGGTGGCCACACTCGGGGGGGCACCCAGGCTTGACGCCACCCCTCGGGCCTGGTGATAGGTGGGACCGGCCACCAAAGGCGATCAGGACTCCTATGGTCGTGAGCCACGCATATCGGTGAAGAATGCCAGTCGACATTAATGAGCGGTCTCCTTGTAACCGCAACATTACTCGAGGCAGCGCGCAGATCGGGACACGTCGGTCCATTTCACCTGGGGACGTAATGATTGGCGCTTTTCGCGGTAACCGAGCGCGATTAACGCGCACACGATCTGCCCCTCCTCGACCGCCACGGTCGCACGACTGACGCGTGCGCCGTAAGCGGGCGAGTGGGGTTAGTGGAGGAGTGGGCGCGAGAAATGAGGGGGCAAGGAGATGGGCATGGGGAACGAGGAGCCGAGCGCGGCGGAGGCAAGGGCATAAAGGGCGCCGAGGAAGGGATTCGCTTCCTTCCTCTCGCCACGTATTCCTTGCCTTTGCCATCTGTGTTCTAGCTCTCTCGTTTCTCTCGCCTTCCTCTCGCCACGCGCTCTCGTCCTCAAGCTCCCCCTACGCCGACGTCATGACGCGGAGCTCCGTGCCGCTTGACGGCAGCGTGCTGCCGCCCTCCCGCATCACCAGCGAGAGGCAGGCCGGGCTACCACGCCGGTTCATGTCGGAATCTGCCACCCGGGAGGTGGTCGCGCTGGGCGAGGGACGCCCGGCGCCGCACTACCCGGAGCGGTCCGTCTTCTTCCTCTCCTTTGCCATGGCGGGCTTGATCCCGCTGTTCTCCACATTCTTCATGGCCGTACTGGAGTTCTACGGCCTCCAAATGGTGCACCTCACCCCCAACACGGTGATGACGCTGGCCATCTTCGCACACCTCTGCGAGATGTTCATTGGGGTGCGCCCATCCCTTCGGCTATTTCGGTGGTTCTTCACCGTGCAGCCGGTATCGCCGCCGACGGTGGTCGGTGGATGCTACTTCCAGCCATGGGGGCAGGTGTTGAACCGCTACATCCCGTGCGTCCTTCGCAAGAAGTAGGACGACTGGAAGAGCGACTGGTTCTACACCCCCCTCCCCGACGAAGCGCGCCTCCGACTCCCGAGCTAGCCCCCAGCCCAGGCGCTAAGCTGGCGGGTAACAGTGGATCAGGAAGACGGCTACGACGCCGTCCTGGACCGCCTGGCGGGCCTGCGAGCCCAGGGGCTCACGGGGGCCATGGTGTTCGGCGATTACCTCCGCCACCGGATCGCGCCGCTTCGGCGACGCGCCCAGGGCGCCTAGGAGTACGTCGGGACCGAGGACCCCCTAAGGACCCACCAGGGGCGTAAGTGGGATTGGGACCCCGAGGACTTCAGGATGGTGGTCCAACAGGTGCTAAACCTTAGCTCCGTGGAGCCATCCCTCATCCCTCGGGGGATCCTCCCCCTCTGCAGCGACCCGGAGCGCGCCAACATTCTGGCCATCACGCAGGTGGTCGGGGCGTCGGGGGATCGGGCCCCCCAAGGCCATGATGGCGTGGGCGGCAGCCGCAGAGGGGACCAATCTGCCCCCGGAGGGGGCCATGCTTCTGGGCCCCGCGGCGGGGGTTCGGGGGGCAGCCGCCCTGCCGAAGCCAAGGGGAAGAGGAAGTAGGAGGCGACCCCTTCTCCATCTCCCCCCGAGGGGGCGGGGCGGAGCACGTCAACGGCAAGCGCCCGGAGGACGCCGCACCGACGCCCCATCCCGAGGAGGAGCGGAAGAAGAAGCAGCTCCGCAAGATAGGGGAGACCGAGCCGTGCAGGGGGAGCCTCATCACGCCCCCAAAGTGGTCGTTCAGCCGGCCACCCTGCAGGTTCGACCTCTCACCCACAGCGGCCACACTCTCATTCCCAGACCCCCAGGGCTTATTTTTATTTACCTCTTTCTGCTCCATATTTTTCGTCTGCCTCAGCGAGATCCCGTCCCGCCCCACGCGTCACTCCAAAGCCGGCCGGCCCGCGGGGAACGAGGCCGGTGAGGCGGCGACCGCAGAGGCTCAGAGGGGGGATGCCGACATGCAGGAAGCCGTAGGCCGCCTACGGGTAGTTCAAGAGGCTGCTCGGGAGGCGGCCCGAGTCCGCCAAGCCGAGGAGGCTGCTTGGGAGGCGGCCTGAGTCCGCCGGGCTGAGGAGGCTGCCCGGGAGGCAGAGGCGGCGCACGCGCTCGAGGCACCGGCGGCCGAGGCGGCCACCCAGGTCCCCGACCCGATTGCGCCGGAGGCGGAGGCCGCCACCGAGGCGGTCGGCGACGACGCCGAGGGGGCGCACCGGGGGACCGACGCCCCAGGCGGCGCTGCGGATGAGCCGGCCACGAGAAAGGCCCCTAAGGCCAACACACCGACCGGCGAGCCGAGCCGGACTTCACCTCCACAGAGACGGCCTTCCCCCTCTTCTTCCGCCAACCCGCTAATCGCGGAGCCTCTCCTGCAGGCCTTGGCTACAACCAACAGCATGGTGCTGGACGGGCTAAGCGCCCAAATACAGGCCCTACAGGCGGAGCGGGCAGAAATCGACACGGCGTGGGCGCGCGTCGAGGAGGGACGGCGCTCGGTGGAGGCCATGGTGGAGGCCGGCTGTAAGGCGCACAACCTGCACACCTCGCAGCTCAAGGCTCACCGCAGGACCCTGGCGAAAATTGCCCGGGAAGTGGAGGAGGAGCGGGAGACAGCCCTCATCACCACCGCCGTGCTCGACGGGGCACGGGACAACTTTCGTCTCCAATACAGGAGCCGGATGGCAGAGCTGGAGGAGAAGCTCGACGCCGCCAGCGCGAGGAGGTCCTAGAGGCCCGGACCATGGTGCTGGAGGAGCACACCGCCACACTCGGGCGGCGGGCCTCGCGCCTGCTCGTGCAAGAGGCCACCGTGCGCTGGCGGGCCGAGGCCCTTGACCACCGCGCCTGGGAGCTGGAGGCGATGGAGGAGCGCGCCCGCGCCCTGGACACGAAGGAGGTGGCGCTGGCGGCACGCAAGACCGCCGCCGCTACACGGGAGGTGACACTGGCGGCGCACGAGGTTGCCTCCGCTGATCAGGAGTCCGCACTCCGCCTCCGCGAAGACACGCTCGCCGAGCGGGGGCGAGCCCTCGAGGAGGCCGAGGCCGCAGCGCAGCGGCTAGCGGAGAGCCTGCTCCACCACGAGGCGGCGCGGGAGGAGCAGGCGCGCCGTAATCTGGAAAGCGCCCGCGCCGAGAGGGACGCGCTGAATCAGCGGGCCTCCGAACTCGAGGCGCGGGCAAGGGAGCTAGACACGCGGGAGCGCAGCGGCGGGTTGGCCGCAGGCCACGGTGATCTGGCCGCCTGCCTCACAGCCGCCGAGGACACCATCGCCGAGCTGCAGGGCGCCCTGGACTCGTCCGCCAGGAAGGTTGAGGCCCTTCGGCTGTCGAACGAGGTGGGGCTCGGCATGCTTCGGGACGCCGTCTCCCACCTCGACCGCGCCGGGCGCCAGGCGGGCATCTGGAGCAGGCGGCACGCAAAGTACGCCACCAACCGGGGGGGCCTCGCCCAGCGCCTCTCGGAGATGGCCGGGGACCTTGAAAGGCTCCCCGAGGAGATTGTTGGCGCAGAATTTCGACCTGTCCAGCAACCAAACAGGTTCCGCGTTACCACGGCGGCCTGGGAGATCTGCTTAACTCCAGTGCAGGTCCAAATGGCTTGCCTAGTCGTAAGCAGAGCGTGCCAGTTGATTTGATCTGCAATCAACAAGAAACAAGTAAACCAAGTCAGAGAACAATGGCCGATCGGTCAATAGACCAATGACACATTGTCATAGCCCCACCGATAGGGCAAAGCTATATCGGCTCACTTAGAAAATAAGTAAAATATGAATCTAATCTTATCAGCCTTCATTGATATGTAGATCTCGACTAATAATATCGGCCGATAAGGATAACGAAGGTAACTACACTAGCTAGTACTCTAGTGCAAACTTATACGAGCCAATCGGCCAATATAAACACATCAACCATAAAGAAATCTTAAGATTACTTCACGATCGACGTATCTATACTTATCGATCTGCACATATAAGTGGCAAACACATGCAAGAAACATAAAGCAACCACATGTGTTAGATAAGACCGGCTAAAACCCCGGCACTATCCTTAGTTACAACCGAAAACAGGCTTCGTGTTAGATCTCAAAACAGGACTAAGGTCGATGGCAACTCGAAGTGTGAATTGAGACTTAACGCGAAGAAAATCAGGTCGTCGATTGCTTTTGGGGATGGTAGCTGCATTGAACAATCTAGCCAAGCATAAGAATTAAACCATCGTCGGCAATAAACCCTAAAGCGAGTAAACTGCTGGCAAGGCTTAATTAAGATACTTGTCAAAACTATTCAAGACATGATAATCGACGATCACATCATCGAGGCTTAACGTGTCTAAAGCGACACGTTAGCCCCGACGATGCAGATCGTCGGGGACGAGTTCTTACCTCTGCTCCGAGGAAGCAAGAACTCGCTGAAGAAGACCTCTTGCGAGGGTTGGCGATGCGCCGAAAGTAGATTGAACTGGTTTTTTGTGATTGATTCGAGAGAGATTTCCTGTACAAACTATCGGGATATTTATACCCGAGATTACAACAGAACCCTTGTAGGGCACGATCTTATCTACAACTAACAAACAAGTCTTTGCGGCAGACTCTAGCCACAGATTAGATCTAAACTACCTAATTTACAAGATACAATTGCCTAAAACCGAGCTTTATCTCTATTTGGCAACTTCCTTGAAGCTTACTTCGAGCCCAGACCAAGCCCACGTTGACACTGTCAACTCACAACCCGTATCGGCCCACGACCAAACCAAATCCGTATCGGCCGATACGCTCTTTATAGCAACACCTCCCCAGTCCGATACGGTTACCGGGTCCGATACGAAGCCTGGTCCGACTCCAACTCAATCCTTCCTCTCTGCTTCGGTTTCCTCTTTTCTTTCCGAGTCGATTACCAAAATCCGTCGTTAACA